>KZ505675.1:623267-671483 GCA_002844005.1 Limosa lapponica baueri
CGGGGGTCCGGGGCCTGCGCCGGCGCGGCCGGAGGAAGCGCGCCCAGGTGCGCCCCCCGCCCCCTCGTCGTGCGCCCGGGCTCGGTGTGCTGCCCGGGCTCGGTGTGCTGCCCGTAGCTGTGATCCTTCCCCGGCGGCCCGCGCCCTTCCTGGTGTGGCAGTGCTGTGTCAGGCTGCGCTCGGGGCAGGCGTTCCTACCAGAAACTTACTTTTCGTCTGTTTCGTTATCTGCATTTTTAAGTAGTGCTTGAGCCTCGAGAGACAGAATTCACCTATGAAATCGAAGATAATACAGTACTAACCTAAGGATTACCGTTTCCCGTTTTAAAGTTTGGAGCTTGGTCTGTAAACATCTTCAGGTTGTGCTGTCATTCACAGAGCAACCAAAATGTAGTGGATGTTGAACCTGGATTTGTAGCTACTCCGTAATTTGAGCAGTAATTGTAACATAGCTGTGAAATTTGTGTTTCTTTAGCAGCCAATTTCTTGGTTAGCTGTTTGGAACCACTAGATTTTGGGTTTGGAGCTGTGTTGTTGTTTTGTTTCTCCTCCCTAAGCAAAATTGCCAAGGAAATACCCACTATATGAAACTCTGGAGCACAACAACTGATCGTTGAAGAGAAACAGAGATTTTCTCTTTTAGGTGTTTAATCAGTGCAAGGCTAAAGCTGGCTGAAGCTGTGATGGTGATGAGTAAGTTACTCGGGAATGATGGGTTAGGTTTCTCTGTGAAAGTCAAAAGGGGATGAGCAAGGGAAATTCAGTGATTTTTATCAGTGAGCAGGAAAGTACAGAAAGCAGATGTTTTGGGGAAGGGTGTCCTCCAGTGCTTCATACAGGTCTGGAATAAGTAACCCAGTTTATCTTTTGTTCACATTCCTGCCAATGTTTTCATCTTTGTTGCGGCTGGCCCTTTGTTCTTCTTTTGGCTTCCCATTTTCAGGTGTTAGGAATGAAAGTCCTCTTACTGATAGAATTCATGAGGAAGTCAATGTATGAATCCTGGCAAAGAAAGGCTGAATGTGCCAACTGGGAGAAGCATAAGCTAGCAAGTGGTCACGGTCCCAATGCATTCTTAACTCCCCAGATTTCCAAGTAACCAACAGACTAGCTCTTTCCTTTGCATATGAGACTACTGTTCTTAAAACATGTACACTGCTGCAGAATGAGAGAGGTAGAAGTTTCTCTTGTTTGGTATTGGCCTATTAGGGGTGATTTGAACTGTTAATCCTGCCCATTATCCAATTGCAGGTTGGACAAAATTGTTAATGACCTGAGAATATTTTGTTGAAGTACAGCATCTGTGCAGAAATCTGTGTCAAGTCTGAAAACATTTCAAAACTAAAAATGTTTCAACATTGTTAGTTAAGTATTCTGGTCAAATTTGATTTTGAGGTGCTAGTATTTCAATAAAGCTCTTTTCAAAATTTCATAAGGTTAAGGTTTTTGCTAGCTAGCAAGGGAAATCACAAAATGCAGAGTCAGAAGGCAGTGGCTACTTCCTTGTTCCCCAAAAGAATTCTTTATACAGCCAAATATAGTACAAACTGGTGGTTTATATGAGTTCGAAAGGATTATTTTATCAACTTCTGCACATGTTCACATGCAGTGGAAATTGGATTAGTCTTGATAGAAAAATAAAATAAGAGTCACTGGTTCTTGTTTCTGGAGATGAAGAATACAAGTGTATCTATATGAAGTATGTTCAGTGATAGTGAAAATCTCCTCTGATTTTCTTGCATTAAACAAACAAACAAAAAAATTGGAAAGAACTAGTGATTTGTTTGTTTTTCCTTGCCATATTTGAGGTTGGTAGTTGAGGCAACGGATTTGTAGAGTGGCAAACTTTACTGTTACCCTTGAAAATAATTTGCACTTTCTTAGAAAAGCTAAAAAAAATAAATGAAAAAAAACTACCTTGGCACAAAAAGCTGTCCTGGAAAAGCAGACATAAAAATGGAAAGTTTAGAGAGAGAAATGACAGCAACAGAAAAAGTCTTGTGGCACTTACCATTCGTAGGAATTATTACTCAGTCATAAGTTCATGTTTGAGCAGTAGTTAGTATTTATAATCTTTGGTCCTGAAACTGTACCTGTCCAGTGGAGTCTTGTCCTGTCTGTAGTAATGGTCCATGCAGATCCCTTTACATTTCTAACTTTTGCACCCCCTCAGGTACTGAACTAATAAAGAAACTAGCTGCATCTTCTTTGGTTAGCAAAAATATTAGTAAATCCTTCTTAAACAGCATTAGAATTAGTCAACATGTTTCTTAGATGAGTATGTGGAGTTACGGATAATTTTTACAATTTCAGTATTTTTGTGTGAATGAGGCTTTGAAACAGACTCAGTTGAAAAAAATGAAAAAAGGTGGTTTCAGTTTATTCCAGTATACATGAAACTTGCAAAAGAGGCAATGAAGTTTTTTAGTCATGAGTGAAACTGGCTGTGTAAACAAGATGCTTTTTTTGCCTGTCTTTCTCTCAAGTCCCATAATGATTCCTGGGAAACCGTTCATTTAGATGGGAGAATAGAGCTCTCTTAATTACAGTTTATGCATACCTGGCATGGCCAGTCTTTTCCATTATGCCACAGAAGCTGACTGTTCTTAAGAACTGGTTTAACCTCCCAGATTGCTTGCTTCTCATTCATACAGAAGTACTTCAACTGGTTTGTCTGTGTTTTAAGTAGAGTAGATAAGGCTTTGCACAAGTATGAGAACCTGTTCAGCCTAAGCTGAATGTTTGCTCAGATGTATGTAGGGTGAGATGAAACTGCTCCTCCCTCTGCCAACTCGTTATTATAATGAATGAGAATATCCCTCAAGCCTTTTCCTTTGCATGCCTGCAATTCCTATTCTGGTATCTTTAAGCTGGAGCAAACTGCTTACCTGTGAATATGTTTTGTTCTATTCTTTAATATTTCACCAACACCCCCGTTTTTGATGTTATGCTTTAGCTCGGGGTGTAATTATCAGGTTTTTACCTCTTCGACAACACTTTCAAATGGGTTCCTAAATAATTTTTTTCAAGATGTTAAAGACAGGAGAGCTTTTGCTTCCTATGACTTTAGTGGGTGACCATGATGTTATTTTGAGGCAGCTAGGGTAGTGGCAACTTGAGTGAAACCAAGAGAAGGACTGGAGCCCAACTACTGACACCTCAAAGTTGATATTTATACTTTAGCAGTGTTTGCAGCCTACTGTAATCACAGAATTATTACTTTACCAAAAATCTCCCAGAAGCCTCTTCTGAGACTATTCTGGGCACTGTGGTGTAGTTATCCAAGCTGCACTGCAGCCAACCAAAGCAGTTTAGAAGAATGTGGCTGTGAGGTAAACCTGCAATGATACTAAAATTGTTTCAGCATATCTAATACAGATTCACACCATCTTTTCTGTTTAAAACTTATGCCTCGTCCACGTACGAAGATACAGACTTTTGTATTTTTTTTTCCACTTTATGTATACTGTCAGGAGTGCTTTTAACTCAGATATATCACTGAGTCATTTCTTAAAACATGGAGAGCTGTCAAACATGCATGTGGCAGCTACATTTTACTACATCTGTATCTGAAGTCAGCATGGTGTCTACAGGCTTTTGCTATGCAATCTGAGAAATTTTCTTTTTTAACATAGATCTAAGATGTGATAACGAAAAGGTTGCTTTGCATTGGCATGTAAACAGCAGGATTCCTCAAAGAGGTCACTGCTCTCTGTTTTTAAGTAGCAGATTGCTGTGGAGACGTCATGAACTTTCTTTCCTTCATTATGATAAATATCTCTTATTTTGCCATGTGCTGCCTCCACCAAGCTGCACCTTGCCTGCTTGCTTTCTCTTCCAACCCTCAAGGCCAAATATAGTTTCTGTGGAAGACATGTTACAACTTTTATGATAAGTGAGCATTTTGTAAACACTGTGCAAGGCCCCTGTTTCGGCACCCTCCACTTCAAAAGCAGTTTGACCATTTATGTGGTATCAGTCCTTTGACCTTTCTTCTTTTTGGCTGAAAAATTTTCTCGGTACAGTGTATCTCTCTTGTGTGGTGGCCTGTCCCCAACTGGAAGGATTTGCCTGTGTTAGTTTGAAACGTAGAGACCATATGAGCAAGTGCTGAAACAGGTTTTGATTCCTCAAGAAGACTGCTTGTAAGTCCTTTGTAGGCACCCTTTTGAGAGAGGATCAACTGTGCTGGAATGTACTAGGAAAGCCATGTTTTCTTCTACTTCCTTTTTAGACTATGCTGTTCTTGATCCTTGTGCATCAAATCTGCTGGAATGTACTAGGAAAGCCATGTTTTCTCCTACTTCCTTTTTAGACTATGCTGTTCTTGATCCCTGTGCATCTATAGTTTCAAATACTCCTCTGGTGTCTTGTTAGAGGCAAATATTGTAGGAGACTGATAAACCTGTTCAAACTCTTTCTTCTTTCAGTCCTTGATCATTGACCACAAAGCTGTAGGGTTTCATTTTCTTCTGATGATATCATCGCATCAGCATCTCTTCTTGAAGAAAACATCAGATTTCAGAAGTGGTTGATTGTGCTGGTGATGACAGCAGGTCAAGAAGATAGATTTGTTTGAATATGTTGGTGTGCAGACAAAAGGGAAAAAACACTAAGCTTGCCAGCAGTTGTGGAGCATGGGCTGAGTTATCTATCAGATCACAGCCTACTGTTACAGACCAGTAGGTTGAGCAACCTTTTTTATTTTTTATGACCTGTCACTAAGATGTTGAATAATTTGTTGCTCCACTCTTTTTAGGGGTAGTTGTCTAAGACAGTGATGTCATTCACTATGTTTGAGGGAGCAGGGGTGTCTAACACCATTATTAATTTATAGGCATTTTTTGATCTGAGAGCTAAGCAGAGACAGAACTTCTCTTATAGATTCTGTTGTAGAGCAAGTGATATAAGGCTGATAATATATGAATATATATTATTCATATATTATTCACTTTATTATTAAAGACAGTAACATACAGCTTGTATGTATTCCTTCCCCCCCCTTCTTTTAAGTCAACAACAGGAAGGAAGGCTTAACACAGAATTTGGAGGTGTAGGCATGTGTGCATTTGGGCATAGTGTTTGATTTTCATTCTTTGGGGCCTTTTCCCAAATTCTGTCTTTTTTCAATTTACTCCTTTCTGAAGAGCTGCTCTATAGCAGTGGTACATTTATTGCTAGTTCTCTGAAGAAAAAACATTTAGATGCGATTGAGTATGTGCTCAATTTTGCCTCCCAGTTTTGTCCCTGCATTTTTGGGGGGTGATTGCGAGATGGTGCTTTGAGAAGAGAGGGATTTTACTGCTGAGACCAGTGAACCTTAAGCCTTATAAAGGAAGCTACTTTTCTGTTAGTTTGTTAATCTCAAGGTGGGAGGTAAGGAGAGAAACTTGTTTCTCTCTTCTGTTTGAAATATTTCAACAGTTATTTCAAAGAGAAGAAGTCAATTGTGCAAAATTCACAATTTATCTTTGTCTTTCTTATTGTGAGACCATTTTGAGGCTCTTGAACTGTAAGATAATATTCTGACATTCTATTCTTCCTGGACCATCAAAAGTCTTTGCTACATGGTGTTTGACTTCTGTAGAGCAATTGCAGACTTTCAAGTTGTGCAGCAGGGGAAGAGGGGCCCAAGGCTCAATTGCACTTGCTGCTGTCTGCTTTCTTGACTGAGCTGAGGACTCCTGAGTACTGTGATAGTTTAGAAAGACTTAGCTAACTTCTGTTTGCCTCCAGCTTCAGAGCCTAAGTCCAGGGTTGCTTAATCAATTTCATTTGCAAGTCCTATTCATTAATTTAAAAAAAAAAACCAACAATGAGTTTATTGGCCACACAGCAAGTAACACTAGGACAAGGTTAAGGCAGAAATGCGTGGCTGGAAGTGAGGGAAAGAGGGTAGTAGTGTCCTTCTAGTGAATTTTGTTGCCAGTAGACTGGCAGGTCCTGCCACATAGGAAAAGGAAAGGGATTAACTCCTTCCCCAACAAACTGGTAGTGGTTTCCTGCCTCGTAGAGTATGCATGTGCTGTTTTCCTGACTGCCTTACTTTGCCATATGTGACTTGCCATGAGTTACTTAGTACTTCTCATTTGCAACAATGAACAAGAAACAGCATGGAAAGGAGGAGAAAGGTTTTGGTGGGGGGAAAAGCTCTCTAAGGTTAAAGGCACGGGGAGTCCAGTCAGCACTCCGCTCCTGCATGGGGCAGGCAAAAGCTTCTGAATGAATACAAAGCTGGAGTTGTGTTCAGTGGACTATCTGGGGCCACAAAGCTTTTCAAAGGGGGCACACAGGAAATGTTTTTGGAGTGGTGCATGTAGTGGAGCAAGTATTGCACAAAAAGATGCATTGTAAATCTGATGATAATGTGCTTCAACCCTAGAATTCATAGGGCTCTTTCATGCCATTTAGCTTTGCAAGTGAACTCTACACTGGAAGTGTTGCTTTGTGTCCTTTGTGGAAGTCCCATTCACTGTTTGGAGCTAAATCTCTCAGAGTAGCTAGGTTTAGATACTTAAGCTAAACAACAAGTGGGTGTTCACATGCCATGTGATGTATGTTTTGGGGACATTAGATCTGGGAAATGAGCATCTGTGTTTTATTAATTGCAGAGTTGCAAAGTATTAAATGGGTTATAGCCTTTTCTACATTCCTGGATTACATAAGATAAACCTTTGAGTGAACTTGTTCGCTATGGCAGCAAAGTATCCATTGTTTTACTTCAGGATTGGAATAAGTAGAAATAAGTTTGTGTTTATCTGCAACAGAAATGATAGCTGTATTATCAATACTACTGTCCCTTTGGTGGTTACAAAAAAACTAAACCAGCAGGACTTGTTCACTCCAACATGGTTTACTTGATTTTATTTTATGGACAATGCCAAAAGATGGCAATGTATTCCATGGTGGCTCCTGCCTTTCTTAAGGAATCATGGAATTTAGTCAGCCTCTGAAAAATCTTGTTCTGCATACCTACATAGTCTCTATGAAGTTCAAGAAAATGCTCAAATATAAATCCTGGAAATGGAGAAGACTTGAACTGCAAGCTATGCTAAATTTAGAAGTGTGCTATACATCTGTGTTACCAGTTCTGTAATCTGCTAAGTCTGAAATTTCTTAGCCTGATGAAAACTTACTCAGCTCTCTCTGAATCCTGTCTTTTAACTGCCACGTCCTTCATACTCTTGTGATCTTGTGAAAGACTGTTTCCACACTGATGATAAAGTTTGTGCAGATATTTCAGTAGAACTTAGTGCTTTTGGATTCATCTTTTATGCCTTTGGGGGAGAGTTCTTTATTCCACCTGTCAATAGAGACAGTACTTTTCATCTAAATTATAGCTGCAAGAGGGTGGAGTTGTGGGCTTTAAATAGCTTCTTCTTTTTCTGTATTTTGCAAGGGGAAAGCTGTCATCTATGTTCACTTTTATTTTCAGTAATATTAGAAATATGTATAAATTTAGACTACTAGTATGTAAAGGTTTTCTGGCTAACCACTAGCCAAGGAGTTAATGGACTTTGCTATGCTTTATGCTATCAAATAAAAGCTATGCCTTGCTGCCTGTCCTTCATCTTAGTATGGATCAATTTAGGCACATTTATGTGGTGCTATTCAGATTGCTAGTAGCCTAGCAATCTTCAGTATAAAATGAACCCCTCATGGCAGGGGGGTTGGAACTAGATGATCTTTAAGGTCCCTTCTAACGCTAACCATTCTATGATTCTATGGTTTATATGAAAATGTGTGGATTATACCATAAAATATGTAATATCCAAATTTCTGGATTAATTTTCACCTGTAGTTTGGACAAGTATTTAACTTCTATTTCTCTTGAGAATAATGAAAACATTGCATTCAGCATCTAATAAGCAGTACTTTTTGTGCAGTGCTGAAGGGCTGGGACAAAATGTTTAAAGGCTTTGGGACAAAAAGTATGTATTATATACCTGAATGAACTTGAATTCCTGGAGGTAAAAGAAATGTTACTGAAAAATTTTGTTACTGCTTTCAGTTTGATAAATATTCTGTACTAGATTTTTCTAACTTGCAGTCAAAAGTCATTTACAAAGATTAAAGAAGCATACTATGCAATCCAAAATGCAACATTGGAAGCTGTAAAGTTTCAGTACTTCCAAATACCATCAGCAGTGGGACTGCAAGACCTTTCAGGGATGTGCAAGCCAACATATATAAATCAACCAAGAAAGATATAAATGACAAATCATACCACAGAATAGAGATTCCCTCTTATTTTACCTGAAGTAGAGCTTCCTAACAGCTGCCTGTGATAGAGAACAGACTGGATCATGCCTCATTGCTAGTCTTCCCCTTTAGGCTCAGCTGACGTAAAGAGCCAACAATTTTACAGTAGAAATTTAAAAGGCAATTGAAGGAGCCATCTTAAAGTCAAAGAATAAGTACAGCTCATCCAGACATATTATTAGAGTTAACTTCTTTTTCCTGCTACTAGAAATGAGCTTGTTCTCTATAACAATTTCCTCAAATGGAGAAAATTTAAAATTTCCTAAAAAAAATTTTGTTGCATTGATCTGCTATGTGTATGTTGCATATGTGCTGTGCGTTTACCTATATCTTTTTATACATAAAAATATTTATATATATACACACAAAAATTTGTGTATGTTCATATATAATACACATACATACATGTACAAACTAATACTTTATCCAGTAGTAGTATCTATGGAATGGGTCCAGAGGAGGGCCATGAAGATGATCACTGGGCTGGAGCAACTGTCCTGTGAAGACAGGCTGAGAGAGTTGGGGTTGTTCAGCCTGGAGAAGAGAAGGTTCCGGGGAGACCTTTGCAGCGGCCTTCCACTACCTGAAGGTGCCTACAGGAGAGATGGGGAGGAACTCTTTATGAGGGAGTGTAGTGCTAGGATGAGAGTAATGGTTTTAAACTGGAAGAGGGGAGATTTAGATTAGATATTAGGAAGAAATTCTTTACTGTGAGGGTGGTGAGACACTGGAACAGGTTGCCTAGAGAAGCTGTGGATGCCCCATCCCTGGAAGTGTTCAAGGCCAGGCTGGATGGGGCTTTGAGTAACCTGGTCTAGTGGTTGGTGTTGCTGCCCATTGCAGGGGGGTTGGAACTCGATGATCTTTAAGATCCTTTCCAACTCAAACTATTCTATGGTTCTATAATCCTAGATCATATGAGTATATATGTACGTATATGTTTATGTATATATATGTACACACAGACATACATATATAAAACCTGTACATCCTGTTTGTTGTAGAATATTACTGATAGCCTGCTTAACCTGCTTACTTCTAAGGCCTGAACTGAAATAAGCTTTGTTTTTAATTGACCTTGTTATAAGTAGATACTGTATGCTATAAGAATGTTGGTTCTTAAACATTTATCAGAAAAAATAGCTGAAATTGCAGCTTAGTTTCTAACAGATGTCAGTGAGCATGGAGGTTACAGTTAAATTTGTCACATTTTGCCAAGTGCAAGACATCAGGGAAGGAGGGCAAGAGACCAGTACAGCTGAGTCAAGACCTGCTAGTCAAATGAAAGGGCAAGAAAGAGATGCACAGACCGTGGAAGCAGGGAGAGGTATCCTCAGAAAAGTATAGGGACGCTGCCCAGTTGTGTAGGGATGGGGTCAGGAAGGCCAAGGCGCAGCCGGAGCTGAACTTGGCAAGCGAGCAAAGACTAATAAGAAGGGCTTCTACGGGTACGTCAGCCAGAAGAGGAAGGTCAAAGAAAGCATACACCCACCCTCCCCCAATAAGCAAGATTGGCAAGCTGGTAACCACAGACAAGGAGAAAGCTGAGATACTCAACAACTTTTCTGCCTCAGTCTTCACTGGCAACCTACCTCCCCACACCTCTCGAGTGGATGGACCGCAAGGCAGGGACTGGGGGAGAAAAGTCCCTCCCACTGTAAGAGAAGATCAAGGTTCATGACCACTTGAGGAATCTGAACATACAGAAATCTATGGGACCTGATGAGATGCATCCCACAGTCCTGAGGGAGCTGGCTGATGTAGTTGCCAAGCCACTCTCCATGACATTTGAAAAGTCATGGCAGTCAGGGGAAGTCCCCGGTGACTGGAAAAGGGGAAACACTGGACGCATTTTTAAAAAGGGTAGAAAGGAGTACCCTGAGAACTACCAACCTGTCAGCCTCGCCTCTGTGCCTGTGAAGATCATGAACCCACCCTCCTAGAAGCTACGTGAAGGCACACTGGGGACAGGGAGGTGATTTGAGACAGCCCGCGTGGCTTCACCAAGGGCAAGTCCTGCCTGAACCACCTAGTAGCCTTCTATGATGAGAGAGTTGGGGTTATGCAGCCTGGAGAAGAGAAGGCTCCAGGGAGGCCTTGTTGCGGCCTTTCAATACTTGAGAGATGGGGACAGACTTTTTAGTAGGGTCTGTTGTGACAGGACAAGGGGTAATGGTTTTAAACTAAAAGAGGGAAGTTTTAGACCAGATGTAAGGATGAATTTTTTTTACTGTGAGTGTGGTGAAACACTGGAACAGGCTGCCCAGAGAGGTGGTAGATGTCCCATTTGTGGAAACATCCAAGGTCAGGTTGGACGAAGCTCTGAACAACCTGATCTAGTTGAAGATGTCATGAATTTCACACGTGCCCACTCCTTGAGCCTGTCCACGTCCCTCAGGATGGCATCCTGTCCGTCAGGCATGGTTTGAAGGCTCCATATAGTGGTACAAGGAGTGGAAAAAAAAATCGTAACAGGGAATGGGAATTAACTTACAGCTTTGGAGAACTGACGATGGGAACATTATTGCAAATGCGGAAGAAGTAGGAGCGGTTCCAGCAGGATGAGAGAGAAGTCTTCCAGGAGGAAACGCATCATAATGCACAGGAACGGCAGTGTTTTAACAGCTGTTAGTGAATAGCTGTGTGGAGGCACACACACAAAAATACTTGCTTCTTTGTCTCAACAGCTGGACACTGCTTCTGCATTGCCACATTCTCATAATTCTTCCTTCTGGAAAACGAACACTTCTATTTCTTAAGAGTGGTTTAGCATTTTGTAGAACTATCTAAAAATGATGTAGGGGTTTAACTTTGATGTAAATTTGTAAAACTATTTTATGTAAGTTTTCTGTAAGAACATTTGTTACTTGTATATCTCTGAAGGATATGAAAAGGATGTAGTTCTTTTGGTTTAAGAGCTGAATAAATGTTTTGTAGGATAAATTTGACATCTTAACTGAAATACCGTTCTGTGGTTTCTTTTCCTGTGCAAGCAGAGACATTCATTACGAAACTTAAATGTATGTGAAGAAACAAGTCATATAATTAGTTTAAGTATTTCTTTCTCTTCTTTGTCGTCTAACTATGAAAAGCATTGTTGTCCTCAAACTTGCATGTGTGACTGTGGGGAAAAAAGAGTTCAAGCTGGTTACCTGAGTCTTAATGACAGTTTTGACCTTTTCTTGTGTATAAGGTGTTGGGTAAGTAAGATGATAAAACAGCACAGTTACAAAACAGCAGAGAGCATGCATCTTGTTTTTCTCTGTTGTGGAAATAGGCTTAGCAACCTTTCTTCTTCCATCAATACAGTGGTATGTCCTACATACACTTTTATTTAGTCAAGGATATGTTTTGTATATGAAGATACAGAATGAATTTTAAAAAATCTGGTTAGTTTGCAGTCTGTTTGAAGACCTCCTTAATGTTGGTATTGCTTATTTGAAAATAGCATTTCACTTTATCTATTTTTGAAAAACTGTAATAGTAGTAGTTCTTAAGTGATTTTTTGATTTGGCTATTGTGTAGCAAAGTGATTTAAAGTTTCATTATTTAAAAGTATAATATGCAAAATCAGAAACAAATTTTCATTGTCTGTGCTTGAGAATTTTATCCTTATAGCATCTTGAACTTCTTCAAGCATAAGCATCTGTGATGTCATGGCAGTTTTTTTGGTAGCAAGTATTATTTCCTGTTTAATATGTTGCCAAGTTTGTGGATTTAGACTCAGGATTGTCTCTGCATTCCTTTAACAGCGTTGCTGCAATTTAGAGACTATAGATGAATTCAGGTTTTTTTGCAATGTTATATCCAGTTATGTGGTATTTTTCACATGTGGGGTTTTTTTTCCACCCAGACACTGATTTTCACCTAGTGTCTTGGCAATCTATTGTGGCTTGATTCTCCAGAGAAGAAGTGAGGAGCTGTGTTTTCTGGGTAGCTCAGTCCAAGCTATAGGAAAATCTACTGAATAGGAAGTGTAGAAGTCACTTCTGTCTGTTTTGTATGCTACACAGTAATTTGTTCTTGTGATCTTGGAACATGGACATCATTCATGACTCTTTGTCGGTCACTGTTGAACTTGCTCAGCGAACATGCTCTGAGAGCTCATTTTTTTCGATCTTCAGGGACATCATTGCTGGGTTTTTTCCTAATCAAGTACCAGGTGTTCTTTTTTCCTTCCAAAGGAAGGAAAGGAACATTCACCTAGGTCCTTGTTCTCCAAATTAATGTTAAATGGTGCTGCTAGAGTGCTTATGTGACCTTCCAAAGGTAATATGGATATTGTACTCTTGATTTTTTTGAGAGCCTTCCCCTCAAAAGAGGACCTGCAAAATTTCCTACTGTTACATGAGTTGTAACATTGTAACATGAATTTAACTGTGAGATACCTATATAGATGGTGCTCATTGGGAAATGGCTTGGGCCAACATTAGTGTTTCAAATGCTGCTAAAGCATGAATGGTTGTACATTATGTTCAGAAAAAAAAATGGTTGACATATCTAACATTTATGTAGCCTGAAGCTGCAAGGCATCTTGCAGGCTTTCTTATCCCTGGTGCGTAAGAGTAGTGCTTCCTACAGATAGGCGCAGGATTCCCCTTAAGAGGAGGATAATAGCAGGGAACATGAGGCTCCAAATGATATGTCATCAAAACTATTTTCACAAAATTCATCCACATCCTTTAAAAATAATGCTCATTTACAATAAATGATCAAATAACTTAGACAAGTTTAAAAGATTGTGCTGAAGCGGAAAGCCTCTTTTCCACACCAAGAGAGAAAGGGAAAAAAGAGCTTTGCCTTGTGTGTTTGTACATTTGCTGGTGTGGTAGGGGGAGGGTTTTAGATAACCTGTATGCTATATGCATTTATACTGAGTTGAGGAATAGAAGCCATACAAAAATTATGTATATTGTTGAGTGGTTTTTTGTTAAGAGACTATTCTTGCTTATGTGTAATCTAGAATATTACATAACTTCTTCAGAAAGTTAACCTTAGGTTGGTCTCAGTAAGTGTGTTCAGCACGCAGTCTGTGGAGGGGAATTTGTTACAAACTCAGTCATAATTAGTCATAAGTAATTCGGTCATCAAATAGCTCAGTCCTGGTACTTGTCATTCCCCTTTAGAATAGGAGCATCTTTGAGTCTTAGCTTCCATCTAAAGACCAGAGGCTTGCTGTTATATGAACCTCATTGTCTGTCACTGTCGTAATAAAACACCCAGAAATAATTCAGAACACTACTAGTGCATAGACCCTTTAGGGTTTAGCAGCATTGTGCTCTCCTCTTCCATATGAAAGCAGGGAAGAGTTAAGTTTGGAGTATGTATGTCCCTCTACATTTAATCTTCTGGTTTGAGGAGCTCGTGAAAGTTTTGTGTGATCAGGATTACTTAAGAAAGCTGAGTTTCTTACGTACATTAATTGAGAGAATGCATTTAATTATAGAATCACAGAGTAGTTTTTGTTGGAGGGAAACTTTAAAGGTCATCTAGTCCAGTCCCCTGTAATGAGCAGAGGCATCTTCAACTAGATCAGGTTCCTCAGAGCCCCGTCCAACCTGACCTTGGATGTTTTGATGAATAGGACATCTACCACCTCTCTGGGCAACCTGTTCCAGTGTTTCACCACCCTCACTGTATAAAATTTCATCCTTATATAAAATCATAGAATCATAGAACGTTTAGAGTTGGAAGGAACCTTGAAGATCATTGAGTTCCAACCCCTCTGCCGTGGTCAGGGACAACTCCCATTAGACTAGGTTCTTCAAAGCCCCATCCAGCCTTGTCTTGAACACTTCCAGGGCTGGGGCATCCACATCTTCTCTGGGCAACCTCTTCCAGTGTCTCACCACACTCACAGTAAAGAGTTGTTTCCTGAGATCTAACCTAAATCTCCCCTCTTTCAGTTTGAATCCATTACCGCTCATCCTATCACTACACTCCTGATAAAGAGTCCCTCCCCCAAATCTAGTTTAGATCTTTCCTCTTTTAGTTTACGCCTTGTCCTGTCACAACAGACCCTACTAAAAAGTCTGTCCCCATCTCTCAAGTATTGAAAGGCCGCAACAAGGCCTCCCTGGAGCCTTCTCTTCTCCAGGCTGCATAACCCCAACTCTCTCATCATAGAAGGCTACTAGGTGGTTCAGGCAGGACTTGCCCTTGGTGAAGCCACGCGGGCTGTCTCAAATCACCTCCCTGTCCCCAGTGTGCCTTCACGTAGCTTCTAGGAGGGTGGGTTCATGATCTTCACAGGCACAGAGGCGAGGCTGACAGGTTGGTAGTTCTCAGGGTACTCCTTTCTACCCTTTTTAAAAATGCGTCCAGTGTTTCCCCTTTTCCAGTCACCGGGGACTTCCCCTGACTGCCATGACTTTTCAAATGTCATGGAGAGTGGCTTGGCAACTACATCAGCCAGCTCCCTCAGGACTGTGGGATGCATCTCATCAGGTCCCATAGATTTCTGTATGTTCAGATTCCTCAAGTGGTCATGAACCTTGATCTTCTCTTACAGTGGGAGGGACTTTTCTCCCCCAGTCCCTGCCTTGCGGTCCATCCACTCGAGAGGTGTGGGGAGGTAGGTTGCCAGTGAAGACTGAGGCAGAAAAGTTGTTGAGTATCTCAGCTTTCTCCTTGTCTGTGGTTACCAGCTTGCCAATCTTGCTTATTGGGGGAGGGTGGGTGTATGCTTTCTTTGACCTTCCTCTTCTGGCTGACGTACCCGTAGAAGCCCTTCTTATTAGTCTTTGCTCGCTTGCCAAGTTCAGCTCCGGCTGCGCCTTGGCCTTCCTGACCCCATCCCTACACAACTGGGCAGCGTCCCTATACTTTTCTGAGGATACCTCTCCCTGCTTCCACGGTCTGTGCATCTCTTTCTTGCCCTTTCATTTGACTAGCAGGTCTTGACTCAGCTGTACTGGTCTCTTGCCCTCCTTCCCTGATTTTCTGAACCTGCATATTGAGAGCTCTTGCACTCTAAGGAAGCACTCCAGAAGTGTTTGAATGGGAGAATAGAAGGCCTGGTGACTTTTCAAATTAGAAAATGCTGTGGAAAATTTGCCTTTTGGAGAATGTACTGCTGTTGCTTGTAGCAAAGTTTACATGTTTGCAAGAACAAAGATACTGACAAGAATCCTTGTCAGTAGTTCATTTCCTTCATTGTTCTTGAATCAAAAGTTTCTTAATTTTTAACACGTACTCTAAACATGTAGCGTTTACTCTACTGTATTTGCTATTTGGTAGCATTTCTTTTACTGCTGAAAATCCCTTGACATTGACATAAAATAATATTACTTTTTCCTTTCTGCCATAGATCCAGACGTTTAATGTTGAGGCACCATGCCAGACCGTGGAAGATTTAACAAGTGGGGTTGTAATGGCCCAGGTCCTTCAAAAAATGTAAGAAGTTTTTTATTTAATGAATTAAATGCACATGGGTTTATTATCAGTATGTTTTTCTGTATTTAAGTAGATTTTAGTTCAAACTTGGCTGGTATTCCATAACGATGTGGCTTTTCCTATGCTTAAACGGTACTTTAATCTGGAACATGAGTAATACAGTTTTTTCTCTATAATTTTCAGATAACTATCTTAAATGGAAAAAAAACAAAAAGTTTTGTGTTAGGGAGGTATTGCATGACCTTGCAGGAAAGTAAGTTGGATTAAAACTAAGCTTACAAATTCAAACTTTTTTTAAATAGTTGGAACCAGTACGAGGTAAGTTATTGGCCCTCATGATTGTTTGAAACTACAGTCAGTATGTCAGTAATGTTAAAATTCATTTCATGGTATAAAGCTTCTGTGATAAAGTGAAATTATCACTGTAGTTGTTTGCAAAGTTACTATGTTCTTGAAAGAAAGTGAAGGAATAATAGCTGTTACATTAGATAATGTTTTTATTATTTTGAACTTTAAGATTAAATTGCATAAAATGTAGTAGTGCACTATCTCAGTGTAATCTAGGATCCTTCTGGGGTCTACAGATATGCATCTGAAATGTGACTATATGTAGAATTACCTGTTTTCACAGAAAGACAAGCTTTTTTCGTTCGTTAAGAGCTTAAGCAGCATTTACCAAAGTCAGCAGCCCAAATAGAGCATGCCAGTTCCTCCAGACCTCTTTAAAAAAAAAAAAAAAAAAAAGTGAACAGGGTACTGTCTTGAGAATAAAATATTTTCTATGAAATTTGTTGAGAATGAAGACTGTGCAGGTACAGAGTTGATATGAACAGCTTTCTGTTTGAGTTATTCTGTTTGAATTATTTTGGTTTGCATCAAAGAGTTCCAGAATAGTTGAGGTTGGAAGGCACCTCTGTAAGGCACCATCCAACTTACGTGCTCAAAGCAGAGTCTGCAAGAGCAAGTTGCCCCAGGATTGAATCCAGTCAGATTTCGAGTATATGGAAGGATAGAGACTCCACAGGTCCTCTGGGATATCTGTTCCAATATTCAGTTGCGCTCACAGTTTTAAAAAACAAAACAAACAAAAACCAAAAGAAAGCAGGGGGCATTTTTTTCTCTGTCTTCAGATGGAATTACTTGTCTTTCACTTTGTGCCCACTGCCTCTTGTCTGTTCACTGGACACAGTGTTCACATCACTGAGAAGATTATGTGAGGGTATAGAGCAGAAGGAGCCATCAGGTATTTATACACAGGGTTGATAAGATCCCACTGAGCCTTCTCTTCTTGAGGTTAAACAGACACAGCTTGCTCAGTCTCACCTCATATGACAGAGCTCCAGTCTGTTAATCGTCTTAATTACCCTTTGCTGAACTTCCTCATATGTGCAGGTCCCTTTCATAGTGGGAAGCCTAGCACACAGCTCTTCAGAGTGGTCTCACCAGAGCTGAGTAGCACCTCCCTTTGCCTGCTGCCAATGCTCTTCCCAATGCAGCCCAGGATGCAGCTGGCCGCCTTTGCTACAAGGACACGTTGCTGGAATGTGTTCAGCTTGGTTTCTACCAAGCTGCTTCTCTGGAAAGCTGCTTTCTAACCACTTGGGCCCCAGAATATACTGAAGAAGGTGAGGGCCCTCCATCCCTTGCTAGCAGTTGCCCCTTCCCTCTGCTGCTGCTGCATGGCTGAGGTTTACTGAACACAGATGAATTGTTTGACAGAGGCCTAGCCCCTTAACTACTATGAGGGCACTGAATCTGCTCTGTAGTTGCAAATCCTCAGGTGGAGCAGGAGCTGTCCTCCTAATGAAAGAAAAAGCTGCCAGTTCACACAAGAAAAAGGGGGAAAAGAGGAAATCTGGATGCAGTCAAATGTTTCAAGGGAGCACTTTTTAGCATGTGGCTAAGATCTGGACTGTAGAATCCTAAAGGCTTGAAGTAGAGTACAGTTTTTCTTTCCTACCTGAAGCTTCAAAGAAGATGTAAATGCTGCAAAGTTTCTTTCTGCACTTAATTTCTCCTTTTGTGAGGATGATGAGGGATCACTTGCCAGAATTATCATATCTTTATGTATTTTTGCATCAAACAGAACTAATTTCAAGTAAGAGGTCAGCAGTCCTCTTGCTCCAGAGTAATTGAAGCAATCTTTCTACTCTTTTAATGTATTTTGCTGGTGCGCAAAAGATGACACAAACACAGTCACCCTTGCCCTCCAGTAGAAATGATTCCACTTAAGGTTCCAACTAACTTAATGATGGTACAATAGTTGATAAATGTATAAATTCTTGGTTGACTAGTTCAAAGACTAATCAGAATTTGGATCTAAAACAAATATACCTTGATAAAAATCGAAGTGGAACTTCAGTGACCAATAAATTTACTATTTTAGCCTAATATTACTGTGACTTGAAGTACTGCCTTGATATTAGGAAATGAAAACCATTCTGAGATACTGTTTTCAGCTGATGAACTTATCTTTTAAAAAGAGTTGTACAATACAAATACTGCATTTCTGTAACATGATTTTTAAATATTTTCTGTAGCAATTGGTATATTGACAGTGAATTCTTTAGCTTACCCAGTTTAGATGTAAAGATCAGCTACGTAATTTACTTTCTCTGTGCCCTAGGTAATAATTTGAACCTGACAAAATTAGAATTTGGCTGTCTTACTTTCTGAAAGTTTTGCTTCAGATTTACCATTTTGCATACTTGTGCAATGAATGCATTGATTAGCAATATTATTGGTGAATCTTGACTGCGTTCCTGTTGAGAGAAACTTTGAAGTGCAGCAGCAAGCTGATCTTGGATTGTGAAAGAGGAATAACACAGGAGTACTTTTTGAGGGAAAATGTTATTGCTTTTTTTTTTTTTTTTTAAGTAACAGAAGATAGAGAACTCAGATTAAGTGAGGTAGAGCGTTGACGAAAATTGAAAGACGTTGGGGTGAGCCAGTCATCTGGAAATATTTCTATAGGAGAGTAAGGATAGCATTTCATCTTGAAAACTTTGAAGTTTAGAAGTCTGAACTGTCTATTCTTTCTATATTTTTTTTAACCTCCACCTTCATAGAAAGAGTCCATTGGTACTTAAAAGGGCAGGAGATAGTGGAAACAAAAAGATATTAAGACAGTAGTTCATGATGAGGAACAGTTTCAAAGAGATCCCTAGTTCAGGGAATTAGTTGCTTTAGATATACAGAAAATCTGCACAACACAACTGTAGGATTTGTTGTCAGAAAAGAAGAAAAGGAAGAATATTAATCAGCTGATAAAAAAACCAACTGTGCCTCGTGTCAAGTGTTCAAAAGGGGCCAGCAGCTCCTTCCATTATTCTCAATTTTTTGTACATTATTCTCAATATTTTTTTGCATTCAAGGTAACAGCACATTTGTAAGTAAGGACCATTCATCAGAAGTAACAACTCATGTAGCAGAATTTTCTGTAATAAAGCTGCTGGAAGAGGCTGTGAGAAGAAAAGGGTACAGAAGGAATTACTGACACCTTCAGAAGCTTTTCAGTGATGTAGTGTGTGATATAAAATGGCACAAATGTGCACTAAGTAACCAAGCAAGACCATTTTGCTGACAGATTCAGTAGTTAATAAACAGGTGTTGGTAAATCCCTGAAGGACACTTCCTTTCTTTTTATCATGAAACCACCTTTGTCTTTGAATTTCAGGTTCAAGTATCATTGAATGGAATTCTCCAGTGCTAACTATATTATCTCAGAGGAAGAAATTCAGCCTGTCCTTTAGTTTATCTGTTTTTGTATTATTCTGTAAGATTCACTGTTCATTTGTGTTCAGATGTGAAGGTTACTGGTCTTTATGACTAGAATTGGTATGAAATACAGTAAAATAAGATGCCTGTACGCTGTCAGTGTTGATGATTATTTTATAGAGTGCTGCACTCCAGGAGTAAAGATTGGAAGCAAAAGAAAACATTTGAACTATGAGTAGGCTGTGTGCATAAAATCATGTAGGTTATGCTGTTTAGAGCAGATAGAAGTGCCATAGCTTGTTTCTGAATTGCATCCTCTTTTTTTTCATTTTTTTTTTTTTTTTATTTTTGTAGCCTTCACTGATGTTACTCATGGTTTCACTATCTATAGGTATCCCTAGAATGGCATAATTCCCTGTTTTATACTACAGTTTTAAATTTTCCTTTCATCCTACTCTGGAGACTCTTTAGTACCAGATGTCCCTCTTGTTTTAATTCTTTCTTTATCTGTCATTCTGACCTTAGTAAATGTAAGAGATAGTACATATTTTAGTTTGTCATCGGTGCATTGTGCCCTACTTAATGAATTATTCATTTGTTATATTATACATTGCAGCATGCTGTGTGTGTTTTGACACATGTAAAACACAAAAGCCATGGTTTTGTATGTTGCTGGGGGAGGGAAATTTTTTGTAAACAGACATTTCTTAATGCAGCTTACTGTACCAGTGTTAAAATGAGTAATAGTCATGAGTTATACTACATGCTCTGTGGGTTGATTTTCTTCAGAAGAATATTTCTGTCTCTTGGCATCTATGATGTGGAGAGATGATCGCTTAAATAAAGGAAAATTTGCATACAAAATAAGATGGGGATGGTATAAATGAGCACTGCTGAAAACAACATCACATGAAGTGATATGGCATTAACAACAGCCTAAGTGTCTTGTGCTCTGAAGAATAGTCCCAGCTATCTGCATTACTATTCAGATACTAGGCAGCAATCAACTGATATACAAATAACTTTATAAATCTGGAAAGTTATCCACTGGAAGAGATTGTCCAAGTTTGGACCTAGGCTCAGGAATTTACTGAATTCAAAATGCCTGGTTCAAACAAATCATCTCATGGTAATGATGCTCTTGTCAGTTTTCTGCTGCCCTTGTTTAGTGCAGTACCTCTTCAAAATGAGCTGGTAGGTTTTGTAATCACAGCTACTCAGTTCTCAACCACACATTTTCATATTCGCTTAGGTGATGCTTTTTCAAATGCTGTAAGAAATGACAGTGTCTTTCTTAATGACATGGACTAAGGGAGTTCAAGAACTCTGAATATGACTGAATCATGATTTCTAAAGATTCATGTTCTTAAAGATCCTGGTTTGAGGGCATCTGTCATACATCACAGTGGCCAGTCTGGCCCAAACTGTGACAATTCAGGAGAGGGAGACTTGTTCGCAGCAAGGGCTGTGAATGACCTAATGTCTGGAAGCTCCTTTTAAAAAGAATTTGTGGAAATTCTGGTGGAATTTTTTATTAATTTCAGATTTGGTTTCCATTAGTTTGATATATAGAGAAAGTATTGCTGTTGGGATGAACCTTAATTGAACTTTTGAGGACAGAAATAAAATTATAAGGGCATACTAGGAATGATTCTGAGGTGATTTATAGATGAGGAAAGGATGATCACAGATGATAGATTTGCTTGGTGTGGATACCCAACCTATTGCTTTTCTGCTTATTGTATTCCTGGCGAAGTGTTTTCGCAATATGCTGCTAATTAATGTGTAATCTGCATGGAGGTACTGTAAAGAGAATTGTTGGTACTATTCTGACCACTCTTATGTGTTGATGTTTTAGCGTGGATTCCTTATCAGCTGCTGGACCCTAGGATGCTTCCATGAGTTCGGTGTACTTCAAAAGAAAAAATAAATGGGATCTGTAGGAGAGGACTACCACACTGAGTTTAGATTTAATTCTCAGGGACCTTCCTTACATATGTCTGATGACATATATAAAGGTGTAAGTAGCCCAAGACTTCCATCAAGACAGTGAAGGCCAGTTGCTGGTCTTTGTGTTACTTTTATTGCAATGGTAGCTGAGATAAGCTGCTTAGTTGCTATTGAAGTACAGGCTTCCAGAGTGGAATGAGTTGGAGCTGACCCTGGAATCCTGTTACTCTTCTTTAGCCGATGCCCTTATTATTGAAAATCAGGAATGCGATATTAGCCATCCAGTAAGTCCAAATATAATTCTGCTTGTAGGCAGTTGTTTATACTACCGATGTGGCTTCTTGGAGTCATTATTTGCAATGAAGATGGTAAGTCAGGAATTCGTATGTTCAAGGCACTGCAGCCTTGGAGCAGCTGGACATGTTAGTGATAAAGTGCAATCCTCCAAATTATAAGATACTGTCCTTAAGAAAGTCCCATTGGTCTTTTTTGCTGGTGAAGTACAGGTAATAAGGCTTATGTGCTTTCTCAGTCAGCTCCATTAACAGTTTGTAGTTGTGTGTCTGTTGTAAGCAAGGGTCAATTGGCTGTTGGCAATTCCCAGAAGACTCATCAGAAAGATACTAGGGTGCTTTTTGAACACCACACTTCAAATGAAATCAAGTGGGGCTACATGGGGCTTGAACTCTCATTTTTTTTCATTGCTGTCCGTTTTGTTGTGATTAAGTGGAAGCTAGGCAATTTAAAACTTTTTGCAAGGAGAGCCATTTGTTTTGTGTAAAAGCTGAATGTGACTCTTCTTTATCTCTAGTAGATCTTACATGTATTCAAATCAGTTTCATTCTTAGGTTTACCTGTCTTCTGAGGGCAGAGAGGCCATTTGAAAGCTATTTGAAAACATCTGCTTCAAAACCAGATGAAACTCTGGACAATACACTGCTTTTTCTGTTTCATAGTTTTAGGATTCTGTCATCTGTGCTCGAACTGCACTGTTTTTGAATGGGAGTAATTTGGAGTCATCAACATAACTAGTAATTAAAGCTGTTCTTCCAGCTATATGTTTGCGGATGCCATGTCAGAGGAAAGGAAATACGCTGTGATCTTCACCAGAGTCTGTAACAGAATGTGTAAAAATAGCAATTGGAATGTGTCAGTAGAGAAACATCGCAGTATGTGATCTTTCTCCATTGCTGTGTATTGTATCATGGGTTGCTTGCAAATCTTGATGGACTATGAAGAAGACATTATGGGGAAGATGGAGTACAGGAGATACTGTGCATCACATACAAAATACAGCTACAAAGTCTTTGCCCTAATATAAGTACTGAGGTAATTGCTGCATATATGATATAAATGTCATTTGAATCTTCAGACACATTCATAGTTTTCTTGAGCTTTTGCCGAAAGATCTCATGGCATCTTGCCCTTAAAAAAGAGCTCAGTCCAGAATCCTTCTATCTGTAGAGGATACAGCAGTAAATCTAATAGTAGTCAGCGGCAAATGCAGCAGTGAAAGTCCAGAAATTAGAATACTTCACATGAAACTCTAACCTGGCCAGCCACACTGACTCTTAAGAGAGAGTGCATGCCTACAGAAAAAAAAAAAAAAAGAAAGGTTGTTTTTTTCCCCTTGACTATGTTATCTTTATATGTTGGATGAAATAGGAGCTTTCCTTATATTAGGTTGACCTACTTCTTTTAAACAAGTTATTTGTAGTGCATTCTATCTCTTTAGTTCTGATTGCAGCATTTTCAAAATTCTGTGTGATAGAAGGAAAATTTGACTTAAGTAAACAGTAGAAAATGTTAGCCTTTTTGATGATCTTGGAACTTGGGGGCAAGAGTGTTTTGGGAGTTGTCTTGAAGAAGCAACTTATAAAAGGTGCTTGTGGGAAAAAGGAAGAGAGGGAAGAAGTTTATAGAAAGAGAAGTATACTCTACAAGCAGTTATGTGTTCTTCTGTTCTTTATCTTGATTGCCTCATCAAAAGTGCAGAAGATAGAAAACATTTAAGGAAAGGTGTTCATAAAAAGATTTATCTAGGGTTACCATGAAAGAGATTTGCAAAAACTGATGGTGTTTGGTAGATAAAATAATAGTAAAGAGTGTTCTCAGTAGTAAAAACTTCAGCAATACTTTTTAACACTTCTCACTGTATAAAGACAACGTATCTATTTTCCAGTCTCAAGCTTCCTATTTAGAAAATGAATGGTTGTCAGCAGTGTATTAGTGTTCTATAATATGTGGAAAAGTAATAATTTTTGTAACACTTTCAGGTAATACAAGAAAATAGTGTTCCAGCACCAGCTGATAAATTGGAAGAAGAACTTATAGAGGGAAAAGCTGGCAAAATGCACTCCAAGGACAGCAGCTTCCTCAAAATGTTAGCTACTCATGGCACACAAATGTAGCTGTGCTGTCAACAGGGTGCGAGGCCTTATAGAAGTGAGTAGTAACAGGATTCTAAACTACTATATCCAGGCCATGTGTCAGAAACAGAGGTAGTCATTTAAATAGCCTCAGCCTGAGGTAGGGGCTTATCCACTAAGGTATCAACACACTTTCTGTAACCTGTTTTTAATGAATATGTTTTTTGTTTTTCAGAGATCCAGCTTACTTTGATGAAAATTGGCTGAACAGGATCAAAACAGAAGTTGGAGATAATTGGAGGCTAAAGGTATTTGACTTACTTCACTTGTCTGCAAATCTGTATTTCAGCTATTAATACAATATTGTATCTAAATATTAGCATATTTCTAGATTAAGACCTTGCTTTATAGTATGGCATTTTGAATTTTAGACCATTTTTATTACACCTATTTGGTTTTTTATGTCGTTACAGTCCTGCGGTGTTTAATGAAGAAAAGACATTTTGAGCTTGTAAATAGGTTTCAGTAATTTAAAATGAAAATATTAAAATAAATTTCACACATCAATTATCTCTTTGTTTTTTATATGCTGAATGAAAGATTTTTTTTAAATGCAAAGTGTGAAAGAAGCATTAAGGAAAAGCTCTAAGAAGCAGCTGCATAAAAATAGCATAATAATAATCAATTTATTTAAATAAAAATGGCAAAGTTGTTTCCTTTTACTTTATCAGCTCTGCACAACTACTGAGCTTTAGGAGAGGAAGTTGTGTTTTTTCTGTGTTGTTTGTATTCAGCATGTTTTTTAACCGCAGTCTATTTGCTGGGTCACTCGCATCACTTGGTATTCTAGTACTTTCTCTGAAAACCTTAAAGCAACAGAATTTACAGTGCTATGGCTGAGGAGCATTTTGGTTTATAAAAACCTGAAGAACATAGTTTTACATGCAGATTTTAGTGTAGTTGCTGGCCAGTTTCTTTCAGAGAATGATACATGTACCTTTCTAAATTGCCATTTCCTGCCTGACTACTTGGGGAAACAAAATAGTGATGGTTTGTCTGTTAGTTCATGTTTCTGATAAAACCATTTTGTTCTGGCAAACAAAACCCTTCTGAGTAGCCGGGGAAGAGCTGCAACTGTGAAACACTATAGTGCTTACAGGCTCGTCAACATCACTGGCTGAATAGAGGGACGTACAAATAAGAGCCTCCTGAGACAAGGGTGGAGCATACTGCTGCTGTGTATGTTTTGACTTGGCCAGGAGACTTGTCAGCATGATCTCTGCCGCCTGGCCAGCTGCGTGCAAGTCTGAGCTGTTTTAGAAGGTTTGTCGGCCGGGGCTACCAGCAAAAATGGGGGCACATTGATGAGGAAATATTGACTGGCTGGTGAATAGAAGACATGATCCCTAAACAGGCTTTATTAGTTCTGCTGCTTGTTATAGCAGTTACTTTAAGTGAAGTTTTCAAAGAAGCATGCAGAATTGCAAGCGAACAGCTGGATACAAGTTTTTATTTTTCTCTAAAATATTTCTGTCGCTTTTTTGTAAGGAATATTGAAGTCTTGCCTGTTAAATTTGGAGAAGAACAAACTGAGAAGTGTGTGTTATAATAGCATTTCAGCTGATTGAAAGTGGAGCAGCAGCTTCTGTAACTTATATGGAGCTTGAAGAATAAATTTTTTTTCATGTCTCCCACAAATTTGGCAGATACTAAGGCTTAGCAGGTGTGAATAAAAAAAAAAAAGGCTGAGCAATCTAGTAACTTCCTTATGTGATTGAGGTTGGAAAAACATTGGGTCAAATTTCAGTTTCTTACTGATGTCATTCCTTCTTGTTTTTCATATATCCATGTAAATAAGAACTAAAGACTGATTACATTTTTGTTTGAGAGATGTATACTCCAGGTTTTCGTATCCATTTTTTTATATACCACTTTTCATGTTTTATATACCATCCTTTTCAAAAAGAATACTAACAGGCACAAATGTTTTAGCTGTTGTTTTAACTCTTATTTTTTAACCAGGAAAGCAATCCTACACTTTGCCGACTTTCTTTTTCCAATATAGTAGGGGACATAAGTTAAAAAAACAAACCAAAATGGTAGTGCAGGTAGTTCTACTTTGTGGAACAGTGATTAGGAGGGCCTGGTAGAGGTTAGTGTAGGCTTGGTACAGCCCTCCTAACCACTGTTGAAAGAGGTACTCAATTATGCAATTGCTAACTTTTAGTTGGATGCTGTCCTGTATGGGCAATAAGCAAGGCTATATGGGTCAGTTTTCACTATTTCTTTTGTTCAGCAGTTCATATTCTAATAACTGCAAGAATGCAGTCTTATTAAAACTATTTTTCCTCTTGATGTACTGGTTTAAAACAAATGTATAAATTCATGGACATGTTGTTATATTCTTGGTTTCAGGGCAGGCTCTCTGATTTGAGAGATTGAGCAATGTACAGGATTGAAAAAGGGAAACGTTAGAATTCAGGGGACTTGCAAAGTAGGAAGCATTCAGCAAGCATTCTGTGTTTTACAGCTGACTAGATCTTTGTCTCCTGTGTTTAGTAGAGAAATACGTTGTTATTTCTATGGGGTTAAAATTTCTGGGGCATAGCATACATCAGTATACTTAACAGTTTATGTTTTCCCTTGGGCTGCAAAAATCCCTTCTTCTCACTGCTGCCCTAAGTGCAATTTTATGTTGTGGTTTAAAAAAAAAAACCAACCAAAACCAGAAAAGCAAAGATTTATCTCTTTCTTGGTGTACAACTGAACACTTTAATATAGTCAAAGTTCAAACTGTGTACACACTAGTGAAGAAGGTGGCATTTTGAAGATAAAACTGGGAAATAGTATAGAAAAGAAGTCTGTTGCCAACGTTTTGCAGAAATGAAAATCCCTAATCAAGAAACAAGAGTGGTTCGGTGTCAAGTCATACAGGAATACCAGTAACAGAACAGAAATTTAATCAGTTATTTATTTAATATACACATGTAAAATTTGGCAATTACAGAATAAGTTCTCGACTGTGTAATGGATGGGACAGAACGGGATGGTATAAAACATCTTTTTTTTTTTCCTTTTTTCTTTTTTCTCTCCCCGCCTCCTCCATTCAGTGTGGTTGTACCTAGCTTGGGAAAGGAAGGAAATACATTGTTCAGCCTGAATTCTGACTTTTTCTTCTGGGCTTTTCACTTTGGCATTCAGACTACAGCATAAGTTTAAAGCACAATTTTATCAATGTTTATAGTAGCAAGCTGTGTTTGTTCCATTACTGAATAGCACAATCAAACAATACGAGCCATTAGGCTTTCTGCAACTAGTACAGTTTGAATGCCTTGTGTTTGATACAGTATTGCAAAATGGAATAACCAATGAAACTAGAGCACAGACTACTTAGTGCAATAATCTAAGTAAAGAAACCTGATTTTTGAAAATTAATTTTGACTCCCTGCAGTTGTATAGCTAGTTTTGCTCTGAATTCTTCTACAGCACAAGCTGGGTTGACTGTTGGAGTAATGGAAGCTAATTTTCAGTGTACAGTATCATCTTTCTGCTACTTTCTTGTTCCTTTATAAGAGAAGGGATCACTTATTCATCAGCTGCCTTTTAGAGGTTTTTTTCTGATAAGACTGGAAGCCTGTCATGTGAATGTTTTTCTGCAAGCAAGAAGCAGAGATTATAGGCATATTGTAAGCCATCATTCATTTCTGTCAAAAATATAATTAGCAACTGATATATTTAATTCTGTTTCGATATACCCTTAATTCCTGAGTCAACAGTGTCTCCAAATATAAGTTTAATGTGGGAATGCTCCCTGTGTTCAGAGCCACATTTAATTATTTTTTTCTTCTCATTTAATTCAAGGAAGTGTCTGTATCTGTTCTTTTCGGGATTTCTTTTTGCAGAAGACAGATTGGAGGGGGATGACCCCCCCAAGCTAGTGGTATCATCTCTCTGTGGGCTCCACTTATAAACAATGAAGAGACAGGCTCCTGCAGAATGGAGTTTCTGGCAAAAACCTAATGTATGTGGTGGGAGCAATGCATGCACACTTTCTCTCTCCTTCTTTCCCTCCCTTCCCCCGCTTTTCTTTTAAGTGCAGCCAGGAATAATATGTACCTTAATGACATATCTGAAGTTGGCTGATTAAGAATTCGGTCATCAATTGCAAGTGTGCCTTAGCAACACTTCCAGAGAGGTTATAAGGGTCTTAATTATTACCTGTGTGAAGGGAAATAGGTCTGTGCGTAATTACCCAGGAAAGGTACTGTTGAACAGCATTTCAGAACATTGGGATTCCCATTCAGATACCTCAGGACCTGAAATGTACAAGGATAAGTCAATTTACACAGAGCCTTCAGCACAGACAGGATTTCAGTCATATATGTGATATAAGGATAAATGCAAAATTAGGGACTGGCTATCATAATGTTAGAGAGAAAACAAGAGATTAAATAACACGTACTCCCTTTTTGTCAGCAGTCACAAGCTTAAGGGCATTTCTCCTCTCCACTTCATCAGGCTTTCCTTTTGTTGCTCAAATATATTCATAAACAGAGAAATCTAGATGGACTACCCTTACAGACCCTTAGTTTGGAACCAGTAAGTAAATTATAATTAAATAAAAATAGACATTTCATATGACAGGTGAGGAAAAAAAAAACCCAGGAGAGAAAACTCACAAACATTAAGTCGTGCAGTGTTGCCAGATCATGTGTTGCCTTTGGTAACCCAGGACACATCATCTCGGCTTTCATCGCAGTCAGTTTATCAGGTTAATGCTGTGTAATAAGTATCAGTCTCATACTGAACAGGGTGTACTAACTACTTTCGTACTACACTGCTGGCAAGATGGCTGTAAACTGAGAAGGTAATGATCATTTAACATCAGGAACATCCACACATCGCTGCTGTGGATATTAATGACATTTAGGTGTTCAGAGAATGAATGATAACATGCAGGTTGTCTTTGTGGATGCCTTACTTCAAAGCGGATATCCTCTCCTTGATAATAGGAGATTGGGAAAATAAAACAGGAAATGACAGATGGAAAAGAAATTGAAAATGAAGAGAGATTTATCTAGAAATAATAATCCATCTATTATGAGACTTTTAAACAACAACTTTTAAAGTGGAATAAAGCATAATTGTCACTTTTTTTTTTTTTCCTCAGTAAGTTTCATGCCTTTTTCCAACAGAGGTATGGGTGCAGGGAATAGATGTGAAAGGGATTGGGAGGGTAGTGTGCGTGCTTTGTATGGAAAAGGAGGAAATTGGGTTGCTGATGCAAGCAAATAAGCGTCCCATGTGATTGTGGTCTGAGCTCCAAAGGATAATACAGTGCTCTGTAGTCATGATCGATATTGAAAATTCTATCTGTTGTGTTCTGTCATTGCATGATTTAACAGTCTTTGTTAACAAGTTACAGTTCGGTTTTCCCTGTGTGCGTAAGAAAAAGAGAAAAAAAATTCTGAACAACTGTCACCTGCTGTGATTTAGAATTCTGATGTAACTGGTTGTCTTTAACACTTTCTTGAGCTGTTGTTCGTTTTCATTCATGTCTGTTGGAAGTCTTTCTTTTAAGAACTTATGCTATGACCTGACAAATGTTACTGGACCTGCAGAGTTGAATCTCAAAATAGAAAACACTTGTGGTAGTTTCCCCATGATGATTCTTTGCCAGTGTCAGTAGAATCATCTAAGTGTATTCACTCCTGATAAGTTCCAAAAAAAATAAAATCAAGAGCCCTCCACGTAGTACTGAAGATCATTGTTATGTTTAAGCCAGTCTATAAAAAGGCTGCTTTGGCCTTGTAACTGTCTGATTATGTGCCAGATACAAAGATGGTACAGTTAACTCTTGAAAGCAAGTTATCCTAGCATTGCTGATTGTCAGTGGAATAAAGTAGGACCTCAAAGACAAGATAATTTTTTTTTTTGAGTTTGCTTGCTATTTTCTTTTTCCGAGGATGCTGCCCTATATGTTAGTCTTGATGATAGATTTTGATCAGTATTGATTTTGTTCCAGCATCTCAACTCTAAGCTCTGTGGAAGTTATACAGAGGAAGATGACTTTTTGTGTTTAAGGGCCTTTAACTCAAACAATGCTTACAAGGAAAGGGGAAAATAAGTATTTTTTAGGTGGGTACTTTCCATTTTGTTTCTCATTTTTTGGGATTATGTTCAAGTTCAAGGTTCCTCACAATGTTCTCATCGATAAACTGGACTTAAATTCTGCAACATGGCCTTTGCATTTCTGTGGCACTTTCTGCAGCAGACTCAGGTAAACTACAATTTGGAAGATTTTAATGAATCAAGTTTGAAAATTATATTCCAATCAGTGCAGTATTTTTTGTGGTGATTTGATATCAAAATAAAATTATTTACATTTCTTTAAATTCTTTGATCTGTTGCAGACTTTTGTTATGATTGCGCATAGCCTTTGAGAGGTGGTGGTGATTGCTTCTGGGCAGACAACGAGAAGATAGTGGTAGTTCTTACAGAAACATGATGTGTTATATGTAGTACTACAAAAATAGTATGTGCTTGGGACTAGAAGGTGTAAACCTGAAAGTAAACTAATTATTGTGCTGTTACGAGAGGGACAGTAGATGTTGTTATATACTTCGTATCATGTAGCATTGCCAGTTCTCTTTCTAGGTTGCCAGAATATTTGGTGTGTCACTTTTCAAGTCCAAGTCAATTTTTGTTTCTTATATGACTTAAAGTTCAGTGATTATGAAGACAGTCAGGGTGTACGTATATATTAATAAGTGGTCAGCTTTTGCCACTTGTTTCCAAAAGTGAGTGGATTAATAGGAAAAAGGTAATCAGATCATTATCACTTTGGATTTCACAGATAAATCTTTTAGTGTGTGTGTGGCCTGTTCCTTTCTTGGGTTTCTCTTAGAAAAGAGACTGGATTTTGCTTTCGTCACCTCATTTTGTCTGTTGACTGTGTTAAGTTCTGAGTTTGTCCCTGGATTTCAGTATTATGTTTTCTAACTGTTTCCTCGGATCTTTTGGAAGATAGATGACTTTTGTCAGTGGACAGAATCTTGTACCTAGGTATTTTTGGAATGTAATCAAGAATATAGAAGTTTTTGTGGGCTTTAAAGACAGTTGGGATTTTAGACTTTTCACTCCCCCTTCATTATAGTGATTCTAAATTTAACTGCTCAAACAGAAAGTCTTTGTGCTGATAAATATAATTCTATGATTCTTTTGTGTAATTTTTCTGTGATTGCCTACTTTCTAATAATTTCTCTAATTTATTCCCTGCATTTATGCGATTTCCTTCTTCTTGTCAAATAGGTAAGCAACCTGAAGAAAATTTTAAAAGGAATATTGGATTACAACCATGAGGTAAGAACTGTTTTAAGTAATGAACATCTACGTTCCTTTTTTGTTACATATTTTAGTTATCCTGTTTAATGTAAATTATATTCTACCAGTTAAGTTCTGGATTTTTATTGCAAAGTATTCGGTATACAAAGTGTTTCGTGGCCTATTATCAGGTGTTGGCCTTCTCTAAATCTTCTCACCTACTTTATTAAATACTCAGAGCTTCCAGAGGAGTCTAATGTTCTGTCATACAAACAGGATGTCTTTGCTGATTTATGATCATGACTATGTCCTTGTGAAGGACTTTAAGAGTACCTGTGTTTGATTTATTTTTTTTTTAATGTTTTTTTCCCTCGTCTGCTCCAACTGAAGACTGCCTCTTTCCTGTTTTTTTCTCAAGGAGAGAGTGTAAAGAGCATTTTTAGCTCTTTGGAGCAGAAGGTATATAAATACTTCAGAGAGGAAGATATTTGTTAATAAACTTAGGTCTTTAAAAATAAACAGATTTTCAGAAATGAAACAGTTAGACTCATAAGCTTATATTCAGTAAATGATCAGGTATACATGTTGAAATAGATTTTGAAAATTGATGGCTAAGCAAGCTGGTCATAACTGACAATTCTAGAAAATAAAGTTATTTGTTATAGGAAATTAATATCACTATGACAAAGTGATGCCAGCTTTTTGGCTAGTTGGTACGTATGATGATTCAGTTTCTGGTGTGAAAACTTTACTACTAAGCAGGTTTTGAGCTGTTTCAAGCTGATTAAGCTTTGCAAAGGTAATGTACATTTATAAGTTTGACTGGATTTTGGGTTGGTTTCTTTTTTATTTTCTGCTGAGGCAATGCTTGTGATGATAATGGAGATGATCTGGATTGAATTCTGATTATGTTTTCCTCAACCCAATTCCCTATCTTAGGGGTCATCTTCTACAAAAATATAGAGGTGAATGTACATGGATTTTACCTGATGTAGCTAAAAGCCTTTGAAAAGTATATATGCTAAGCTTTTTCATCTTCAAAAATTAAAAAAATTGTATCGCATTCAGGAGAACAGTCTTTCAATAGCTATCTTACATTGCTGTCTTTGTCAGTTATAGTATGGGAGAACAAGAAGCCCAAGTTACCTGTTTATAGCTTGCATGCTTTATTACGCCTAGTGATCTTGCTGCAGAACTCTGCTGCTCTGGAACTGAAACTTCCAATTTTTTGTAAAGGTCTTTTATATTTATCTTTTTAAAAAGGGGGAAAAGACTCTTTTTCATCTCAAGATATTTGTTGCAGAGTCTATCCTTCATTTTCATATTTCTTTTGGCTTTTTTGTTGTCGTTGAATTAAAATGGTGTCTCATGTATTTCAAAATCCTCTGTTTACACCTTGCATCTTTGGCTTCTTCATAGTGCCTCTTCCCTTTAGCTTTCTTCAACAGCAATTATATTATCAGTAACTATGAAGCTGATGCAGTATTATTAAATTAAATCCACCATTGCATTTGAAAGAAAGTCAGGTACTACAGATCAATATAGAGACACATATCAGATTTGTGTAATTCAAAGAAAATTGTGTTTTACTGTATTATCACAGTCTATACACAGTGACAATATTTCCCATTATGCTTAATGCATTCACAGTGTTCTTATTTTCTCGCAAGAATGACCTAAAGGAAGTCTTTTCCAATAGGAGTGGATCTGGGTTCTTTAAAGTATACAGAGATTTTTAGTAGTATTGGTCCTAGTTCTTTGAGAGAGCTGTTTAAAAAAAATAGTGCCACAATACAAACACTGCCATATAAGAACAAACTCAACCACAACAATTCTACAAAGCCCAACCCTGCAAAACTTTTGAATGGCTTGATTTCCATGTATTCTTCGTACACATCTGTTAAATGTTTTTTTATAAATACCTGTACCCGATTTTCTGCTTTTCTTGAGTATTAACACAAAAAAAGGCATCCAGCAAACAACTGACTGATTCCTTCCATAGTCATTGTTTCTTTATTGCATGCTGCTTAGGAACTGACAGTTTCTTTTTATCTGCAATTAATGTGTCAGAGATGTGTTTAATTCCATATTTCATATTTTCAGCCCCCTGAAAGCTCTTTATGAACAATTTAGCAGAATTGTTTAATTCCTTCTACTGACAATCATTAATGTAAATCCTTTTTAATTATAAATCAGATTACATTAATTGTAAGTCACATGGGGTTTTTGGTTTAGTTTTTTTTTTCTGTTTTCTTTCTGCACGTGGGCTGTTTAATTATGTATTATACTACTACCTCAAATTCTCTTCCATGGAACTAGCTTTCTTAGCTCTGAGACTTGCTAAGTATCCTTAAATTTTCTAAAAGTGTGAGGCTGAGTGATGGAATTGTTTTACTGTCTTATATTTGTCATCCGTCAGTGCTAGACACATATATATGTGAAATATTTCAATTTCTGGTGTTCTAGTAGTAAGAAATGTGAGATCTGTGTATAATATTTTATGCTTCATAAAGTGTTTTTAGGTGTTAGATTTTTTTTAATGGAATGCTTTAGAAAGAAATTCATTATCCATATGTTGTTGATCACCACGGAAGCCTGCCTTTGTTCACCTTTCTTATTTGAAGAAAAAAATCTTGCTAAGTTTGAAACTAATAGTTTCCTATTAGTTGAGGCAGTTAGATTTGTCTTCTCCCAAATATTAGTTGTGTCAAGCATTATGCTGGACGTTAGGTGTTAGGCAATTTGGTTTGTTTTAAAGGTGGATTGACAACTATGTTAAAGTATGGATGAATTTCTCTTGTTGATTCTGAATCATCTTGGTATTTTGAAATGTGTGTAGTAATACGGATATGTATGTACTGGGTCTCTATGCAGATTCTGGGGCAACAGATTAATGACTTCACCCTTCCTGATGTTAACCTGATTGGAGAGCATGCGGATGCTGCGGAGCTTGGGAGAATGCTTCAGCTTATTTTGGGGTGCGCTGTGAATTGTGAACAGAAGCAAGGTATTAAATTTTGAAAACATGTTTTCTCCCAGGCAGTGAATGAAAATTCAGCTTGTTGTGTAACTACTGAAGGGAAAAATTATATTTCACAGGTTGCTGTCAGAGCAAAAGCATTTTTTTTTTCAGTGATGATATTACTCTGTCATAATAACTATTGTTTTGTTATAAGCTTTGCTAGTTTTGTAGTCTCAAACTGTGGAGCTGATTTTGCTTCCAACATACATATTTTCAATTTTTGTTTGCTGAGCTGAAAAGCCACTCTAGAAAGAAAAATTCTTGGGCCCACCCTTTAACCATTTATGAGCTATATTTGGATAGTTAAGAATAAAAAAATGTCATTGTTGCACTATTCTTTGAGATTAGGTTTTAGGAATGCATTCCAGTCAGCATCTTAATACATGACCAAGAGCCATCAGTATGACTGGGGGTTGATCTGAAGATATGTCTGATGTGATTTGGAATACTGCAGTTTCTGTGACTTTTGCTTGGGGTTGGCAACCATGCCCTTCTGGGCAGCAACTGAAGACCAAGCATGATACCTTGAGGGCATCCAGAATTTCACTTGGGGCATCTGTTAGGCAGTTGAATGCAACTTTTGCAGTCACTGAAAGAGGCTGCTGCCTCTCTTGACTCCCAGGTGGCCAACTGTGTATCTGACCTGCACAGGTAAGATAGGGACCCATTCATTTTTCCTGCAGATGCCACCGAGGATGTGATGAACAATGGAGATGCTTGTTGAAGTGTCCCAAATCTCATGCTCTAAACTTGGCTTGGGTGTGGTTTGTCTTATTGTTACCCAATCACCTTAAATTACACTTATTTTACACCAGGTTAAGGTAACAAAGCAACTACAAACTTTTATTCTTAGCACTCAAAACAGGAGGCATGGGAACATATTTATGAAATACACCTGTGGGTAAATAAGACTGTTTACTGTATTTATGTTAAAATCACGTCATATATCTGTCTCTTCCTGATTTAGTTCTTTTTTGTTTTCTTTCTGACAAAATGTCAGCAAGGTTTCAGACCTTTTGTCTTCCTCTTGCATGGTGCATCTTAGCTTTAAAAGCTAGTTTCACTTTTCCGGTTTTCTCAGGTGTCTAAATCACTTTAATTTCTTCTTCTGAAATTGGAGACCGTCTGGCTACTGTATTAATTAAAATAGAAGTAATTTTCTTCCATGAGTACATAAATAACTGTTCTATTAGGCCTCCTGTCCTCTCTGTTTCATGTAAAATTATCTTCCTTCCTTTCAGTGACTATTTGTCATCCTCAAGTGAGAAGTGTATCTTATTCCTATGTTTCTTTTTCAATGCAGACATTAAAAATGTACGTTTGAAATATTGGAACAGTCTAGTTTTATGTATTTTAAGTGATACTTAGCATGACCTAATTAATCACTTTGAGGTGAGTGATTCTCAGCATCTTCCTCTTTTGAGGAAGAATGCATTCATTGAAAGAATGCAGGTTACATGTAAAAGTGATTGTACCTGCTTGGAAACTGTATGATACTGGGCAAATCATAAACTCCCTGACTTCCTCTGAATGTCAGAATTTGTCCTTCTAACCACTGTATAATCTGGCAAGTTACTCACATTCCTCACCGACATAGAGGTGAGGAATGAAAAAGTGGAGGGGACCTATTTGTGATATAGCACAGAAATAAGAACAGAAACCAAGAATGGATATGGAAATGCCTTGAAATGAGGACGCTGTAGGAAGGCAGGACATTATTGTTAAACTTATGGAAAAGGACAACCTATGCATGGATCATGTATTTGTATAGCCTGAATAGTTTGAGAGCAAGGTGAGGAGTATAAGTAGTTATTTCAAAAGTGTGAGATGCCAGAGGGAAAAAAATTAGTGACAGTTTTGTACTTTTTTCATTGTTACAGAGTTCCAATGAGCCTGTATTTATGTAAAGTCTGGTGAAGTCTTGTTGAGTTTGTTGGGGTGAGACTTGACTGGTGATTATGCATTTCAGTGTCATCTGTGGCACCTAGTCATTTTGTAGGAAGGATGCAGCTTCTGACCTCATGTTCTGTGTGGCTTTAGTTTCCACAGTAACATTTCAGAATGCTTTTATTTTCAGAGTACATCCAGACCATAATGATGATGGAAGAATCGGTTCAACATGTTGTCATGACAGCCATTCAGGAGGTACGCTGGGATGCCCACAATGTGTAAAAGTTCAGCCTTTCAGTATCTCACATAAGTATGCATTTTCCTCCTTTAGAAAAACTTAATTGGATGTAAAGAAAATAAGAGGCAATAAGAGCTTTTGCCATTTTACATTGAAAAATACTTTATTTTTCCTTAGAAAAACAAATCAGTAAAGTTTGCTTTATGTCAAGGAACTCTGGTTGAATGTCCTACTTTTCTTTAAATCTAGAAGATTGAAGCTTCTAGATATTTTTGATACTGGGTTCCCTTCCTTTGCCTTTCCCACCCTGTAGCTCCTCAAGTGCACTAGACTGCTTTTATATGAACAACCAAATACCATAGAATTTATTCAAAATTTGTATCTTGAATACCTTGAAATTGCAAAAATCCGTGAACTGTTGTTTGGGGTTTGTTTTTTTTGGGGTTTTTTATGTGTTTTTATTTTTTACTGGACAAGTGAATAGAAAGAGAAATGGATAACCAAGTATTCTTTTATCAGCTGTAGTGTTACGAATAGGAATTTGTGCTAGTATGTTTTTACAAGTTAGTAAGTATACTGGAGTATATTTTGTAAAAGTTCTGTTCAGTAGTAAATTAAAACCACAGTGAAAATTAAACCACAATTTTAGTGGCCGCTATAGCCATGAAACCCCCATGTGACTTCTTAGGATCCCAGAGTGCCTGTAAGTGAAGTGCCTATCAGTCTTTATTTATAGATGGAGGTTTACTACAGGGCAAGCCACTAAGGAAAGCAGGAAATCGATGGTAATCCCATTTCTTCTGAACTGAACAAGAGAAACTAAATTCCATATTGAGCTCTAGAGCAATTACGCTTTTCTATAATGTCTGAATAGAGAAAGACATGTCAGTGAGCCTATCGGGACCCTGTCCTCTATTACCACTTTGACCAATGCTGTCTCCGTGTTGTCTGTGTGTGGAATGCTATCTGTAATATTGCAGAGAGGACTTTCGAAATGGGCATTGAAAGAATCCGTATGCTAAATCATCTTCCAGTTAGTGCTGCCAAGTACAGGTTTGCCTGAGTTTTTGAATATTTTAGTTTTGCATTCTTTTTAACTGTAATACAATGTTTTGGTGGATTTTTCTAATATCCTCTTTTATTAAGCCCAACTTGCAGCATCACTTTACTCTGCACTGTCTTAAAATAGTAAACCTTCTATTATCCTCCTTCCTTCTGCTGAAAATCTCCTGTGTGATTTTTGTAAAAATCTCCTTCATTTGATAAAATAGCCAGATCTGAAGCAGCCCACAGTTTTGGGGATTTAATGAGCAGGCATTGAACTTGTCTAGTGTTTGTGCCTCTTCTCAGGGATGAGGAGTAGAAGTGGGGAGAAATCACAGGATAAGGTTCTGTTCTTCTGGAACAGATTTTTGAAACTCAGCGAATCAAAAAGCTTACTATTCAGGTGCTGGTGCAGTTCTGAGTGGTTTTAATGCTGCCTTCCAAGCTGCTTAGAAATCCAAGGCATTGAGAACTACAAGGAGGATCTTAGGTGTTTAACAAAGAGTTCAGAAAGTGTCTCAAAAACTTTGAGACACTTTGAGAGCAGGACCTCCCTCCGTTATTTTTCAAGAGTCTTGGAAGTCTGGAGAGGTCCCAGTCAACTGGAAGCTAACAAGGGTTCTCCTAGTTTTCAAGAAGGGAAAGAAGGAAGACTCTGGTAATTACAGACCTGTCTCACTTAAGAGCCTGGCAAAATTATGGAGAATGTTGTTCTGGAAGTTACTGAAAAACACTCGAGACACAGTGCAGTCATTTGTCATAGCCAGCATGGGTTCACAGTGGGAAAATACTGCTTAACCAACTTAATTTCTTTTTTATGACAAGGTCGCCCATCTAGTTGACCAAGGGAAGCTAGTAGGTGTGGGGATTTTTTTATTTTTAGCAAAGCTTTTGATACTGTCTCTCACAGTATCCTTCTGGACCGAAAGTCCAGCATACATTTATTAAAGACTATAATATTATGAGTAAGCGATTTATTTATGGGTCAGGCCTAAGAGTTACAGTAAATGGGTTTATATCAGGCTAGCAGCCAGTGACCAGTGGGGTTCCCCTGTGGTCAATTTGAGGGCCAGTGCTCTTCAATGTTTTTATTAATTATTGGGACACAAGAATCAAATGTACATTAAGGAAGTTTGCTGATGATACTAAACTAGAAGAAGCTGTGGACTCCCTCAAGGCTAGAGTGGCCTTAGAGGGAGATCTGGATAGACTAAAGACCTGGGCAGTCACCAACCATTTGAAATATAAGAAGAGCAAGTGCTGGATTCTCCACCTGGGACAGGGTAGTCCAGGTTATATGTGCAAACTGGGGGACAACGGGCTGAAGAGCAGCACAGTGGTAAGAGATATGGGGGGTTAGGTTTGACAGTAAGTTGAATATGAGTCAACAGTGTGCCCTGGCAGCCAGAAGGGCGAACTGTATCCTAGAGTGCATCAAGCATAGAACAGCTAGCTGGTTGAGCCAGCTGATTGTCCCACTCTATACTGCACTCGTGCAGCCCCATCTTGAGTACTGTGTGCAGTTTTGGGCAACTCAATGTAAGAAGGACACCAGCCTATTGGAGTGTGTCTGGAGGAGAGCGACCAAGATGGTGAAGCGTCTTGAGGACAACACTTAGGAGTAGTAGCTGAGGTCACTTGGTTTGTTCAGCTTGGCAAAGAGAAGGCTGAGGGGTGCCCTCATCACAGTCTTCAACTTCTTCAAGGCAGGCAGTAGAGGAGGAGGTGCTGATGTCTCTCTGGTGACCAGTGACAGGACGCAAGGAAATGGTGTTAAACCGAGGTGGGGGAAATTCAGATTGGACATTAATAAAAGGTTCTTCACTGAGAGAGTGGTCGGTCACTGGAACAGGGAGGTGGTCACAGTAAGAAGCCTGTCAAGGTGCATGTGGACAATGCTCTTAGTCATATAGTTTAGTTTGAGGTAGTCCTGTGGGGAGCAGTGAGTTGGACTCAATGATCCTTATAGATCCCTTCCAACTTGAGATATCCTATGATTCTAACAAGAGTTTAGATCCAGAGGGTCTTTTCAGAGATGCACCTGCAGTGTCTGGTGAAACTTCACTGGATTTAAGGAGGTTTTTTCTATTTTTCGAATTCAGAGCAGCTCTCAGAATTCAAGACACTTGGACTAAGCAATATGTACAAGACATCAAAATAAAGCATCTAGGAAAATACCTATATATGCATATTTGAAAAGTTGGTATGTCACCTAATCCAAACATTTCAAAGCATTTGACATGCCAGGTACTCTTTCTTCAAAATTAGGCATGTAAAAAGACTTCTCTGAGCTTTGCTGATGTATTATGTAATCCATTTTTCTGTTTCAGCAAAGCACATATAAATGTTTTTTGATACTTCTTTGGTTTTCATAAATCATCTTACTCATGAAAATATTCCATGTGGCACAGTAGAACAAGCCTCTGCCCTGTTTTCTCTTTTTTGCTTGAAGAAGCTGATTTTTAAATGGAAGGAGCATTTTATGTTTAAATTTTATTTTATTACTTCAGTTTCTTTTAGTAACTTGTGACTCTTCAGCATTTGCTTTCTTCACTTATTTAAATGTTTAAAATAAAATATTAAAATATGCCTCTTGCTCCATAAAGGTTTTATAAATTGAACAATACTTTTCTGTTATTTTTTCAGTGCGGTCAAATTGATCTGCTGTGTTGCCACCACCAAGATTCTTAGATTCTGATCTGCAGATGTGCATTGCTAAATGCAAGCTGTGCACAAGATAGAGGAAGAGCAAGAATGACATAGCTATCAAAAATATTGCAAAAAATATTACATGTATAAATAATATAAATTATGTATTGTGTTATAACTTACTATTACTTGCAATTAATGTATTACTATGTATAATTTTAATTGCATAACTTGCAGATTTTTTTTAAAGGCCAAGAGTCTTTCCTTAGAGAAATTGTTTTGGCCATTATGTATTTCTCTGTCCTTTCCTTTCCTTGACATCCTTTGAAAATTCTGCTGTCATTTTCCAGATCTTTTCTTTGAACAGCCAAGTTCATTACTGATGAGTCGTAGCTGAGGAAATTGATTCCCTTTGCTGTTCAGAACATCTCTAAACTTGATCATTTAGCATGTGTCAGTGCAGGTCAATCTGAGAGTCAGACTAGGCTCTTAACACCGAAGTACTAAGGGTAATGTCAAAACTTGCGTGGGGTGCATAGCAGAATCCTGTCTGGATTAATACCAACTGTGTTACTTCCATGAAGCAGAAATTGTTTGGTTTTGTGGGGTTTTTTTCTCCCTTTGTATTTTGTCCTGACTGTTTGGAGGTTCATCTTGTCTGAAGTAAAAGGGGCTTTTGAATAGCTAGGAAATGACAGAAAAAAATCTTCCTTGGGTCTGGAGGAAGAAGAAGGTCCAGCTGCATTAAAGGACTGTGTAATACGTAGCCTTGATTCTTAAAAAACAAACAAACAAAAAGATGTTTTAAAAAAAGGAAAAACAACCTTCTGAATACAGAAGCTGGATTTGACATTGTGTCATGGGCACTTAAATGAGCTTTTACAATATTAGCAACTTCAGAGGAAGCACTTCAGATAAAGCAAATGTTTTGAGCTTTTAACATCATCAACTAAGTGGTGCAGCTGCATTTGCAAAATCATGCAAATCATGTGTAGGGGGAAAAAAAAGCATTCATAATTCAGGTTATTCATGCATGCAGATTTTGTGATAGTTTCACCCCTTCCCTCATCTTCATGTATCCATGGCAACACAATTTGTTCACATTTCACAAGCAAAGCAGTTAAAAAGTGAAGGTTTTAATAATATAAAATTAGCAGTTCTACAAGTATTTTGTAAGACATCGTACCAAAGCTACGAGCATGAAAATGTATAGATGTAAAGGATTAACAGGGAATGACAATTGCTTCTCATAAAACTAGACAAAGAATTATAAAAATTGTCATGTTGTCCAGGTTATTGTACCATTTAAAATCCAGACTGACCTCTTCACCACAAAATAAGCTCTTTTGATTTTAAATGATGTTTTGATTACTTGAACAAATGCTTGTGCTACTTCTAGTCTTCACTCTAAATATGCAAAATATGTGAGTAATCTGACAATCTCATTCCTGTTCCTTGTCTGGTTGTACTACTGGACGCAGCACAATCCTTTAGATTTCTACTTTAGCATCTTCACCATATCACAGGCCATAAGGTTGAAAAATGCTTTTTGTTGCACTGGGTCGGTCATCTGCATATGTGTCTGTGGCTCTTGCCCCCAGTGCCTCATGCTTAGTTCCCTGATGCACTGTGGAGTGCATTCACATGACATTCCTGATGCACTCTGTGGAGTTTAATTCACAAATTCTGTGTAATTCACAAATTCTGTGTAACATTCACCCTACATTCACACCGTGTATCTCCACTGCCAAATTCTTTCCCAGCTAATGTCCTCTTTTCTGGATATTTCTCCTAAGGGTTTTCAAGGGTAGGAAGTTTTGGGAGAGATGGCAAAACCCACTGAAGAAGAAAGAGATTATATTATTGGCCTCGGCCTGATTCCTTTCCCGTAATCTGTAGAAAGCAGCAATGCCACAGTGGCCTCTAGTGGGTTGTGCGGCCTCTTGTATTCCTCCTACAACAAACCTTGGGCAGGCCCATTGAACTGGGTTTCTGAAGAGGAAGTTGTGCTTGGGACAGAAAAGGGTGGTGGCCGTCAGGGACATATTGTTATACACCCTTGTAGGCTGCATGCAGCCTAGGACGTGCCTGTTGGAAAGTACTGGTGGAACGGGTGTAACTTACTTAAAGTGTGTTTGTGAACAGCGTTGTGGGATATAGAATAGCGTGAAGAGTTCTGGAAACACATTTAAACAGTAGCTAGGGAAATAGAGTAATTCAAGTATGTATAAGCATCACAGAGCAGAGACGGACTGGAAATTCTTATTTTGGATGGCCAAATGATAATCAGCTTAGAAAACGTGGCCCTAAATTAAATACAAGTTTGTAATGCTGCTATATATGGCAAGGAAAAAGACAAGTGACTTCATTTTTCAGGGGAAAGCACTGGGGCTAGGGACTTTCTAATTACTGTTACAGAGCATCTGAGCTTCATGGAATGCTTCATTTTGGAGTAGCTTGTCATTGTAAAGTTCTACAAAATGGAAGCAATTCAGCAGGTAGCAGCAAACATCGTCAAAGTCTGGGAGGAGTGTTGAGGACAAATAGGTGAATTTATGCACGTTGTACGTGGCTAATTCCCAGTTAAGGAGATAGGGAAAGGGAGAGAAGCTAAGTGTGTGTATATTTGAATGATGTGAATGTCAAACAGAGATGTTCTCTTGTACACGGTGATGGAGCAGCAGCAAGGATGGAGAAGAAATGAAAGCTCTGTGCTGTGTATCTGAGGAGCTTTGCCAATGAAAAGTAATGCAAAAGCACTGATTTCTGAAAGGAATAAAGGAAGCCCTGTATCTGGAGAGAGTAAGCAGGCTGGACAGGAGGCCTTAGGAAAGAAATCTTGTCCTGATTTTGGTTAGAATAGAGCCTTTTTGATTGTAACTTCCATGAGTCCTGTCATTGGAGAATTCATAAAACATTTTGTTTGGACAGGATAACAGAAACCATCGGTGTGGTTCTGTAATGCAGCCTTTTGATTTAGTTACAATATATTTCTTGTTTGGAAGACCCTTTTTGTCTCTTACAACTTTCAGTAATAACTTTACCCTAGTATGTTTGCTAGCGGTGGGTGGGAGGAGGTTTTTGAGTTACAAATTCTGTTACATTTGATTTAACTTTTAACTAGCTGTGTAGCTCATCTGTGGGTTACTGAAAGTAAACATAGTTTCTTATCAGCCTTTTATCTTTCAGTAAGAACATCAGTCAATTTAGAGGCCTGGCTTGCCTTTTTTTTCTTTTTTAAAAAAGTCATGGCAAAAAGTAATGTTTGCTAGACTAAAACCGCTACCAGCCATTCCTGCAATAAAATAGGCTAATATACAAGGAATTGTATTCAGGATTACTATTTATAGACTTTCTTTTTAAATTTGCAAATTACAGACCACTCCAGAGCAGGAATTTTGATCATCTTCATTTTGCATAATTATCTGAGACAGGTAGCTCCCCAACTTTAGTTAAATAAATACATAAATAAATTGATGTGAACTTCTAGGTCATCATAAAACAAAAACCACTGGCAGAGAACAATTAAAGGCAGGTCTTGCATGGTGTGTTGGTAGCTACCATATTCCACTACCACTTCAGCAAAATGAGTAGCAGAATGTATTGTTGGTTTCATCATAAATAATGAATGCGCATTTTCAGAAGAAAAAGAGATGGTGTAAGTTTTCTTTTATAGTGCTTTAAACATCGTAAATTCTGAAAATGCCTTTCTTTTGTGAATGTCGTATATATAAAAGTAAAGTTAAAATCTTCCAAATGAAGTCATGTTGAATCTCCCAAAAGTTAAAAATGGCTTAGTATTTCATTGAACATTAGCTTTTAATACGAGTAAATCCTTGCTTTTTCTAATCCAATGTAATCTAATTGCAGTTGATGAGTAAAGAGTCTCCGGTCTCTGTTGGAAATGATGCTTACGTTGACCTTGATCGGCAGGTATCTAAGACTAGATGTTTCTTTTCCTTCAATCATAGCACATTAGTGGCCAGTCATTTTGCTTCATTAAGAAGTCTGTCATTTTTTCTTTAATATTGGAAGGTATTTGTGGGAAATTCAAGTAAGGAGTGGAAAACTAAATTTCAGTGTGTCAAGTCCTTTTGCTTTACAAATTGAGTTTACCCATTTTGTGAATTTAATGAGTGAAAGACTCAATTTGGAAAACAAGTTTAGCTTAGCTGTATGTATGCAAAACTGCAGACTGCTGTAAATCTTTGGGTATTGAGAAAGAAGGATAAAAAAAAGTGTAATATTTGAATAAAACTTTATCGCCAGCTCCTACTTCCAAAATCAGTTTTCAAAAAAGCCTATAGATGTGGACCAAAACCCCTCAAAGCAGTCCGGTTAACTGTTACAATATGTAAGAGAAGTTTTCAAAAAGAATCCTTTCCTGTCCGATATGTAAAGAATATATGTAAAGAATATGCAAAACCCAGTTGTTTTTACTAGCTTAACCTCATGCTAACACTGTCCTACTTCCTCAGTTTTTTTCTCATTGAGAAGTGTAGTACAGTGGTGTTCCCTGTGTTCCTCCATCATGCTTTCTCTGCAGAAGTATGTATATTCAGTCAGATGGAATGAATTTTTGTATGTTTACAGGCCTTTGAGAAATAAACTTGAAAAAATTAGATATGATGGTGCCCGTCTTGTGAAAGCCCATCTAAAATTCATCATACATAGTAATACATATCTATATCTCTATATATTTAAAATGCATGCACCTGTTTCATCAAGCCAATTTTCTTGTAGCTATGTTTTTTATGTTACCTTAACTGTACTCATATGCAAACTTGCAAGATACATATCTTTGAACATTAAAACTTTGAAGGGAAATATCTGAATGTTTCCTACTGCTTAAAAGATTTAGTGCCCTTTTTCATGCCCTCACCATGTTAGTTGTATTCCTGTTGTGCAGCAAGAATAGCTTCCAGTGACTAGAGAGATTTTTATCCTAATTGTCCATTCCCTGTATTCCACCTTCCAGTCCTTTCTGTATTTGAACAGTAGATTGAAAAGTGAAATTATGCACTCTTTGCATCTGTAAAGAAAAGTGGCATTGACAATTTTTTCAGTGTACAGACTTGATGCGTTCTTCAGACCCAAGTTCTTCAGGATATTTTTTGTCTCAATTAATTGAATAGATGGGATAATTCTGATGTATTTTTGTAAGGCCAAATATTACTTTTAGGTATATTTACTTTTTATGGTAGCACAAAATGAACAGTAATCATGTCTGCTTCTTTGTTTCTTTATAAGAGCAGAAATGCCTCAATTTTCCAAAAAATTAAGATATTACCTAAATGTAAAAATAATTTTGCAGTCATGTAGTTCAACATATTTTTAGACACTTCACAGAGGGTGATGAAATTATCAATGTTTGTTGTTTATGGTAGCTGAAGAAAACTACAGAAGAATTAAATGAAGCACTGGCAACAAAAGAAGAAATCGCCCAGAGATGTCATGAGTTAGATATGCAGGTAGGTTTGCTATATTGTGCATATTAAATTTTGAAGTGGGAAAGAGATGTGTTAATTTGTAGGCAGCTGAAAACAATAAGTATAGCGTGGAAACATAATTTTTAAAAGGGACATGAAAATTGCACAGGAATTATTTTCTTTACTTGTACTAGCAGAGTGAATGTCATTGTTTTCTTATCTTGATGCAAGTTGCCGATATTAAGATGATTCATACTAACAAAACTACTTTTTTCATTCAAGTAGGAAGGAGTTGAGCTGTGTGGTTCAACTCTTGCATTAGAGAACTAATAGAGGTTATGCTGCTGCAACAGTTTCAGTTAAGAGTTAAATCTCAATCAGAAGTTACTGTAGTCTATCAGCTCTGTCTGGATTTAGACTAAACCTTTCTATAAATCAAGCATACCTTATCCAGAAAGACATGGAGAGTGCTAAGTGGGAGCCCCAAAAGGCATTGCGTTGCAACCCTACTTTGAAGTATAATTCAGGCTTTTGCCAAGCAGTTCTGCAACCGTTAGAATTAATGAAGCTGATTTGTGTGTCATGGTTGATTTTGGTGTATTTGATTATTCAAACTCTTACTGAAGCATTTCCTACTGTTGAGATGTTCATATTCTCTCTCTTCCCCTCCTCCTCCTGCATGTTAATTTTATTCTATTTAATAATATATGAACCCGTGCTTCAGCTGTTATTTCTGTTGCAGTGGTTCGGGTTCTTTGCACTACTGCATGTTTTCACAACATTGGTGGAAACTGAGTCATCAGTTGGACTGTGTTCCTGTTTCAGGTCTACTTGCAATTGGCCACTGATTTAAAAAAAAAAATAAATAAATTATGGAGGGCACAGCCATCCCTTGGGTATCCAGGCTTGGCTATTCTGTGTGATTGAAAGCATTGTTTCTGTTGGAAATCTGTTTTAAAAGCTTGACTGTGGAGGGCTAGTTTTATTTGTTGGGAAAGTATGCAGACTGTACTGTAATGAAGTTCTCTTTGGTGATAACTAAGACTTTTTCTGTAGATGCTTGTGCGAAATACAGTTAAGAATAGTTACATTTGCTGGTAAATCTTATCCTAATGTTGCAGTATGGTGGTTACATCACATAGCAATTTAATAACCTATTAATGTTACAGTATATTCTTGTGAATATTGAAGCCTGTGTGTTTCCATTTCTGGGTTGTATTGATACTTTATTATGCACACGAAAATAAAATTGCTCTCTAAAGCTGGATAGCTCAATGATTCCAGTTTATGCTTTTATTACAACAGGTTGCAGCCCTCCAGGAGGAGAAGAGCAGCTTGCTTGCCGAGAACCAGATTTTGATGGAACGTTTAAATCAATCTGATTCTATTGAAGATCCCAACAGCCCTGCAGGTCGTAGGCATTTGCAGCTGCAGACACAACTAGAACAACTCCAAGAGGAAACATTCAGGTAGAAAAGCTACACTTGGTTAGGTTGGTTGGTTGTAACTGGCAACATGACTTACATACTTCTGGTCCTGCTGATAATTATGAATTAGTATAGTGGGTGGCATAACCACATTAGTTAAGTTTTGAGAGTGATGTACGTTTTAAGATTTACCTCTTTACAAGCTCCAGCATGAAAAAATGCATCATTTCTTAATGCTGAAGTGCTGTATAGATGTCACTCTCTACTCTGTGAAGCTATTTTCAATTGTGTTCACTCATTTCACCCATGTTTTTCGAAATCAGTGAGAATGAAAAGTAGCATGCTTTCTTCTAAGTAAATTATTCTGATTTTAATTTTAATGTGTAGGAATTCCTAGCTGGAAGTTTGCTATGGGTAGTACTACAGGTGATGTTATTATACAGCAAAATTTATCCTCTGAGCTTGAAAACTAATTGTTTCATACGTGAAACGTGGAGATTATACTTAAGTGAGCTCTGCTTTTCATTTGGATTTCTTCTACATGTGGAAATACAGTTCCTTTTTAAATATCCTTTCTGGTCCTTTTGATTGTTGCTTTCAGGCTCTGTAAGCCTATTCTGCTGAACAAAGCTAGGCCACTTCACCATAATTTTTTCATTCTTGTTGCTGTACTTTCCCTATCCTTTATGAGTGAAACTATGGTATTTCATTACAGTACCAGTTTTTCTTCTCTTTCTATCTTTTTCTGGTTGCCCTTTTCTAATTGTTATGTAAGCTGCTGTGTAACTTTGCTTTTTCACCTGTGCTGCCGTTTTTCCACTTCCTTCTTCTAAGCCTCTTTCCCGCATGTTCAAACACATCCCCTCTCCCTTCAGTTTCTTAAAAAATGTTCAGTGTTTCTCTTTAACAGCAGCTAGTGCCTGGTTTTCTTCTTTCTATACATCAACCATGTAAAGGAATAATGTAGTGATGTCTCTCTTATGTCCCTTTATGTCTCTCCTTATTCATCTCCATGTTCTGGAATGATTCCTACCTGAGTCTATTATCAGTTGCTGTTTGAACAGGTTTTCTCCCCATATGCAAAATATCAGCACTGCCTGTTAACTCTAGTTTCAGGTTTTGAAGGTCTTTTTAAGCCCTTTTCATGAGACTCATCTCCCAACCTCCTTTGCCTCCTCCCTCCACCTTTATAGTAAGTGGTTTCTAATGGCAATTTGTGTGTGTTCCTTCTCCAGTTCTACCTGACCAAACAGGACATACATACAGCCTGATTGATGTCCAGTGTGGTACAGCAGTTTTTTCTCCCAGTCTTGCCTCTTTATGTCCTTTGACAGTTCTGTTCTATCACAATCCAAATCTGTGTTGCATATGATTTAGATGACCTACTGACTATCTCCATTCTTGTAGATGCTTTTTGGACTCCTTGAATTAATGGACAGAATACTTCTTTCTTTTTTCCTTTTTTTCCTTTTTTTCCTTTTTTTCCTTTTTTTCCTTTTTT
>KZ505675.1:671673-699635 GCA_002844005.1 Limosa lapponica baueri
TCCTTTTTTTCCTTTTTTTCCTTTTCCTTTTCCTTTTCCTTTTCCTTTTCCTTTTCCTTTTCCTTTTCCTTTTCCTTTTCTCTTTCTTTTTGTTTCTTGTGCCCAGACATCCTTTTCTGGATTGTTTTTATTTTAATTTCAGATCAAAATGACAATAGGACTTCATGTTCTAGGATGTATCCTCCTCCATTGCTTCAAAACGCTTTGATAAAGCTTCTGTTAGTTACTCCCTTTGTTTACTGCCAGGTTAATGCAACTTTGCCTGTGTATACTGTATGTTGGTAGTTCACTCCAGAAACTTTGGTCTTCTTGAGTATTTTACTTGCTAACTAGATAATTAAATGCATGACTTAGTTTTTCAGAGGTATACTGAGTGGGTACAGGTTCTTTATAAGTAAGTAAATAAATAAATAAAGCCACCTTGGTGAGAGCTCTATAGCATTCAGAATATCTGATAATCAGGTCAATATTATTGAAGGTGCATAGGAGTTGAACAGCTGAGCAAAATCTTAGGATAAAGACATCATGCTCAAACTCTGTATGACCCCAGATGAAAAAAGGTGGAAATTTCTTCTTGAAATTCCTTTGTGAAAAATTACTATGACAGAAAAACCTCAGGATTTGTCTTCCTGAGAACATACATTACTTTGGTATCTTACAAATAGAAAGACTCGTAGCAAATTTGGAGCATAAAAAAAATCAATTTGCTTCTACGTTTTTGAATAAGCGTATTGGGCTGCTGTTCTCCTTTACTGCACCGGAAGATTGTTTCATGTGTTTTTAGAGAGGATGAGGAGGAGGAAAGGTAACTGTGGCTGAAGATGAGAACTTATTTTATGTTTGACTTCATTTCTGCAGATTAGAGGCTGCCAAAGATGACTACAGAATACGCTGTGAAGAACTAGAAAAGGAAATTGCTGAACTGAGACAACAAACAGAAGACCTTACAACCTTGGCAGAAGAGGCTCAATCTTTGAAGGATGAGATAGATGTACTCAGGTAAACTCTGTTCCATTAGCCATTTTTTAACTATTAACTTTTCATCCATATAATTTGTGTACTTAGTTTTCATTAGCTTTTGTTTAAATAATTTTGATATTAAATATAAATGGTTCTTTTGGATCCTCCGGTTACATACACAGACCACCACACAATTCTGCTTAAGTAAATTCCTTGTTTATTATGTGCCTAATCAATACCTATTAGTAAACTTAGCAATCCTACATCATCCTATGGTCATAACAAGTCACTCACTGGTCTCTTGAATATTCTCTACTCGTCTTCATCAGGACTTGGGCATCGGTTCTCACCAGGGAACTGGGCCCTTTCCTTTCCTGGATTTGTATTATTTGGACTTTGGGTGGTGCTTTTGGTTCATCATAGAATGCCATCAAGTGAATAGAGGATTCTCCAGATTTCATAGGAAATTGAGTCTGTAAATCAGTTGGTTCTAAAATGAAACTGGGGACAGTAATAGTAGTGGAGGTGTGGCTGATTGGGGATGAGGGCTGTTTTCCTGGCAGTGCACCAGGTGGATTGAAAAAACTCTGAAATGTTTTGAATGAAGTCTGGTGTTTCTTTTTTTGTTTGTTTTTTTTAGAAGTGTCATGGTTTAACCCCAGCCAGCAACTAGGACCATGTAGCTACTCACTTATTCCCATTCCCCTTACCCCCCCCACCATCCCCAAGCAGGGTTGGAAGAAGAGGGAGAAAAGGAGAGGAAAACAGCTTGTGGGTTGAGGTAAAGGTAGTTTAATAGAGCAGTAACAGAAGAGGAAACTACTACTACTACTACTACTACTAATAATGGTAAACGAATATACAAAATAAAGTGATACAAGTCACTCTCACCACCTGATGATTGATTGCCCAGCCCATCCTGAGCAGCAATCATGCAATCCTGCCCCCTGGCCAACCTCCGTTTATATACGGACCTTGGTGTTTATGGTATGAAATATTCCTTTGGCCAGCTTGTCCTGCATATGCTCCCTCTCAGCTTCTATGGAAGCTAAAAAAATCCTTGGCTGATGTAAACATTACTTAGCAACAACTAACTTAAGATTATTTTAAGATTAAGATTCTTATACTAAATCCAAAAACATAGCAGCTACTAGGAAGAAAATTAACTCTATCCTAGCTGAAACTAGGACAAGAAGGAATCAGGCTCCAAAACTGTTGTGGTACTTCTGTGTCACCAAGTATGTGCTGCCTAGGAGATAGATCCTTATGATTTTATTCCTGACTAGCATTAAAACAAATTGAAGGACAGAAAATTTTATTCTTTATCCTTGTAAAATGCAGGATTGAAGATTGCTTTAGAATTGAAAGGAAATGGGTGGGAGTGAAGGTGCTTTATTATTTTAAGATTGGAAGCAGATAAGGCTCCATTAGGAAAAGTGATAGTGTCTAAAAGTACCTTCAGCAGCAGCTCTTTGAGTTGACAAATAGTTACGGGAGGGAAGAAGACAATTTAAAAGTGAAAGCATTAGTAACAGGAGGATATGATTGCTTTCTTGGTCTCCCCATGATGTCTCAGAATGTCTTCTGCATTAAGGCAAAATACTGAGGAAGATTCAGGACATTTCATTTTGTTAGTTTCAGAGTACGAATTTGATACAATCTGTCCCTCCAGGCATTCTTCTGATAAAGTAGCCAAGTTAGAAAGCCAGGTAGAGTCATACAAAAAGAAATTGGAAGACCTGGGTGACTTACGACGGCAAGTGAAACTCTTAGAAGAGAAGAATACAATGTACATGCAGAATACTGTGAGCCTGGAAGAAGAACTAAGGAAGGCCAATGCAGCACGCAGTCAACTGGAAACATACAAGAGACAGGTGAGAATAGACATCATCAATGCAACAGTTCTCTGTATTGTTCAACACTTTCTCTTCATAACGTGGCTAATGCCTCAAAGTAAAAAAAAAATTATGAACAAACAGGTCCTTGTGTTTAGGAGACTTCCATGTTTTGTAGGTCCTTATTTCCTGGAGTTCTTATCATTATTTCAAGTTTCTATTCATTTGCCAATAAGCAGTATTTCTTACTTCTAAAAAATTGTCAGATTTTAAGGGTTTTTTTTTCCTCAAATTATTCCTAATTTGTATTCAATAGTGGGGCTTGAATTAGAGCCTCTTCTTTCCGAAAAAGTACCCACTTTTCTCTTAGAAATTTCCAGTAGTGAGGAATGCACCACAGCTGAGGTAAGTTATTCCTGTGGTTAAGTAACCTCTTTTTGTTTTAAGGTTCTGGTTTGTCTGATACATCTGAGTTTGTCCATTTATGAAGAGAGAAGGTCGCATATCATCCCTGTTGTTTATATGCACCCAGCAGAGTACAAAATGTGTCACTGGCACACTCTCTGGAGTGAAAGGCCTCCTGCTTACCGAAGTGCCATGTGATTCTATTTCTGTAAAGGTGGAAGATGGGCTTAGTCTTCTCTCTGCTTCTATGCTACATTGAGATGACATCATTCTGGGATTCTTGTTACAGGACCAGGCAGAGCGTGATTCTTTAAAGTAGTAGTGCTTGCTCTGTATTTCTGCCTTCTCATAACCTCGAATGGTTGTGGCACAGAGGTCCCTATGCATCATCTTACAGCAGAATAAAAATACAGAAACAACCACCGACAAATCTGCAAGCCCAGGAACAATGTGTGTCCCTAAGACTTGATAGTTTTTTCTCCGTACCTGGCCATCTTAGTTATTAAAACAACTAACTTCAACTTCTATGAGCTGATTGTAAATACAATCCAAATTATTTCACAGAAAAAAAGGAACTTGGACAAGAAAAATGGTGAAATAACAATCAAAGGGAAAATTAAATGTAGAAAGCAATGGCCTTTCACACATGAGTAGTATCATGTTTACTGGAAACAAATATTTCACTCCATTAAGCAGCTGAGCATGTGATGTAGTTGTGTAACCTTGACATCTGCATCTGACTGTTCTTATTTCACCAACAATAACAATTTTGGAAAGGGCAGTCCCATCATTTGCATTGCAAAAGGACTCCTGTTCTTCATCATTCCCTGTGTTTTATGGGTAGTATTTCATGTCTGAGGAGCTGTTGATTTGTACAAAACTGTTTCGCTGGCTGAAACTGGCATAAAGCTCTGTGACAGATGTGAGTTTTCTTCACCTAACCCCAGTGCCTCAAAATGAGCACACAATGTGTTTGCCTTCAGTATCTGTAATGCAGGGCTCCTCTTGAGACCTGCCTGTAAATCATGAGCTGTCACAAAATTAATTTCTGGGAATACTAAATTGTGCTATAAGAATTAAGCCAGTATAAGGATTCTGATGTTATGTCACTGCTGAGCACTAGCGTGCCCCTGTAGTGGAATGTGTCTCGTCTGGTGTGTGAAGGATCCAACCCTACTCATGATGATGCTGTCAGAGGAGTTATTTCTTTGGCTTAGAAGCTCTGACTTCTGCAGATGAAAGTGCTTGGTTCAAACTTCTATAGTGATCTGCAAGAAAATCGCATCTTCACCCAGCATTTTCTGTGATATGAGGTTAGTGGTGGTGTATTGTGCTGGGAGATGTAATAGCATTTATTTATTTAAGAGGTTTTGCTCACTTTTCTGAAAGCAATCACAAGCATTTTCTAAGAAACTTTTGATTGTAGCATGAAGAGTTGAAATGTGAAGATTCCAGGATGATTTTTTGTAATTTGAATTCAGCCCCTTTGTGCATGTGCATTCTGATATATTTTTAACAGTATGTCTTGCTTTTCTTTGCTGCAAGATTCCTGCTTTAATCATTCCACACATCAGATAATGCTCAGTAAATGTGATGGCAGTTCTTTTTTTTTTTTTTTAATCTTCTGCATTACCATGTAGCTGTATATCTTTCTGCACACTTCCAAGACCTAATTCAAAACAATTTTTATCCTGCTGTGTTTTTCTACGTACCATTATCATAGCATGACTGATTACAAATATTAATGCATTTGTTTCCATTTGAGGTGAAAATATACCTATTTTGCAAGTGGTGGCACAATCACAGTTGAAGGCCTGCTTTTTTTTCTTTTACCTGCAGTTATTCTGGTAGCCCTAATGATAGATCTGAGAAATGAAATATTTTCATATCTAACTTTTTTTTTTAATCTGACAATCTCAGAAATGGCAAGCCTGTGCTTTTTTTTGCAGCCTTTAATTTAAGAATAACATCAGCAAAGTTCTTTTCTAAGGCTTAAGACAATGCAGATTTTTAGGCCTGGTAGTTATTTTGCTATAGCTATACACATTGAACATAAAAGATAATTAGAACCATTAGACAGTCTTAATGTAGGTATGGCTACTGCTTTGCTTCACAGTTTAAGTTAATCACTTCCTCAGTAATCTAAAAGCCATGAAAAATCCTTCTTATGAATTGCTTCAGAAGAAGCTGTACGTCTTTAGCTGAGTCTTCATTCAGCTTTTGTGTTTGCAGGTTAGTCTTTGTTCAGCTTACTTGCTTCCATGCTCTCTGCATTGTGAGCTTTACTAATGTTCTGGGAATGAGCCTTTGCTAGTAAAGGCTGAAAGTCTTGAAAAGGCAAGACTTAATGATTTGCCTCCTGTTCACTGATCGTTTCTGCTCAGCTTTTGGATTTCTGCTTATGTAATTTTAAAAGCTCTTTACTGATCTGTAGTGGAAAGTATACATGCAACTTTACTAGCAATGTTTGCTTCTGAAGTACAGAAAACTGTTTATGAGCCTGTGGCTGAATCTTTATATTAGTGTATTAAAAACAGTTAGGAAAATCACAAGTTAGGCTTGTGAAATAGATTTAACAAAAGGTGTAGATAATTTGATTCCATCAGCTTTTTCTTTTTCCTAGGCTTCTTAGAATGCAGGAGCAGTTTTTTTTTTTTACTTTTACTAAGCTCTTTGATCCATAGGACTATACAGCTTTTCCCTATAAATCATTATTGGGTTTAAATTCTTGTTTTCAGATGTACTGAAAATACTTCACATTTTTTGCTTCTTTTGCTTGTGCTGAGAACCTAATATTTGAATGCTGTTGATTTTGCTGAAACACAGAACAACTGATGAAAGCAGTTTTTAGTATGTCCTGTAGGTAACTATTTCACTTGTTTACAACATGACTCATGGTGCATGGTAATTGGCTACTTTGTCTTGTGTATTTTGTTTTAATATTTGCAGAAAAATTATTGGTTCTTGTTCTCACAGGCAGTTGAACTACAAAACAGGTTATCTGAAGAATCCAAGAAAGCTGATAAATTAGATTATGAATGCAAACGACTGAAAGAAAAAGTAGACAGCCTCCAAAAAGAAAAAGATGTAAGTGCCAAGGTGTTTTTTTTTGGTAGTAGCAATAGCAACTTTTTGTCCTTTATAACACAGAGATATGGTAATTATAATTAGCCATTTACAGCAAGCTTTTTAAATTAGGAAGCCTTTTTTCACTTAAAATTTTCTAATGTTTGTGTGCAAGGTCCTTTTTAAACCTAAGAAGTGTACAGCATGGGACAAAGTGACTGTACAGAAACATATGCAACCCATTTTTAAGAGGAAAATCTTTCATATTTGGGATCTGAAGTTGTTACTTGACCATTTACCATGAGAAGGTTAATAAACATCCAGGGTAATTGTAACGTATTCTGAAAAACTATTCAAAGTAGGGGTTCTGTGGTATCCCCTGTTGCATTTTTTCTAAAGCATTCTTTGAGGTACCATCAACATGCTTCTCTTTCTGGCGTTATGACTACTGCAGCAAGAAGCTTAGGAGTCCTGTAGAGGGACGTGTCCTTTGTGATGATCTTGCCTTTTATGACAGCTCCTTGTTGATCTTTCTTGTACTGCCAACAGGGAACACGCAGGATGGATACCAGTCTATTCCCTTCCTCACTGTCATATGCTGTGATTCTGCAATTCATTGCTCTGTCCTCTCTTGCCAAGACTGATCCTTCAGTCTTCTTTTGCACACTCTCGTTTTTCACCAGATTATTTTGACTTGTTTCATAGTATATGCAGGTGCTCAAACTACCTCAAACAAAGGCCAGCACTTTGAGTTAGCAATTTCTTAGGCTTATTTTAAATTCATCTGTCCATCTGTTGGAATCTCTGTAGGCTTTTCCCTCAATAGTCATGTTTCCTGTCCAATTCTTTCCAAAATTTCCAGGCCCTGCACTTGAATAGCTTTGAACTGAAAGTTTTCAGCTATATTCTGTTCATAGGTCTTTGATTTCCATATCTTACTAAATTTTCAAACTATTGTGGACATTTGTCCTCGATACCACTTCCATCTGCCCTTCAGATTGTACTGTGCTTTGACTTTCTTTCCTGCTTTTTATTTAAAGTTTGTTTTTCCAGTTTTGTTATGTTTGACCAGTGGTAAGGTTCCGTCTGTGGCTTACACATTGCTTGGTGGACCATTTCATCTTGCACAAAGGATCTGAATTGCAGGGCATTGTCATACAGTTTTCTGCTTTACTCCCTGAGAAGTAGCGTTTTTGGGGGCACATTGTTTTCAATATGTTCTTTTGAATGGAAATACACCTGTGAGAAGTGCAATGGATATGCACCTGTGAGACTCCAGCTTAAGACAGCTGGAGTCTCTCAACATTTGAATTAGTGATTCACTACCTGTGTTACCTAGTCTTTCTGTTTCCTGTTGTCACATGTGTACCACAGGACCAAAAGGATATACCACATATGGCTGCCACAGGATACAATTTACTAGTGGTATCTTGTCAGTTATATTTTGGAAAGTTACTGAAATTGATTTTGTCCTTTTCTTTGTGTTCTGGCAAAGTGTGGCAGCGTGTTTAATATCTTCAGCTATATAGCTTGGAATTTTACTTCTGTGGTGTGTTGTGTGATAAGTACTAAGGTAATTTGATGAGTTGATTTTGCCTGCAGTGTACAAATGAAGCCGTAGAGCTTTTTCTATTCATTAAAATGTTCTGGCATTTAATTAATCAACCTGGTATTTTCTGACTGATGGTAGCAGACTGCAAAATCCTTGCTTTCAGCAGCTGAGTTTGAGCAGTCTTCTGTGTGGCTGTTCTTCTGTAGTATTTATGGTAAAAACAGTTTTTTCACCTGTGGGGTTTTTGAAATGACTTTCAGTGCTAACAGAATGTACAGTTTATTCAGATTGTTCTGACAGTTGCACCAGAGTTCACCTTGCAGGATTCAGAAATACAGAAGCCTCTGTCACACTTCACCAAAATGTCCTCTGCCAAAGTGATTCCATGTCCTGGATTTATTTGGGCTGAAATATAAAATATACCTGAATCAAACTGCTAATGGGATGAAATGTGAGGAGCTGTCAGCTAACACAATTCCATACATACACAGAGCCAAGGTCTGCCCTTGATCTTTTAGTAATACTGGACATGTCTGATTTTGGAGCAACCTACAACTTAGATCTTTACATAGTTGCCATTTCCTTGATTCATTTTTGAATCTTGGCAACCATCTGGACAAAAACTTAATGCTCTCTGTAGGTTCTCGTTTTTTGCCAAAAGGGGCTTGTACCAAATTGGGAGAGTATTTAAAAATCAAGATATTAGTGATGCTACTGAAGAGCCCGTCATCTAGATCCCGAGGTGGTCCAGTCCTCTTCTTCGGTTCTCTTTGGATTGAGCCTCAAGCAACTAGTTTTCTTCCGTAGCTAAGATGCTGGTGAATGGCAAGACCAGTTGACACATAGGAGGAAGGGGATATGGGAATGCTGCTCACATTTTCACTGTTAAAAGACAAACAAAGTGAAGTTAATGCAGTTTGTTTGTTGTGCTGTTTCTGTACTCATCTGCTTTTTATTTCACTCCTGGATAAACTGTGGTTTTTTGGTGAAGGAAAAGTCTATTATCTCTTAATTCACTTCTCTTTTCCTTGGAATCAGCTCCAATGAGGGGAAAAAGAGGATGGCTGAGTGGGTGGCCCCACTGGGTGCTGTTTACCACCTGGTACCAGAACTTTGTGTCACTAATATCTTGATTTTGTAATCTTACACCCTGATATTTTTACCCTTATAAGTGTAATGCAGAGCAGCAACCCTTCTCAAAGCAATCCACTGTTCATGTGGAATATATAATATTTATGTTTATCCTGTTATGAAATAGAATGAGATGTCTTAATTTGAAAATCATATCTATAATTGCATTAAATTATTTTTAAAATGTTGAATGCTGTGCCTTTTGCAACTTGTGTACTGGTAAAGACAGATTTATAGTGCCAAGACTGATATTCATTCTCTTTCCAATTATTCAGAGATTAAGAACAGAAAGGGATTCTTTGAAAGAAACTATTGAAGAGCTCAGATGTGTGCAAGCTCAGGAGGGTCAACTCACCACAACAGGTAAAGGGCAAATAAGGAGATTAAATGCATCTTTTCTAAAGTTTAAGCACTTCTCTGGAGAATATTGAATGCACTTTTGTTTAGCATAGAATAAACTTAAACTCCTCTAAGATCAGCAGTGAAAAACTGATTCGACTATTCATAACTTTGTAATTTCAGTCAGCCAGAAATTTTAGTCTCCTGCCCAGTGTGGTATTTTTATAATGTATTTCAGATTTTTGTGTAGTTACATAATTTTATTTAAAGCGATACTAAGTTTTCTCATGTGTATCTGTTTCATGTGTTGCAATTTATTTCTATGTGTGATGTTGCACAGCTCTGTAGTTGTTAGATAAGCTAATGAGCAGAAAATATACCTCAAAATCACTTCACCAGAATGGATAAAGACAGAAACATTAATTATTCTCCAAATGAATCGTGCTTGTCTGTCTTGCTGTAGCCTGACTTTGCTGACAATTTTCCATTGTCTCATGTTACTCTAAAACTGTAAAATTCCAGGACGTTGTTTACTTCTGGTCTGCTTGCTGAATTTTTTGCTTTTCCTAACCTAGGATTGATGCCTCTGGGAAGACAAGAGCCTTCAGACAGTTTAGCAGCAGAAATTGTTACTCCCGAAATAAAGTAAGCTAATGCATGTTTTGTTTTACTAACCTTTACAGTGTACTTGTACATTATTAGTTATTTTTCAGTGTTAGAATGTTTCTACAATTAACGTTTGGGGTTTTTTTCTCTTCTTTTGGATTTCTGCACAGCAAGAGCTGTTATTCTTAAGACAAAAGTCAGTTGATCTCTCTTGAGTTTGCATTGTACTCCAAAACAGGAGGAGAACAAAAAAAACTTTTATCCTCACATTGTGTCTCTTAATTTTACCTCAGAGAGTTCATATAACTGCATCTTATAGGTGCATTAGCAGACAAAAATATTTGTAACAAAAATGTGGTTTTGTACAAGGAATAAGTGACTAAAATTGTGAAAGGAAGAGTAGATTACATTTTAATATATATTAATATATATTATGTATATTGTATATATAATTGTAAAAAAAAATCCATTTTGTATCATGGAAAATTTTTACAGTCTATTAAAAGGAAGAACAGCAGTGGCAGAGCTGAAAATTATTGTATCTTAAGATGTTGCAGGCTGTATTTAGCCTTGCCAGTATGTTAAAAGTTTTTAAGAAGTCACATCTCAGAAGCCTGTTAGCTCTTCAAAATAGGTTTTCTTTTATCTCTACCAATACTGATACAATATTTTAACACTTGGAAAGCTCAATATGGGTCAAAACATATCATTCAGTAGTAAAATAATATCTTTCTAGAGAGCTAATAATAGAAAAGATTTGTTTTTCTTCCAGCTGTGCTGCTGCACCTTACTACAAGAGCAATTCCTTTTAGTTTTGTTCAGAAACAACAAAAGACAAGAAAAACATTTTAAGGCAGTATTAGTTAAGTATGGAGTTACTGCATAATCCTTCCACATGATTGTGTGAGAGAGGACAGGACCCTAAATGCTGTAAATATTCATGCATAGCCTGTGGTTTCACTTGACTCTTCATCTTTGGCTCATGAAGATGAATTCTGGATTTTATGCAAGCATACATCTGTGCAGACTGTTTGCAGCTGCTAAATTTGGCCTCCACACCTACTACCAGTTAGAGGTGAACAGTAGCAGTGGGTACTGTGGGACTGGAACTTCCTGATCTGGTGGTCTGGGCTGCTGCTTCTGCTGATGAAGAGGGAAGACTACACGAGGCAGCCCACCCGTAGGAGTAGCTGCTATTGATCTCTTATTCCCTCCATGGTGACAGAGCAAGGGTCTGTGCTCAAGCACCTTTCTCCATCTCATAGAGAAGACCAGCAGACCAAATGGGAGAGTTTTGTGAGGCAGGCTGTCTGTGGCCTTTCAGTTGCACCTGAGGAAATCAACAAGTGATGTGAGGAGTTAGCAGGGCTCTTTGAAACAGCTTTAAACTAGATTTGAAGGGGGAAAGGGATGAAACTAGAGATAAGCCTGGGGGTGGCACACTAATGTTTGAGGGACAGTCTGCAAGCGAAGTCCTTCAGTCTGCTCCACAGTGAGCACATTTGAAATGTCCCTGTACTAATGCACGCAGCAGCTTTGCATGCAGTAGCTCAGTAAAGGGATGGGATGGGGATGCACATGGCAGCAAAGATCTAAGGGTGGTTGATGCATAAGAAACCATGGAAACACCTGAAAACAGTCACACAGGGATTAGGGCTTCTCTCCACAAAAAAATAGGTGGGAGGATCAATAGCTCAACTGAAGTGTGTCTGCACCAATGCACGCAGCATAGGCAACAAACAGGAGGAGATGGAAGCCACTGTGGAGCTGGAAAACTATGATATAGTTGCAATCACAGAAACATGGTGCGATGGCTCACACAAGTGGAGTGCTGCAATGGATGGCTATGAACTCTCCAGAAGGGATAGACAAGGAAGGAGGGGCAATGGGGTAGCCATGAATACGTTAGGGAGCATTTTGACTGTCTAGAGCTTGACGATGATGAAAGTGTTGAGTGTTTATGGGTAAGAAACGGGTGAAAGGCCAACAAGGCAGATATCATGGTGGGAGTCTGCTGTAGACCATCCAACCAAGATTAAGAGGCAGATGAAATATTTTGTAAACAGCTGGGAGAAGTCTTGTGATCGCTAGCTTTTGTTCTCATGGGGAGCTCAACTTACCAGGTGTCTGCTGGAAATACAACCCTGACAGAGTTAGTGAGTGAGCCAGCTCGGGGAGGCACCCTGCTGGACCTGTTGTTTGCAACAGAGAAGGAATGTTGGGTTATGTGATGGTTGGAGACCATCTTGGGCAGAGCAATCATGAAATGATAGAATTTCGATTCTCGGAGGAGTAAGGAGGTGAGTTAGCAAAACTACTACCTTGGACTTTCAGAGGGCAGACTTTAGCCTGTTTAGGGGCCTGGTTGACAGAGTCCCTTGGGAGGCAGCCCTGAAGGGCAAAGGAGTCCAGAAAGGCTGGACATAATTCAAGAAAATCTTAAAAGCTCAGGAGTAGTCTATTCGTATGCGTGGAAAGATGAGCAGTCAGGGAAGAAGACCAGGTGGCTAAACAGAGAGCTTTGTCTGCAACTCGGGGGAGGGGAGGTGGGGAAGGTTTGTGACCTTTGGAAGAAAGGGCAGGCAACTTAGGAGGACTATAAGGGTGTCATGAGGTTATGCAGGGAGAAAATGAAAAGGGCCAAAGCCCAACTAGAACTTAATTTGGCTACTGGAGTAAAAGGCAATTAAAAATATTCCTACAAATACATTCAAAAGAAAAGGAGCGCTAAGGAGAATCTCCATCCTTTGTCGAATGCAGGGGGGAAACATAGTGACAAAGGATGATGAAGAGGCTGCGTACTTAATGCCTTCTTTGCTTCTGTCTTCGATAGTAAGACTAGTTTGTTCTCAGGGTAACCAGCCCCCTGAGCTGGAAGGCAGAGATGGGGAGCAGAATGAAGCCCCCATAGTCCAGAGGAGCTTGGACTTGTAGCAAGTTAATGATCTGCCGCACCACTTAGACACACACAGGTCTATGGGGCCAGATGGGATAAACCCACGGGTACTGAGGAAGCTGGCAGAAGTGCTCACTAAGCCACTTTCCATCATTTATCATAGAATTGTAGAGTCATAGAATGGTTTAGGTTGGAAGGGGCCTTGAAGATCATCTTGTTCCAGTCCCCCTGCCAGGGACAGGGACACCTCCCACTAGACCAGGTTGCTCAAAGCCCCATCCAGCTTGACCTTGAACACTTCCAGGGAAGGGGCATCCGCAACTTCTCTGGCCAAACTGTTCCAGTCCCTCACCACTCTCACAGCAAAGATTTTCTTCCTAATATCTAATCTAAATCTCCCCTTTTTCAGTTTAAAACCCCTTGTCCTATCACTACACTCCCTGATAAAGAGTCCCTCCCCATTTTTCCTGTAGGGTCCCTTCAGGTACTGGAAGGCTGTTATAAGGTCTCCCTGGAGTCTACTTTTCTCCAGGCTGAACAACCCCAACTCTCTCAGCCTGTCTTCATAGGAGAGGTGCTCTAGCTCTCTGATCCTCTTCGTGGCCCTCCACTGGAGCCATTCCTACAGGTCATTTCCATGCTGAGGTCTCCAGAGCTGGATGCAGTACTCCAGGTGGGGTCTCACCAGAGCAGAGTAGAGAGGCAGAATAACCTCCCTCAACCTGCTGGCCATGCTTTGTTTGATGCAGCCGAGGATACTGTTGGCGTTCTGGCCTGTGAGCACACATTGTCGGCTCATGTTGAGCTTCCCATCCACTGACATCCCGAAGTCCTTCTTGGCAGGGCTGTTCTCAATCCATTCTCTGCCCAGCCTGCATTTGTGCTTGGGATTGCCGAGACCCAGGTGCAGGACCTTGCATTTGGCCTCGTTGAACTTCATGAGGTTTGCATGGGACCATCTCTCAAGCCTGTCCAGGTCCCTCTGGATGGCTTCCATTCCCTCCAGTGTGTCGACCGCACCACACAGCTTGGTGTCATCAGCAAACTTGCTGAGGGTGCACTCAATCCCACTGTCCATGTTGCTGACAAAGATGTTAAACAGCACTGGTCCCAGTACTGAGCCCTGAGGCACACCACTTGTCACTGGCATCCACTTGGACATTGAGCTGTTGACCGGAACCCTTTGAGTGTGTCCATCCAGCCAATTCCTTATCCAGTGAGGATGGGTTTATGAAAGGCAGGTCCTGCTTGACTAACCTGATCGCCTTCTGTGACAAGATGACCTGCTTAGTGAATTAGGGAAAGGCTGTGGGTGTTGTTTACCTGGATTTTAGTAAAGCCTTTGACACTGTTTCCCACAGCATTCTCCTAGAGAAACTGGTCTGTTGGCTTGGATGGGCATATTCTTCTCTGTGTAAAAAGCTTGTCTGGATGGCTGGGCCCAGAGAGTGATGGTGAATGGAGTTAAACCCGGTTGGCGGGTGGTCACAAGTGGTGTTCCCCAGGGCTCAGTATTGGGGCAGTTGTGTTTAATGTCTTTATCAATGATCTGGACAAGGGGATCGAGTACACCCTTAGAAATTTTGCAGATGACACCAAGTTGGGTGGCAGTGTTGATCTGGTTGAGGGTACAATGGCTTTACAGAGGGATTTGGACAGGATTGATTGATGGGCTGAGGCCAATTATATGAGGTTCAACAAGGCCAAGTGCCAGGTCCTGCACATGGGTCACAACAACCCCATGCAGCACTACAGGCTTGGGGAAGTGTAGCTGAAAAGCTGCCTGCTCGAAAAGGACCTGGGGATGTTGGTCAACGGCTGACTGAATATGAGCCATTAGCGTGCCCAGGTGGCGAAGAAGGTGAATAGTATACTGGCTCGTGTGGCCAGCAGGACTATGGACATGATCATTCCCCTGTACTTGGCACTGGTGAGGCTGCACCTCGAATACTGTGTTCAGTTTTGAGTCCCTCACTACAAGAAAGACATTGAGGTACTGGGGTGTGTCCAAAGAAGAGCAATGAAGCTGGTGAAGAGTCTAGAGCACGAGCCTTATGAGGCTCAGCTGAGGGAACTGGGGTCTTTTAGCCGAAGAAAAGGAGGCTAAGGGGAGACCTTACAGCTCTCTCCAACTACGTGAAAGGAGGTTGTAGCAAGGTGGGGGTCAGTCTCTTCTCCCAAGTAGCAAGCAATAGAACGAGAAGAAATGGCCTCAAGTTATGTCAGGGGAGATAGAGATTGGATATTAGGAAAAATTTCTTCACCAAAATGGTTATCAACCACTGGAACAGGCTGCCCAGGGAGGTGCTGAGTCATCATCTGTCACCATTTGTCACAAAATCAAATTTAGACAGGTGATAAACTCAAAAGAAACTTTATTCTAACCAAAAATTTTTCAGCAGAGAACCAACTGGAAATGAGGTATTGTCAAGATTGTTTAACACTCCAACAACATTAGTGAACCACAGATTCAGAACGTATGAGGAATTAATGCTAATGACCAACTCAAGAATTCTTAAGCTTTAGAAATGATGATTCAAAAATGTGCAGTCACTCACCTGTAACATGAGGGCTGTCAGCCTCTACAGGAGATGAACTGTAGCTGGCATCCCAGCCCATTGGGGAGAGTCCCTGACTGCAGACCCACTGCTTCCAAGCACAACTCAAATTTTGCCTTCCAGTGGGCTCCATTTATACCCTAATCAAATATGATCCATGGTCATATATGGTCATGCCCACCTCTTACTGGCTGAAAGCCACAAGTTCCTCACCTTTCGACTATACTGTGACTGAAATGCTATATGCTGACCACCACCCTGTGGGAGTGACAAAAGTTGTGGTGGAAAGTTGTCATGGGCGTTTGTAGGGTCTTTGTTTAGGACTTTGTCAGGGTGGGTCATCTGCCACACCATCCCTGGAGGTATTTAAGATGTGTAGAGGTGCTGCATAGGGACATGCTTTAGTGGTGGACTTGGTGGTGAACACATGTTAGTGTTAGGTTAATGGTTGGACTTGATGATCTTAAGGGTCTTTTCCAACCTAAGTGATCCTATGATTCTCTGAAAACAGACCAAAAGGTATAAGTGACTTGCTCAGGTTCATGCAGTAGTTCAGCAACAGCTGAGAATACAACCTCCCTTAAGACTTGGCACCAAACTTTGTGTTCTCCACATTGTACCTATAAACCTGCCCAGTTGTACTGTGAAATTTAATAGGGGCATTCAGGCAACTTCCTCGTATTGTGCTTTCTACAATTACAACTCCTTTAATCAGGTTTGTATGTGGGGGTTTGAAGACGTGATTGTTGCTTCAGCTGTCTCCCTTAAATAGGTGAAGTTGATCTTTACATTATATTTACATCTCCTGTGGCAAACTGTTTTCTTCTTTGTAGAGATTGGCATACTTTTTCCTACACAATTATATTTTATGTTTTTAGGGAGAAACTCATTCGCCTTCAGCATGAGAACAAGATGTTAAAGTTGAACCAAGAAGGATCTGACAATGAAAAGATCGCCTTGTTGCAGAGCCTTCTTGATGATGCAAACTTACGGAAAAATGAATTGGAGACAGAAAACAGGTAAGAAGTTTTGTCCTCTGTTTCAACTGACTTTTCTAACAATGCTGTATGCTTTTGACTGCGCTGTGTCTAATACTAGCCTCCCCAGTACAAGAAAAACATGAACTTACTGGAGTCACTCCAGTGAAACGCCACAAGGATGTGATTACAGGACTGCAGCATCTTTCATATAAGGAGAGTCTGAGGGATAGAGACTGTGTGGCTTGGAAAAGAGAAGGCTTAGGGCAGATCTTGTCAATGTCAATAAATACCTGATGGGAAGGTCTAAAGGAGATGGAGCTAGACTCTTCTCAGTGGTGCCCAATAACACGACAAGAGGCAGTGGGCAGAAATTAAAACACATTAAATTTCTAGTGTAAGAATATGCTTTTTTTTTGTCACTGGGAGGGTTGTTGAACACTGGAATAGTTTGCCCAGAGAGGTTGTCTCCATCATTGAAGATATTTAAAACCCAACAGGTCATGTTCCTGGGCAACCTGCTCCAGCTGACCCTGCTAGATTAAGCCAATCAGCATACAGTCATCTATGGGACCAGACAGAGTAGTTCTGAGCATGTTAAAGTAGCTAGCTGATATTGTTATGAGGTTGCTCTCTATCTAGGCTTTGAATCTGCTTTCTATATAATCTTCCCCAGTCTTCCCCTTTGATTCGGGAAGGTTTCTGAAGCTGGGAAAAGGTAAATACTGCACTCACCTTCAAGAAGGGCAAGAAAGAGAGTCCAGAGTACTACAGAGACTGGTTAGCCACAGCTCATTTTCTAGGAATTTCAAAAAGCAAATCCATCTGGAATCTGTTTCCAGCCACATGAGGGACAAGAAAGTTATTGGGAAAGGCCAACATAGATCTATTCAGTGCAAATAATACTTAACTATTCTAATTGTCTTGACAGTGAGATGCCTGCCTATGTAAAAAAGGGTGAAACAGTGGATGGTACTTACTTTTAGGAGAGCCTTTGGTGGCAGTCTCCCAAAGTCCAAAAGGACTTTGTTCAGAATTGATAGGTATAGACTGAGTAAGTGGACAGTAAGGTGAGTGGAAAATTGGTTGGATAGCTGGGCCTTGTGTTATCATCAGTGCTACAAAATGCAGTTGGTAACAGTTCCTCAGGCATCAATACCAGCACTGATGCTGTGCATCACCTTTATTGACAACTTGGCTGATGGGAGGGACTGTACTGTTAGCAAGTCTGAGGATGGTACCACATTGGAAGGAGTGATTGATATGCTGAAATGGAGAGCTGTTATTCAGAGGAGCTCAGCAACCAGAGAAATGAGCTAATGGGAGCCCTGTCCCTGGCTGGGAGAAGCTTGGCAATGCTGGCTGGGACCAGTGGACTGGGAAGCAGCTCTGCTGCAGAAGCCCTAGGGTTCCAGTGGACAGCAAAGGAGGATGTGTCAGCTGAGGACCTTGTTGACTGTGACCTGGGCTGTCCTTAGCAGGGTGCAAGCAGGCAATCTGGGAAAACGATCCTTATCAGTACAACAAAGACATGTATGTACAGGAGTGCAGCAGAATACTGCTAAGGTGAGGTATGTTAGAGCATGTGATATGTGGGATAAGACTGAGAACTGGGTTTGTTCAGGCCAGAGGAAAGGTGGCATAGAAGAGATAATACTGTGATCTACATCTACCTGATGGAAGATGTCAAGAAGACAGGGTGGATTCTTCTCAGTGACTGACAGTGGAAGGACAAGAGGCAACAGACACAATATGGAGTATGGGTCTGAGCTCTAGGAGAGAGGCTCAAAGAGATTGTCAGACCTACAGGTTTATAGGATTCCGTGACTGTGTAAAAGCGGTAAGCTAGCAGCTCTCACACAGTAAAACTGACTGTTAAAAACTCTTCTTTCATGTATATAGAAATGATTTATCAATACATGCATTTGTGTTTTCTTGGAAGAGTATCAGAATGTTCTGGATGATTTACAGACTATAATCTCTGGAATCTCTGCTGTATGCTCTAGCTACTGTTGTAAATTTTCTGTGAATGAAATCAGTATTGCATGTATTGTGTAGATGACCTAAAAACACTGGACACTAAAAATCTCTAAGTGATTCCTCTTGCAGTTGTTCAGTTTTTTCTGAAAAACAAAATGCTGTATCTTTCCTAGATTGGTAAATCAGAGACTTCTAGAAGTGCAGTGCCAGGTTGAAGAACTTCAAAAATCTTTGCAGGATCAAGGTTCAAAAGCTGAAGATGTAAGTTTGATGTACATTTCTACTTACATTCAAGTAGTTACCATTCTTGAAACTTTTTCCTTTTTGTAAAAAAAAAAATCTATAAAAGAAATATGCAAATGGATATTTCTGATGGTTTTCTATATTTGCTCATGTGGTCTTATCTCTAAATTGTGCTTCTTTACATAGCATGTAAGGCATTTGTCTAGAAAAGAAAACCATCCTATGTAGAGAAGGTGTCAAATATGTTGCATTTGATTAATTGTGTCTGTTCTGATAGTAAACTTAATGTTGAAATTATTTAATTAGAATAGAGAATTTTGCAGGGAATTAAGGAAATGTTAATTTTCCATGTCTTAATAGTAAAGTTTCTGAAGTTTTTTCTGGTTTAGTTTTTGTAATGAAAGTTAAGGCCTTTCCTGCCAGTGGAAGCTCTGTAATTGTGGATGTAAATGTATCTCATAATGCAAGAAGTCAGGCAGGCCAAAACGAAAAAAAGGCAAATAATCAGGCCCTCAACATAATGCAACATTTTCTGTATATGGAGTTAACTTTATTTTTAATGTAAGAATACAAATTGTGGCAGAGTTAGTGTGGAAAACAACTTTCAGTCTTCCACTCAAAAATTGTATTTGAGAGAAGAAGCTCTAGAACTTTCTTGAAAGCATTGATTTGCTGGACTGTACATGTAGTGTATGCTCACAATCTCAGTGTATTGTGTTGCTAATTGGCAAAAAGTTGCGTTGCTTTCTATTTTTGTGGTGTTAACTAATTTATATAAAACAGTAAAAGTTTTTATGAGCTGCCTAATTTCATTTGTTTAATTGTTTAATTTATCTTATCCTGTTAATTTTCAGAATATGAAAGTAAAATACTTAGTCAAGTTCAAATAAGATTATTTTCCTAAGTAACTTAGAATGCATTTTAAAATAGGTCCATACTACTATGTGATTCTGAGATATTATTTGTTGTCTTGGTTATTGGCCAAAATCAGATTTTTCTGGGTGAACAAGAATATGAAAAAATTACTCTCAGATACTGAGTACTGTAAATGATCTCTGTCTTACTGAGTTCATCTTTATTTACTGCAACTTTAATTGTGTCCCTTTTTGAGGCTTTGGCTTGGACAGTAGCTTAGGACATGTCTGCAGCTCACTTACAGGACTGGTTGCAGCCTGTGTAGGCATCATCTGAGATGATTCTGTTAACAGCAAAACACCACCATTACAATACCACAGTACAACCTGCTGTGTGTACCAGGCAGCCCTTGTCAAATCAGAGCTGGCAAGTTCATGAAGCAGTTGCTGCTTCCTAGCTTCTGTGTAGGTCTGACCATGCCCATGGTGATTTATAGACACTAATCCCATGACCTGTTTTGCTGAGTTCAGTGTGTAGGATTTCATTTACTCTTGAAGAAGTGAAAGAGAGAGTGTAGGCTCAGAAAAGTATTGAGGCTGCAAGAACCTCTGCAGGTGTGGACACCTCACCCAATCTCCCACACAAAGCAGAGAAAACCTCAAAGTTAAACCCAGCTGCTCAAGTAGATGGAAGTTGTGCTGGGACCACTTGGGTTATCCTTAAGATATCATTTCAAAAAGCATTTGAAAAAGGATAAGGAGTGACATGGCATACAGTTCATCGATGCATAATTTTCAGCATGTTTCCTCTGTTTTTCACTACTTTTCTGCAGCAATGCACTGAAATCCATAATTTTGTATACTTATACTGTAAATATGCTTAACCCAGAAAACCAAAGATCAAGTCTGAATTCAATCCAGAAATGTATGATGAGGGCTTGGGGTGGTTTTTTTTTTAGTATTGTTTGTTTTCAAAGTTGAAGTAATTTTTAGGGTCGCCATAAAAGTAATAACGCACTATGCTAACACAGGCAAGTATCATTGCAATGATACATGCTGCTTGCTGAGGTCCACATTGGGAAGCAGTTTTGGGTTTGTATTGCAGTGCAGTGGAAGGCAGATGTTAGGAAAATATCAGTGCCGTTAGGCCTGTAATAGGCATTGACACGTCCTGTTGGGATGTATGATTAGTCCATCCTGGCTGTTGACTTGCTAGCCAGAGCAAGGCCTCATTGCCCCAGTCTTCCAGACTACAGAATCAATTCAGACATGCCTGGTGTGGTCAGACTAGCAGGTTTGATTTGTTGTCCTCCAGAATGCAGTGGTCACGTAGGGCTGCTTAACAGGTACACCGAACAGCTTCAACTACATCATTTGCATGCCTTATTATCACTGTCTTTTGTCACCCTTGTTCCCCTTTTCTCTGCCCTAATCCCTTCCTGTATAAGCAACCTGCCTGTAGTTACTTCTACGCCTTCAGACCTGGTCTTCCTAAATCCATACCACATCTGGTGTTTCTCATACTGTTAATTATGCAGTCTTGGCCTTGTTACTGATGCGTATATGCTGTTACTGATAGCGTTACTAGGTACTCCTGACTTGGCACCTCCCTCAAAGGTCCCCAAAACTCTATGACCTGTTCAGTTACCTGTGAAGTTCAGCCACTCTGCTCACTTGGTGAAACACTGGCACAGGTTGGCCAGAGAGGTGGTAGATGCCCCATCCCTGGAAACATTCGAGGTCAGGTTGGACGGGGCTCTGAGCAATCTGATCTACTGAAGATGCTCCTACTCATTGCAGGGGGCTTGGACTAGATGACCTTTAAACCTCCCTTCCAACCCAAACTGTTCTATAATCATTACTCTTGGTGGCTGTGAAATCTGACCATCCCTCATGGTGCTGTTTATAACTTTTGTCGTCTTCTCACAGCATTACCAGTCTCATCAAGCAGTTTTCTCAAGTCACGTGCCAGTTTACCTCACCCTGCTAAGCTAGCTTAACCTCAAGCCAGAGCCTAGCCATCTGCCTGTGGCCTTAACATGCAGAACAAAACCAACCTTTGTTCTCAAAAAGGGGGGAAGACCTGCTCCTTTGGCTTGAAGCATGAAAGAAATCTCCAGCACAAAGATGACTTTATTTCTGTAGGTTTTTTGATGTAAAAGAAAGATAAAAATTAAATAGTGGGGAAGATACCTGTTTTCTGAAACCACACTGTATTAAGTATTTTTTTCTGGTGTTTTGTAAGTGGAACTTGTTAGCAATGGGAGGAAAAAACAAAATGCGAGTGTGCATTTGCTAATTTTTACAGTTTTGTTATAGCAATGTTTTTCTATTATGAACAGATAAAACATTTGAATTAAGTTAAATGTAAACTAGCTCAAAATTAGGTAACTTTTTTTTTTGCAATTTTTTTTAAGAGACTGGTCTTCTATGAGAGAACAACAATTATAGTTGTTACTTATTAGGAGCAGCAGATTTGGATACGTGGCTTTTGAAGCTGACTGAAATTTCAAAAGAAAAATGTTTGCCCATTTCTAGAGTAATTTATTTGAATTTATCTGCCTTACTACAAGTATATACAGGATCTTTGGGTGGCTAAAAGTGCACATATTACATTTTATTCTTTTTCCTAATCTGGTGTCTTGGGTAAATTACTCTGGGTAAACTCAGTCCTGCTTCTTTTAATTGTTTGTACTGTTTATCATTGTTAGTTTCTTGCTTCTGAGAACATACGATCTGTCTAGATGAGAGAGGGGTTACTCCCACAACAATGCTGGTACTACGCAAATAATATATATCAAAATATACCAGTGGAATCGGTGTTGACAAGTAGATGTCTGTTCCAAGCTAAACCCAAGTGCAATACAAGGGTTGCAAAAGAAAAGCTGAGTTCAATTTTTATTTTCTTGCCTTAGGAAAATGGGCACTGTTTGCAGCTTTTCCCTTTCTTGTCCAAACTAACAAATAGTCTCATCTTATGTGATGTGACATAAGCAATGGTGCCAGTTCAAACACTTTGTGACCAACAAAAGATGTGTACAAACATTTACTGTTAAAGAAATGATGGTGTTGCTGCAGTCATTCAGAGCACTGGAAAAGAAAAACACCAAATGGTCAAAACCTGCAGATCCTTAACTGCTACAAATTTCTGACTCTGAAGTCAATAGAGTCATGCTGACTTGTTTTTACATTCTCCCCTCCTCTTTCTTATAGTGCGATAAGAAATCTAAATTCGAAATAATGAAAAAGCATGACCCAGGAATGTGATCAAAGAAAATATTTTGAAGTATTTACACTATAACAAAGCTAAAAGCTTTTTTGGGTGCACGTGGTAATTGACTCTGTCTGCCAGGTATCTAAACCTTTATTGAAAGACCATTGGAGAAAAAGCCATGAAGTAATTTTGTTGGTGATTTTATCTTATATTTTGATGGCATTCTGGACCATCAGTCATATGCTAGACTCCCAATGTGATTGGAACTAGACAAATACAAAGTCAAAAGGCAATTTCTGATTTAAATAGTCTACATTTGTCTTGTGTTCAATCAGTGTAGCACTAACACAGTTCAGAATCACTCCACAAAAACACATGCATCTCTTAATGTTGTTTATAGCCCAATAGACTGTGTATTTCTCCTGGTTTTTTTACTTCTATTATTTTTGTTTTAAAGTGACTTTCCAAAATAGCAGATGCTCTCCTTTGAAATTCTGGTTTAAACACAATGCTTTACAAATGTGCTTCTTCACTATTTTTATATTTTTGTTTTAGTGATATGTTTTAGAAAATGTTACAGGATGAAACTGCTGATGAGAACAAAGGAGAAAAATGCGCATGCATGAATAAATGCATAGCTTTAACTTTTTCTGTTCATGACTTTCTAAATAGTTTCTTCTGTTGGCTGCTGTTTTGCTTTATACTAATGTCATCTCTGTTTCTTGGCATGGGCTTCTGCTCAAGGCTATTGTGAGTATGGCTTTCTATTTACTTAACACTACTTTCAGTTTATAGACGTTTATTTGGTTTGGTTTTTTTGAAAGATACTCACTGTATATGAAGTGAGTTTAAAATTAAAATAAAATTTTCTTTGAAGTTTTTATTCAAAATGCTTATTTAAATGTGATTTAAACAGAAAGTGGAACACTGTAAGTTGTATGATAATTTTTATGTGTCTGTAATAAATAAAGATAAGAAACAGAAAAGGGTAAAATTTCTGCTATACTCCAGTCAGAAACACTGTATCCCTCTAGTTTCTATGGGGACAGGAATTTAGTTCTATCTAATTTGCTATATGTCTTCATGCAAATTGCATTGCGGTGTTGGTAGGACAGATCTTCTACCAAGTTTTGCTGCATTTTTAATTCCAGGTTAATTTATTTAGTCTAACTACAAAAGTACTGAAGAAATGAAAACAACTGCAATATAATTTTGTTGCTTATGGATCTTGCTTTTATTGATCTAATTCCTGGGAAAATATTGTTAAAGTTATAAAGCGCTCTAATTTCAGGAAAGTCTCACAGCTGTGGAGAGAGGGATTGGTACCACAGAGGATGGCTTTACAGTTGTGATCTAAAACTGAGTGAAGTAAAAAGTTGGATTTTGGTTAGAATGCCAAAATTATATGTTTTTAAATAATTTTGAAATTATGTTAAAGTTCCACAATATATTAAAATAAAACATTTAACTTTCTATTTTAGTCAATTCTTCTGAAAAAGAAACTTGAAGAACATCTGTAAGTATATTTTTTTTGCCTATTTTGTTTGCCATTTGAAATTATGTGTTTTCCATATAGTAAGGAAGGCATACAGTCATTAATCATGCATCTGAAAAATATACAGCTAAGAGAAATTAGATAACCCAGGTATGTTTGGGAATCTGCTGCGCAGAGGCTGTTTTCATCTCATAGAAAAACCTCTGTGAAAGCAGTAAGAGTGATGAGGGAACCATAATTCTGTAGTGGTAGAAAAATTTGCTTAACACTGTGTAAATATTTACTCAAGAGGAGTAAGTAATTTTGGTCTGAGGAAAGCATGTTAATGCAAACAAAATTAATTTGTTTACTTTTTAGTATACATTATGGCATAAAAGATAAAATTTTACATGTTATTTTGTTCTGCTATTTGTGCACCTCTTCCCTAAAATGCATAGAGCTGTTTGTTTTTTGTTTCTGTTGCCTTTGGGTTTAGTCATTCTTTCTCAATGTAATCTCAATTGCAAATATTCATTTTAGGCATGCATTGTACAATTAACTGTAAGTTCTAAATTAAGTTTATAATTACTGAGAATGAAGCTATTTGTCGGTACAGTTCTCCATACACCATAATGGTTTTCAGCTTATTTAACAAATATTTCCACAGTGAGATTGTTATTTGTCCTCATGCCCCACAGCAAAAAACAATCGTGCTCTCAGAAAGATATCACTGAGGATTTTTTGTATTGCTTAATGTTCATTTAAGGACAGTCATAATCTTGGGAAAACAGTATGTGCTTTTATGGTTTGTAACAGTGAGAAGCTCCATGAGGCTAACAATGAGCTACAGAAGAAACGAGCTATTATTGAGGATTTGGAACCAAGATGCAATAACAGTTGTGAGTTACCTGTTCAGTCCATTTCTTTTCTTTGTAAAGTATTTCACGTGGAAGGTCTTCAATTATAATACCCATGGGCAGCGCAAGATGAACAAAATGTACATTTTAAATGGCAGTGATACATCTGTTGTTAATTTCTCTGGAAGCTGTGGGGACCAAAAAGATGCTTCTAACACTTGAAATGCAGGGGGTCCCATTTTAGAGACCACATAGTAAGAAACGACAATAGCCATAGAAATACCTAGTCACTGTTATACTTGTCATTGAACCTCAGTTGTTCAGAACTGTCATGTCTCCAAAGACCCTAATTTAGGAGATCCTTCCTGCCATCACCAGGTTCTTTTTACTCCCAATATGTATTACTTCAGTGTGTTTTCGGAACTGTGTTGTAATTGGAGAAAATTTTTGGATGCTGGTCAAAGAGAATGTAGGATATATGTCATATTGCTCACATGGTATCCAGAACCCAGCATGCAGTTGTTTATAGCATGTTAATGCTGCTTTTTTCCTGAGAAGTATTGAAGGAGGTAGATTGGTTTTTTTCCAAACCTACTTATAATAGAACAAGGCAAAAGACTGCAACCAGTGGCAGCTTTTCTGGTTTGTGCAAAAGTGATTTCATTCATACGGAGATTGAGGAAGATAGAATTCAGTTCAGTATTCATTACATACATCTGTATCCAAAAACCAGTCTTCATTTGTGTTGAGCTAAAACTGCAGGATTGGGAATTCCATGTCTTGGGAAATGTTAGAACACTTGGAAATGAGATCCAGGAACTTCATGAGTAGCTAATGAAAACATAACCCTGTTGTACCTGACAAGCCTCAGCACAAGTCTAATACCTTTCAAACATTAGGGCATATTGAGGCTTCTGTAGTTAGTTTACTGAAATTACAACTTGCTTTTTAAAAACATAGTTCTAACTTTTGTCTTGGTAAAATGAAAATAGTTGTACCTTCTTCCTTTCTTTCCACACTCAAGAAATATGTGTGAATTATTTTTTCAGATTCTTTTAACTATCCTGGTTATGGCCAAAATACTTGGGCATTGTACAAGAATCATGGCACGTTTTGGAAAGCAGATTCTTGCAACCTTGGAGACCATTGACTATGGGTCCTCTTACTCATCAATGAAAATCTTACTTAGTCCTGTTAACAGTTCAGTGTTGTCTGAGTACTTAGGAACTGTAGGAAAGACATGAAAGAACATTTCAAAATAAGGCTGCAAAACAGATGGATAATATCTAACATCTGAGAAACAGACGTCAATATTATGTACTATTTGATCTGGGAAGATGCAGTTGGGTTTGGGGTGGGTTTTTTTCTGAGATCTGGGAAGATGTATAGAAGATGTATAAGCAATAGTGTCCTGACATATTCTTATATCAACACAGGAAAATGCTATGCAATGAAATTGTCCTATTGGTGTGCATTGCTGTTTAAGAAAATGCAGAAGAGAAATTAAATTGAGTATATTCATGTCACAAGTCCAAAAAATTGTATCCAGTGTTACAGTTTAGTTGATTTAGGCAAGAATTGTGCCTGCTAAGAATTATTCCTCTTATATAAAACTGGAAAACTCGTATTTATCTGAGTTACAATACCAAGATGATATGGAATTTGTAAGTCAATAGTAAACTCATTTTCTAAGTGTGTTCAGTAATGGGATTGATTTATTATTCCATTTCTCTTTATTTATTCATAATTTTTAAAAAAGCAAAATCTGTGTACCAAACAGCCATCTCATGAGATTATGTAGGAGTACGCAGAAGTATATAGGAGTACATTTTTAATGTGTTTCTGAGTACAATGTATCTGCTACATCAGGTTCCTTATGTTGGCTTTTCTTAAGTGAAATAAATTCATCTCTGTCTTAAATGTCTGTTGAAAAACATGAACATAAACATAATATAATTATGTTATTTTCCAATGTGTGCATCTCCTGACATAAAGCGCTCAAAATTGAAGAATTACAAGAAGCTTTACGGAAAAAGGAGGAGGAAATGAAGCAAATGGAAGAGCGATATAAAAAGTATTTGGAAAAGGCCAAAAGCGTAAGTATATGTGCTCCATGTTAATGATCCCTCTCTGACAGACTGCACCACATGTCAGCTCTGCAGGAATAAAAATGAAATACTAGTGTACCTGTATACACACTAATGAGGAAAAGAAAAGGAAGACCCAGTGAGTTCTTTGTATCTTCTTACCATTATAGCACCTGATACTGATTATTTATGCAAAAAGATTTTACCCTGGTTTTGTGTTCATGACTCTCCCCGTTTGCTATCCTTCTGACTGATGCCTCTACACAAATATATACCCGCTGCTACGGATTTTTGAGAGTCACCCAAACAAACCTTGTTAAGAGGCATTCATGTCAGCTGATGGCAAAGGGAGGGTGTTAAACCCTTTCTAATGCTGTGATAACCTATTTCTTTGTGGAAATTCTTCCGGACTTCTGTCTCGGAGTGACAAATAAAGTGGTGTCTGTACTAGGACTTGTGGTATAGAAATAACTAAAATAGCTGTGATTCATTTTAGAACTGGAGAACCACCCATTTAAACCAACTCAATGGAAGGAAGCTCTGTGACCAAAAGTACTCTTTAATTGGAATTTGTGCTGGAACTTTTGGGGACTTCTGGCACAGTTGTCATGAGGAGTTCTACCTCTTTGTACACACAAATATAGCTTAGGAACACTAAGTAGAGGCACAGTCGGACTAACGAACTCTGGTTATCATTTTGACAGAGAGGGAAAAGGATGTTTGGAGTTCTTTCCTTCATAGGTGGCTGGATCTGTTTATGTGTGTTCCTGGATGATGTAGGCTTCTTGTAGTGCTCAGTCAGTATTGTCTGTCTTACCTGGAGCAGATGTTTTTTATAAATAGTTTTTAGCTGCCTCAGATTTCATCAGGTCGTAATTGCTCACATAAATTGCTTATTCGTTTCGAGGGGCTCTGTCATGGTTTTGCC
>KZ505675.1:706477-718904 GCA_002844005.1 Limosa lapponica baueri
AACAGAAAATTAGTTCTGTTTTACCTCAAACCAGGACAGGCTCGTAATTTACAAGGAGAGGTACATGTGCGCCATGGCTATCTTTACCAATTTAAATTTGTTTTTTCTTTCTTTGTCCATCTTTTGCCCCTGATTTCTATTCATGTTGTGGTTTAGCTAACTGATTTAGAAACTATTTTCATATGGACTCTTTCATTGATGCTTTTTCCAAATAAAGTGATCTTTTTAACTGAACCACCTTTGAGAGCTGTTACATTTCTGTCATGATGTTCAGCATTCTCTTTGCCTTTACTGTTTAATAAATGCTTCTGTTGAGAAGGTGGCTAATATTTAAGTATGATATTGGGCATGTGGACATACTACCAGCTTTGAAATGGCAATATTTTGGTCTCAGTCATAGTCCCATTTCTTCTGTTACTTTACCTTGGTATTTTGTTTGAGTTTCTTAAAAGCACACCAGTGTCTTTGTTCATCTGATTGTGGTAGTACCAAGATCTTTGCTATAGCTGTGTATCTTTAAATTGGAATCTGTAAGTAGGTTCATAATTTAGGAAAACTTTGTTCTTCCTTCCTGTACTTCTTTGTAGTTTCCTCAATGACTTATTGTGAGATGCTTCAAAAGTCTTCAGGAAATCTAAACAAATAATTTTTTATTATTTATTTTTACATCTTATGTTGCTGACTGTGTCTCAGAGTATTCCAGTGAAAGACAGAGTCACAATGTCCCTTAAGATTTGTTTATTTGCATGTACTGTGTTACTATAGGGTGTTTTATACAACAGTAGCATTAAGTATTTAGGTAGGATAGCTTTCTGTGATCTTTTTATCAACTGTCAGGGTTTTTTGTTTGTTTGTTTATTTGTTTTGTGAAGACAAGTGCAATCATTATTGCCTTCTCTGTAGAAACTGTATCCAGGTCTAATATGTATTTTATTATAAATACTTCTATGAATCTTCCTTCATGAGTACCATTCAGTAAAAATGACTTACTAAAATTTAAAGCACCTGTTATATTTCAGCATCTGGACATGATTCTGAAATAGGTGGAAGACCCAGGGAAGTGCAGCTAGGGGTAGGAACTAAATATGTGAGTCAGAGGTACTGAACCTCTTCAGTGTTACTTTTTCCTATCAGTAGTTTTTTTCCAAAGTCTGTAAAAGAGACCCCAGTTCAGATGCTCTAACACATCGTGGCTGATGTTCAGAGGCAGAGCCTCTGTCATGCTGGCTGTCAAGATTATTTTACAGGAGTCAGCCTCTTAAAACTGCACATCCCTCTGTTTCACATTTTGGAGGGTCATTTGTTACCATTGACATGTTTTAAGTCACTTTTTTATTCCTTAACCTGACTTAAAGGGTTGTAATTCTGTGATGTCTTTCCCTTCAATTAGATTGCTTTTGCAGGTTTTAATTAAAAACAAACTGCTTTTCTCTTACAGGTCATCCGCACCTTAGATCCTAAGCAGAACCAGGGTGCAGCTCCTGAGATTCAGGCTCTGAAAAATCAGTTGCAGGAGCGGGACAGAATGTTTCATTCATTGGAGGTAGTAATACCTTATGTTTCCTGCTAGATTCATGTTTCCTCATTGGTTTTTAGGTGTAGACTAATACTTTTATTATGCTTTTGTTTTAAATGTATGCTTTTTTGATGTTTGTTTTATAGAAAGAATATGAGAAAACAAAAAGTCAAAGAGAAATGGAGGAGAAATTTATTGTTAGTGCCTGGTACAATATGGTAAGAATCTCCCAAACTTTTTATAATTTTTTTTTTTAAAAAAGGAAAGAAAATATTAATACTAGGTTTTTTCTGGGTTGTTTATATCAGTATTCATTCATTTAAAGGTTTTCTTTTGTTTGAAAAGCTTTTTCCAACAAACAGACAAAGAAATAAATGCTTTTTAATAGTTTTAAGCTATCACTATTTAAGAGTATGTTCCTGTGATAACCTTGGGGTAAAGGAAAGAGGACATGTTTGTTATTTTCAAGTTTTAAAAACAGAAATATCACTTTCTAGAGGGAGGGATTCCTTCTCTCTGTCTTCCCTTGAAAGAATTTCCTTCTAGCTGTTCTACATTCTTGTTATGTCCATGAATAGTAAGCCAAAAATGGTACTTTAGCAGAGTGTTTGAATCCTTTAAATATTGAAGGCATTTTCAAGGGCATTGGTCCTGACCAACTTTGTAACATTAGTCCCACTGACAAGCAGAAGACGAGCCTGAGCTAAGAGCTGTGGTTCAGTAGCCTGTCATGAACACCAAGATGAGCATTGGTAGCTTTGTCTTTTTCTCTAATGAGCCTCTGCTTTTATACACAACATCACAGCTTTCTTCATTTCCTCCTTGCATTTACTCCTGCTGAGAACACACTTTCTCTCAATATGTTCTCCTGCCATATGAGCTGGTATCTTCAGAGATGACAATACTTGAATTATTTTCAGAAGAAAAGTAATCTTCTGGCTCATCAGGCTGAAGGGAGCCGGGGAGGGGAAGCAGTTTTGAAAAGAATCATCCAGTTACCATGTGTTTATGTGGAGAAGCACATGTTCAGATCTGGGACACGGGGGGACCTACTTCTCAACAGTTACTTCAAATCTGGACAGTGACTTGAGGGGGAGGGAGGCAGGCACAGGAGAAGAACACACAAATAACTTTATCCTTGAAAATGCGATGCTTCATGTCTGAAATTCAAAATAGCTTAGTCAGTGTTGGTGAAGAGGAGATAACAAACAAAAGTAAAATTGTTCTGTGTTTTGTGTTGGTATTCACTGAGAAGTTTCTCTTTGTCCATAGGGAATGACTCTGCATAAAAAAGCAGCAGAAGACAGACTGGCCAATACAGGCTCAGGACAGTCCTTCCTGGCTAGACAAAGGCAAGCCACGAGCACACGGAGATCTTACCCTGGTCATGTCCAGCCAGCAACAGCAAGGTAGAGATGCCTTGCACTTAGAAAGGAAACTGCCCTGTGATCCAGGCCACTTCTGTTTCAAGTGACAACATTCAAGGAAAATCAACCAGCATCCTTTCTCTTTCTCCCTTGCTACTGCTATTATTTTACAGTTCAGGAAAGGGTTTTCTTACCATTTCTCATTGTTCTGCAATGCCCTTTGCTTATATTTTTTGAAGTCCATCTCTCTCCCTCTCTCTCTCTCTGCATTTTTTGAATGTGCCAAAGTTTTGAAAACATCTAGAGGAGTGCTGTATAGTAACAGAATCTTACTTGTATGAAGCCTGGTCTCTCATGAAAAGCCTCATATTGGCTGTGTAACAATGTAAATTTCCTGTCACAGTTGATACGTTTGTGCCTATAAGGGTTGTTATGCTTTATAAGACATCTTTGCTCAAAGGGAATTAGGCTTTCTATTTCATCTGCTAACTTGTTGCTTCACAAAAATGCTGAAAATGCATTACAGAAATGCAAAATTAGTATATAATATTCTTGTGAAATCTATTTGCTACTAAAAAACTTAGCAACAGCAAAAAGAATTATTTTTTTTTTAATCTCCTACATGCAAGCTTTGCTTTTATTCTTGGCATTTAATAATGAAGAAAGGTAACGTTTTTCCAGATTTTTCTTTATCTACTGGTATTACTCTTTTGCTGACAGAGTTGAATATTTTCAAATGGTTTGTTCCACTCTTCTTTGTCAAGTTATGCTTTATATGTATTATAAAAATACCAAGAAATACTTAGAATGCTCTAATACGCTACTGCATCATCCATTTAAAAAGGACATCTGTTTTAAAATTTTATAATTATGGATGAACAATACATAATGGATCAAGGCCTCGATTAATATTACCAATGTTAATGTATTCCAGTTGTCATTCCCTGCTAAAAGACTTGCTTTTAATATATCGATTCAGGGTATAATTGTATCAGTTGCCTTACTAATGGTACCAGTGCCTTCAGGTGAGTTTGTTGCTGACTTTGTTGGAAACTGGCTGTGATTTGTTGTACTGCCTTTTTAGTGTGTAGCTGGTTAATTGTGTATCACTCGTAGCACCTTCACATTGATCAATGAGGCAGATGGTAGCCCCTACTATTAATTTAGATTCTATTCTTACAAAGTTCTGCTTTTTCCTCTGACTAATTCTATGCTCTCCCTATCATTTTTGTCAAAGAATTGAAGGACACAGAGGACCTGAGTATTGGTTGAAAGTTTCATATACATACATTTTGGGGTGTTTCAGTTTTAAACATTTTTCATATAGAAATTGCTTGTTCCCTAATGCACATGTAGTCTGGCTTATAAATTTATTCTTTTACTTTATTTAATGCCTTCACAAGTGAAGACATTTTTTCATAAATCCCTTTAGAGAAAAGATATACTAGCATTTATTAATCATCTGAAGGTCTACGTTAATTCACAATTTGGGTGGAATAAGCAAAAGATAATTAAAACTAGCACACCTAGATTAAAGGGTAAGGAACAGGTGAATGACAGTTTTAGGTACTGTTTTATTATTTTACTGTTTTTAAAAAAAATTCAGTTCTGTTTCCCCCCCTAACCCTCACCAGTAATACGAAAACAGGTGCTGAAGTCTGTTAAGTGCATATAGATTTGTATTTTATTTCTCATATTTGGAAAAAAACTGATTTTTCTAAAAATTCTCTTTACGTATTCAACATTTGACGTGTCTGTGCTATGCTTGCAAGATTAGATAAGACAGTTAAAGTATCTTCTTATGTGCAGAAAGATAACAATGTAAAGGAAGTTTAGGACAATTTCTGTAGCTCAGTGAGGTGGTGCTTGTTTTGCTATCTCTTACTGAGATACAGAATACTAAAGGGACGAGAAGTCATATGTGTTATCTTGCAAGATGACCAGAGTTTGTGTGGGACATCTTTTACTGATCTTATTGTGCAATCTAGTCATTTGAAGAACTCTCTACAGCATGCCATGTGTGAACAGGAGCAAGTAACTTCTCTTAGGGAATTTGATGTTTTTGTTTGTGATTACAGCATTTTATATCACTCAGAGAAAGAACCTAAGAATACCTAAAGCTCCATTTTTGTTTTAAACTGGCTGGCTCTGCCTGTTACCAAACTGCCAAAGCCTATTTGTGAAAACAAAGGAAAACCAGGACCTCAGTGGGAAGTTTTATCTCTTAATTTTGTATAATAATTTGATTTCCTGTTTATATTAATTAGGTGAAGGTCTATAATAACTTGAGCACAATCTGCACTGGAATAAAACTACTTGCTTTTAATATGTTAACATTTGTTTTATGGTTTTGCCTCCAAAGTTGTGATGACAGGCAAACGCCCCTGGTGGTCAGCAGATGAAAAAACACTGATTAGAAGCTTCATTTTCAGCTTTTACTTTCCGTCTCTTGCAGCTTTTTCACTTCGTGGTGGTTGTTTGGTTTTATCTTCTGCTTTGTGGTTCTGGTCAGTTTTTCCTTGTTGCTTAAGATAAGACAGTGTTTTCTGTAGTTTCCTTAAAGTATATATAGCATCAAAGAGCAAGACAAGACTAATATTTAATCTGTCCTTTACTGTTGCTCATAGTAATTGTTAGGCAAGACTGAGCAAGCATCTTGTCTTTTGAGAATTCCTAAACTTGTAGCAATTCTGGTCTTTCCTAGAATTTGTGTTGAATATAAAAAACTGAAAATATACTGCAGTCTTGCAGAAATGTACTCTGTTGCTACCCAATTCCAGTAAGTCATTTGTTCTGTCTTCTAGTGGTAATCATCAGGAATTTAATTCCTTTTTTTCAGTGTTTTACTTCTATTATTTGCTGCATACATCAATACTTAATCTTTGGGTGTGGATGAATGCAGGTCATTAAACCTTCTCTCTCGCAAGAGCAGCTTCTTTATTGAAAGGGTTCAGCTTCACCATTTTCCTTGCTTGTTATATAGCTTTGGAAGTAGTGTGTTATTAAGAAAAGGAAGAGGCTTAGAGTGTGACTTCAGAGAATAAGCTCATATATAGATGAGCTACCAATGAATGCTGTCTATTTGTCATATCTACAGTAATAAAAAAATATAAGCAAAAACCCACTGTAAAACAGAATTCTGTCAGTATATTGGATACTTCTAAGAAGCTTTTAGGAACACTTTTTCTGGGGCAACAAAGAATATTTACATCAAAAATGGATTGATAATTACTAAACTAATGCTATATCCTTATATGTTATAAAAAAAATAAACCCTACAGATTGAGGTTATAGAGAATAGTGTTCTCCAGATCAGTGATAAAATAGCTGAAGAGTTCATGAGAGCACATTCTTAAGCACTGTGCTGAGGATCTGCTCAGAATAATCTTTCTGAGAGACTTTAATTAATGCCAATAAAAGATTACAGTTAAATGGATGAATATTTTCATTGTTCAGAGCTGAAGCTTAGTTCCTGATTGTAAAGGATGTGTGTGCAGTCCAGTTTGTATACTTCTGTGGAGAGTTAAGTTGTTAGCATATCTGATCAGACATTACAGAAAATAATATTCAAGTTCCCCATTTTGTGATAGCAACACGTAACCACTTGGATCATAACATGTATTTTCCATGTGCTGTGGAAACCAAAGCAATCCAATTTAAAGGTTGGGTGCTCCACTCACAGTGCAAAGGAAAATAAATGACTAGAACACACAGCTTTATTTATTGTAAAATGAAGTAAATATATAAGGGCTACAAGATGCTTTTCATTATCTCTTTGGAAATAAGCAAATGATAATCTTGTCCTGTTCTGATGACACTTGAGATAGCAGAAATGCTTCTGCAAGTTTTCTCTGGCTTTCTATTCATGTAAGGAGCACCAGCAATTTTATATTCATTGTGTATGAAAGAATTAACAGTGGATATTCCTATTACTGCTTTATGATGATCTTAAACAGTAAGTGATATCTGCAAGCTGTCAAGAAAATTTAAGAGGATTTGGCAGTTTTAAAGGTCTTGATATTTTGACATTTGCAGGTAGCTTTTTCTTTTTCTCAGTTCTGTAGTATATGGGACTATCCACTTAGTGGCTTCCAAGATAATTTTTAGTTGTTTTAATTGTCTTGATGTGGTGACACTTTCTGTAGATTTGTTAATTGGAAAATATCTTAATTTCACCACTTGATTTTCTTCTAGTTAGTGATTTGAACGAAGACTGTCCTGAATGTGCCTAATTTTTCTTTTTCTTATAAAGCAAAACAGTACCTGAATTTTACTTGTTTTACTAGAGATTTTTATTCTTGCCCAACATATTGACTTGTTGCAAGGATTGATGAGGGAGGTATTTTTGCACTCGAAGTCAGCTATGCAATACTGACTTCTATGGGGTTTTGCACACGTGTTTTAGGTAGGATGTGGACTCTGTGTTTGGCAGTAATATTGTATTGATAAATTTCAGTATCTCCCAACCAAGTTTAGCAAATTTTACAGGCATTTTCCTTACTGATATTGTGCAAATAAATAGCTAAAAGAGGTTACTCTGTCAAGAAATACTTCCAAGTGGTGTTTTTTCCTCTAAGCCAAGTAGTCATACATCAGGGGTGTTTCATACAGAGTAGTTCGATAGTTGGATTATGGCTGAAATGTTATCTCAGGAAATCAAGCGCTTAAAAAGAATCCTTCTCAGAAACTCTTCCTTAAAACAGCTGTATTAGCTGATGCTGGGATTATGATATTTAGCATTCTGTTAAAATGAAGAGGTGAATTGTTACAACACTTTAAATGTAAAGATTGGCTGAGCAAGAAATTCAATGGATGAGTTTTTGAACCTTACAGACACCCAGACACGTGTCCTCTCCCAAACATGCTCAGTCCAGCTCCCTTCTGTATGGGCAAGAGCACTGCATTTCAACGTTGTGCCTTGCGTGGGGAGGAAGAACTGAAGTCTTGCATTATCTCAGAGGTTGGTGTAGGGGCAAGTAACAAATCTCACTTTTGCTCAGAACAGCCAAATCATATCATTGACTGGTGACAGATGTCATATTCTGTGTGAGATTCTAGCCATACCTCCAGTTTGTCACTTTCAAGGAATTATGAAAATGTCCTGGCATGACTGATTGCATTGCCTTGCTCCTGTGATCTTTTTTCCCTATTGGAAGTCTGGAAAAGGAGCAGAAGCTTGTCAGTGACTCTGCATGCTGTAAGTAAAAATCAGGGGTGTTTTCTTCAGTTTGACGGTGGAGGAGATAGATACAAGCAACAAAAATCTGAAGAGCAGTATGTGTCTTACCATTTTCCTTTCTGATGTTAATTTTTAAAAAAAAATAAACAGAACCTGAGCTTTTGGAGCTTGGTGGGAGGTTCATTTGTAATTGCAGTTGATTAAGTATTAGAGTCTTTACCTATGTGATTAATAAGCCAGAAGCTGTCATTGTCAGCCCCAGCAACCTCAGGCTTCTTGCATCTGCTACAGTGAACCCCCAGAGATTTTGACTTTGCTGTCAGCTTCATTGCACCATGTGGAGATGTTGAGGACTTAGGTAGCTTTGTTTTTCTTTGACTTTGCTTTTGTGGATTCATTGAAATATTAGGACATAAAGTTCATTTTTTAAATTTATCAGCTCATTGAATTAGGTAATGAATGAAAGTGGATTGAGGAACTCTAGAAAGCTTGGCAAATCATCTTGAAGCAAGACCTGACAGTATATCCAAGACAGCTTCTGAGACAGATTGTTCTGGTGTCAGATTGTAGTCAGAGCATCAGCAGGAGCTCATGATAACTGCTGTAATTGAAGTCCTCTATTAGTTGCTAGGGGATGGTTTTGCTGTTAACTTTACTATGGCACAGATTCTAACCTTCCCTTTTAGGCTTTGCCACGGTAATAGAGGGCTTTCCTGAAGATCTCCGCATTAGTTGGCTCTGGTGGCAAGTCAGGATTTTCCTCTGCTGCTCTTTGCTGTGTGTATAAAGTCATTTGGAAAACTGCATATCCTTCGGTCTCCTTTGCATCGCATGTTGTTTCCAGACTGAAAGCAGGTTCCGTTTGTCAGATAAAAATTTCTTGCTGCTGTGACATTGCTTTGGATTACAGAGATTGATCCATACAATATGAAGAGCAGTGTTAGTAAAGGGAAAGTAGTTGGGAAGCCTCTCCTGTCTGGTAGTAAATTCATTCAATGCTTCGCATTAGAGAGGACCTTTACTATCGGATGAAGTTAGAATATCATATTTCAGAAAGAGCAACATGGTTATTTTAATCATTACAGAAGTGGCCATTTGTCAGCACTTTGAAGCCCTGTTAATTAATATAGCCTGGCACAAATCTTAAATACTGCAAAAGCAAATCTTTCCACAGGTATAGGAGAGCTTATTCTGCAAATGGAACTTGAATCCCTAGTGGTTATCCCTAACTTTAAGAGAAGAGAAAATCAACATAAAGGCCAATAGTTAGCATGCTCATGTTGTTAGCATGATCGTGAAAATGAGCAGAATTTTAAGAGAGAATCCCGAATGGTGTAATACTTATGGAGTTATAAAATAGTTGTAGTGAGACCATCAGACTTTTGATTTGGATTTGAATATAACATTCATTATGTAATATAAAATTTTGAAAAGCAGAGATTATAGTTCTCAGTCACCAAAGCAGGGGAGTAAACCTGTTTCCTGGAGGTATTGGTGGTTTTGAGAGAGATTTTGAAGCTTTTATTAAGCAGTATCAGTAAAATCTTAGAATAGTTATAAGCATGACATTGTAAGGCCAGAGTTCTTATAATTTACAGTCCACTTTGTAAGTTATAAAATGCCAAGTGGTGTTAATACAGCTCTGGAAGATGCTATGTTGAAAGGCTCCTTTAAAAAATCTAAAGGAAATACTGTGGAGAAAGACATAGAAAGAATAGATGCAGAAAGAAAAAACAAACTTCCGCAGTAGAAACTAGTAAGTTATGAAGTTACAAAATCTGCAGGAAGGGAAATCTGGAGGCAGTTACTTCAAAGCAGGAAGATTGCTTGGCAGAAATACTTGGGAAGAGTGTCTAGTATTAGGCTTGAAAGTGAGTAGACTGCATTGCTCTGATAGCTTTGGTGATTGCCTTACAAAGTGCTGCTTGTGGACAGCAGATTGTTGGCTAGAGAAAGCCTGGTCCATCCTAGGACCAAACACAGACTGAACAGGAAAAAGTGATTGTGCAGAGAGGACATGAGGCTGGATTCATTGGGGTATTTTTCATCAGATTTGACTTGTGTGAGCAGTGCTCTGAATTAAAAGTTCTCGTCTTGGTAGTTACCTCCAGAGCTGGCTGTGTTAGTGAAAATGGCTGCCATCCTTTCTGTGGCTTTGATGTGCTGGCGTTGTCCCAGTCACTTCTGTGTGTTGAAAAAGCAGAAGAGGACAGCAAGAAGTCAAGGCAGATTTTAAGGGATGGATAAACCACTTCTAATGAAGTAGAGTTAATGGCACTGAATGTTGAAGGGAAATGCCTTACTAAGAAATAATCCCCCAGACTGGCAATGAACCTGCACTTAGAGCTGGAGTCTTTTGGACTGGCAAGGAAAGGAAGTAAGAGAAAGTCATCCGTCTGCGGACACAATAGCTGCTACATAAACTGTCTCTTTCTGGAGGTGCTGCAGAAGCAATGACACATGATGCTGAGTGATTTTACTCTCACATTTCTTGTCTTCTGAAGTGTTGCTGCCTCAACAGGTAGCTTTAAAATACATTGATCAATTTTCAGGAGTTCTCCGAGAGAAAGAAATTGGCAGATAATTTCTTTTTAGAACAAGATTAGATTGGCAGTTCTTTTTGGAACAAGATTAGAATTTCTAGTCAGGAAAGGGCACTGTCAGATGAACTTGTTACGTCGTCAACAGAGAATATGCTGTCCTGTGTTCAAAAGACCTCTCAAAAAAGTACTATTTACTGCAAGAGAAACCTACAACGTCATTTCTGTTTATGTGCAACAGGACACTTGAAGTGCTACTAAATAAGCCGTCTGAACAAATAGGCAGATGAGATTAAAGGAATAGATAGACTATATTCATTTATGCACAATAGAATAGATACATGCTTATGTACCTTGAACTTTTAGTTTTCTATAGACTAACTACAGTAATCTTCGTATTATTAATCCTGAACTCTAACTGTATGCACCCAAGCAGTGCCAAGTAAGCTTAGCAGACAGTGATTACTCAAAATACACTCTTGAGGTCAGCTTTGAATATGTTGAATGTTTTAATTTTTTAAAATTTTTATTCTATTTGATTTATGTCTGTATGTTTCTGTTTTTCAAGTATGGTTAGTGTTCTGGGTTGGTTGAATGAGAGGGGAAAAAAAGAGGGATGTGCAAGCTGTAGGACTAGTAGCAAAAAGACAGAATGTTGCAATAAGTCCTTGAGTTTAGTTATAAATATTCTTCCTTATCTGTCTAACCTGGATTTTTCTGTGACAGGAACTGTTCTTAGAATCATTTTTGACCAGTGCAATACTAGGGAGGAGAAAGCTGGGAGAGAAACTGTTTGCATGCTTTGATTTCAGCCTGGTGAAGCTGTTTTGCTCTTTGTAACATCACAGTGGGTGCAATGAGAAAATGAGAATGAGCAGTTACTGGTGTGCCAGGCTGTGTAGGGACGTTGGCGTTACCTGGGGAAGCTGAAAGCACCGCAGCTGTGTTGGTCAAGCATTCCACCTCTGCAGTTACAGCAGCCAAGAAAGAGGGTGCCTCAGCAAGGATGGAGAAACACGCCAACCTCTCCAATTCTCTGCCAAATTTAGATTCACTTCCACAGCGTTGCAATGTGCCCTTTGGGCTGCTCAGTGGCTCCTACTCAGCTTATTTTAACAAGAATACATATAATTTTCTTGTGATTCAAACCTGTATTTGCATGCAACCTTGCCAGTGTAGTGTGGCAGTGATGCTGTTGTAGCCTCACGCACAGAGTGAGTTTTGATGAAACATAAATGCTTAAAGTCTTTGGTGATGCTCAGAGCTCGAAGGCTCAGACACAGTCATTATGACCCTGATTGTGTTTTAGTACATAACCACATGCAGGACAGGCACCTTTCACTTTATATTGCTTTATTTTTTTAACTGGTGTACTCACAGACAGCAGGAATGCCTGAAACTTCTTCGTCACTGTGTAAACTTAGTTGCCATAGCTGTGTTACCTGAGAATGGTGCCCTGAAGGACTTTACTCAGAAGTGTTTAAATTTGTCTGAATTATGTCTAAATTTAGATACTGTTCAAGGCTGTTTTGTTGCTTTTTACAATTACTGGTGTGTAACCTTCCTGTTAATTTGAAGAGTTGCTCTGGCAAAGATGTTTTCCCCATGAATTTGCACAACTCTGAGTAGAGACGGCCTTACTAAACTGCTCTGAAAAATACCTGTTCTGTTCTCTGGTTTTTTAATGGAAATATGTTATCTGCTTTTTAACTTTCTTTTTTATTCTTTTATTTGCAGTGATGTGGTTGCATGACCTGCAGCATTATTATAACAGGGACTGTTCAGTGCATGACTTGCTTTTCTGTTCAGACTGCATAACCAAAAC
>KZ505675.1:727612-760846 GCA_002844005.1 Limosa lapponica baueri
GTTAAGTGGAAATGATTATCATATATATCTTTTCTCTCTTTCTTTTGAATGTACACAATGTAACAAGAGTGACAGACCTGAAATTACAATCACCAAAACAAACCCAAGATAGTTGTTGTCCACTTTCATTGGCAAATACAGCACAGAGGACATTGTCTGCAAAGTGGGATGTCATCAAAGAGGAGGTGGAGGAGGCTCGTTTCCTTTATTACTCTCTTTTAAATTTAGGTTTTCTAAAGCAACATCTAGAGGCATAATATCTACACAGCCCATAGCACCAAAATCTGCAATCTCCCCCCGCTCATCCTCATCTGAGGAGGAACTTTCTTCCCGCATCAAAGTGGACAGTAGGAGCTCCTGAACAAACAGGCTGCAGTCTGCCCGTTCGCTTTCCATTGACTGACGCTCTGCTTCCGACATCTTCGGATCATTCAACCTGCACAGCAGCAAGGAAAGAGAAGACAGGCAGTTGGTGAAAGCCCATTTCGCTGATGACACCACTGACAGGTACTGAAAGGCACTCAAAAACCACTCCTTCAGGATTGTCCTGCTTTGCCCTTCCACATGCACAGCTCTGGCAACCCCTGACACCTCAGTACAACAGGCATACGCATTTAACAAACACCCTTCCTCTGTTACTACAACAGCATTCAGACTGGAGCCTAAAGCTAGACAAAAATAAATTAAAAAAAAAAATCTATTTGTGAAGTTTCCTGCTATTCAGGAGTGTTTTAGGGAGGGCTGTTGTGATTTCCTAGAAACTCATTATTTGCCTGTTTTATTTCTAGGTCAGCTTCTAAGTTCATACAGGCCACAAAATACATGACCGCACGTGTAAAGCCTAGGGATTCCCAAAGCACGATACAATGCTCATTCCACCACTTCTCCTGGTAGGCAAGGAAATTGCTCGGTCCAACTCTGAAAGCCACCATCTGTGACACTGAAGATACTTTGATTAAGTTTCTGATTGAAAGATGTCAGGTGGTATTATTTTCCACTTAGATAAAAATCAGATTGACTCAAATGCAGATTTCTTGACACAGGAGCTGTTAGAATGCCCACGCAATACCAAACAGACAAACAAGAGTATGGATGGAGGGGCATGGCAGGGGAGATGTGGAAACATTCATTTCAGGTCAATACCTAACCTTCTAAAAGAACTGGAACGACATGGTGGGTGACACCTCTTTAAAATAACCCTGAGATTCAAGTATAATTTCTAGACCAGATAAGTACCTGTTGGTTAATGACATCCTTTATTTGCTCTGTACACAGGATATATATATTAATATATAAACCCCTTTTTAACCTTCAGCTTTTACTGAAGACTGATTTGCTATTAAACAATACTATCTTCTGGCTCTCTCTCCATCATGACTCAAGTCTATATGCTTGCATCACTGGAATTGCACTTGTTTGGTTGGAAGTAGTCGGGAAACATGCACAGTTTAGCAAAGAAATATTCCTTTTGTTCCTCTTGAAGTTGAGATACAGCAACTAATGTTTACCCAGACAGACCATAGGTTTGAAAAGATGTTAACAAATCCAGACAAAAGCACAGTATGTTGGCGACAGACTTGATGAAGGATCTGGCATAAGTCTCCTGCCTGGTGTCATAAGTAACGTACTCAGCCAAAACTCAAAACCAGACTCCTTTTCAAGGTTTGCAGAAATCCATACTCAAGTCTAATCCTCTAAATGTATTCCTAGGTGCACCAAAAGGAGCACGGCACACTCTCCGTTATTGCAAACACTAGACCACTACAAGATACTTCTGCAGCCAGCTCCTGAAGTTGGTTTTCCAAAAGCAGAATACCCACCTTTGGGCCAGCTCTAAACTACTAGTTTTGGATATTAAATTTCCAGTTTTACTTTCATGCTAGAACTGTGGGTAAAGCAAGTTTTACCTATTACACCTTCTGTGACCACCGTTGACATCTACCATGAATATATTCTGTATGATTAACTAGCCTGTTAACTCAGGGATATACTTCATCAGACACTGCTTTACTTTGCCTAACTCCAAACATGTAAGTTTCATTGAACTCTACGTCTCTATCAGGACTAACGGGAACAGAAAGAGTAAAATTTAAATACAAGTGAATATGCTGAACAAATTACCTTGTAAGAAGAAACTGGGAATTCTGGATAGTCTGCTGACTGTTTTCTGTGTTAGATGTGTTGGTTGTTGTTGTAGATTGTGTCATAGTGGTGTTGACATTGATCGTGTTGGTGCGTCTAGTTGCATTGCGTGCAGTCTCCAGTTGTTGTCTTGCTGCCTGTGCATGTTGTCTTTCCAACTGCAGTTGCATCTGCAGCTGCTGTAACTGAGAAGCAGAAGGGCCAGAGGAGTTGAGCTGTCCTCCTGCAGAACGCCTCACACCTGATAGCTGAGATAAAAGCTCTGCCAGAGAAGAGAAAGTTTCTATGATGAAAGACCTTAATGAGCATTACACAACAGAATGAATACACCCTGAGTTCCAGTGCCTCAATTCATTTTTTCCAACAATAAAAATCAAAGAACAAACAATGCTAAAGAGCCCACAAAGCTCTTGAAAAGTCCTAGCATTCAATGTCTCACAGGGTAAGGAAGATTAAGACTCATTTATGCAGATTTATTCCAAATAAGAAGTCAAAGTTTAATGCCTTTAAAGTTACAGGAGAACCAATCTTCAGGGAATGTCTAGCAAATTATGTCTTCCACAGTAGTTCTCTGAAACTTCAAGTCAAAAGAGCAATTGACTAAAACTGCTTCGTTTTGGCTTTACTTGGTGATTTTATTTTCCTCTCAAAACGTAGGCTTCCCCTTCCCAATATCCCAGAGGGAAGCTGTGCTGCAGCAAAGAGAAATATCATAACCTCACTTCAAACATTTAATAAAAAACATTTAGTGAAGAAAACATACTAAAGTATTGCCTCACATCAAAACTGAAGTGGTCAAGCATTTTTGCTGTATGAATTTTTATTTCTGCCAGAAGTACAGAGGAGGCCTAGCTATCAGAAAAAAAACAAACCACCCTTCCAATTCAGAGCGATGGAATGCTTATAGCAAGTTTCACCCACAAAGACTTTTGTTGAAATAAGTATTAGCAGCAAATTACTGCTCAGTGCATTACTGCAGAATCTATTCTACAACCTGTGTAGAAAATACTTCTTATATCACCTGCTTGCTGTAGTTGATGCAAGGGCAGAGGAAGTAGGGGATGATATTGCTCCTGCCCCTTGCCTCTATGTTACAAAGTTACTGTAAGTTGTGACAGTTTTCCTTCTAAATAAGGCTTTCTTTGAGGGAATAAAGCAAAATGCAGTTGTTTTCCATGTCACGAACTCAGGATCATCAAGTTATTTTTACCAGCACTGGTAGCAATACCAAGATTAAATAACTTTTAATTCCATTGTAATTACTATAAAATGCCCCAGGGAGGAAAAAAAAAGAAAAAAAATGTAACACACTATAAACTTCCTTTAAACAGAAAAATTCTCATGGACTTTCCTATTTATTAGGCCAATAAAAAGGAAGACAAACTTCAAGACAAGATTTAGATGTATTTATTCTCACTGTAAGTTAAAGCACAAGTTTAAGCTTAGAATACAGCGGAACAGTATCTGGGAAACAGACATGAGCTCAAGACAGAGTCTTGGTACAAGTAGGACACGCAGCCCAGTGTGCAACTGGAAGCTGAAACACAGCTTCTACCAAAAAAGAAGGTTTCACAAGAATGCCATTTTATCCCACATTTAATGCTGCTAAGCGGGAAGGCCGTGTAAGGCTGAAAACAAACCTCAGCACCGCTCTGCACTTAACTGAGCTGGAACAGCTGCCCTTGTCGAAGACAGACAAGGTTTTGCACTGGAGGCTTCACAAACATCCTCCCTCCTCGAACAAACTCTGGTCCTTTTCAGACCCTCCTAAGACCCCACTTAACATTTTCTTCTCTTGATGGGATACTTCTTCCCAGCTAATTTTGTGAGCTAAATCAGGTCACAGCAGGGCAGCAGAGCACCAGCAGAAGGCAGACAAGGAGATCATGATTAAGGAAGGCAGTGGAGCCACAGCTCCCCTCTCAGGGGCAATGCCTCATTCAGCTGGCTGGCTGCCTCCCTCTGAAGAAGTCACAACATGATAGTAGGAAGCTCCAGTTTAAGCATTATGTCAAAGCAAAGGCAAATTACGGCAGAAGTCCTGAAGTTTCCCTGATGTTTATGCTGGCATGGTCAAAGACCACCAAATAAAAATGTTTCGATTGCCCCTCAGGGGGAAATTGCTTTCAGAATTATCTTAATTCTCTACTTTTTCTTTCCTCTAAAAAAAGTTAGTTTCATATCAAAGCTAAACATACACCAGAAAAAAAGAAGTTTTTCCTGGGAATCCTAAAGTCATCTTCAGTATTTTCTGTTGTTGAAAATAAGACACCCTTCTCCCCCTCCACCAGTTTTTTTCTAAACTTGACCAAAACACACTGCAAATACTTGCAACAGTACATCTGCATAAGAATTTACAAGTACTCCTAAAAAAAAAAAATCCATGATACTAGCAAGTCTGGCATTCAAACAGCAGCCTGAATGCAAACTGAACATATTTTAAATGTCCATTAATTCAGCTAATTTCATCTTAGAGGCAGATACTCTACCCCATAAACACCTCTATCCCAATGGCAAGTTAAAATAAGATGTACTAAAGTACATGATGGAAGTTGGGTGCAATCACTTGTAAAAATGTACACCACCTGTGCATAGATCAGGTTTGCGAATAAGCCTTACACCGCCTAGCATTAAAAGCACAAGCTACAGGTGGCAGTTCCAAGCACAAGGCTCACCATCACTCGCACTGTGGAGCATATCAATACATGCAGCTTTGTAACAACAGAAAGCAGGGCAACTATTATCACCTTTAATTTCACTTCCTCTGTGTAAGAAGGCGTAAAATTACACTGGGGTGAAATTCATGGTAACAGCTCTTACCAGCTATAGGATCCATGGCTTCTCTATTGCTTGGAGAATATGAACTCTGAGAAGATGAAAGCCCACCAGGGGAACTGGTAGTAAAGTGCATGTTTGATCTACGCGCACGGGGGCCTCCCAAACCCCGGCCTGGATGGAACATCCTACGTACATGCCGAACACCACTGGATTCATCGTAACCAAGAAGTTAAGAAAACAGAACTGTTTGGCATCGAGTATTAAATGACAAGGACATTTGATGGGTGAAATACTCAGGTGCACACCGCTCTTCATTCATAAAATAATGATTCAACTTCTGACGTAAAGCTAAGGTACACAATAGCTATGATTCAAGTCAGACTTACCAATCTGAACTCAAGATACCCAGTGCTGTGTTCACCAAATTCCCCATATTTCTCCAGCTTTTTATGTCTAAGAAACATCAGGATTATTTTCTTAGGCTTTTTTACATCAAAGTTTTCTACTCAGTAAACTCCGACAAATGCATGTTCAGCCAAACTTATTACAGATATATAGGGATTTTATTCTCCCTCCTCAATTCTTATGTTAAGTATTGAAAATAATAAGAAAGTTTATTGCCATTCCTATTAAAAGTACATAATGACTGTATTCCTTTTGACTTTTGTACTTCATGGTTTTATCCAATTGTAGATTTCTGGAGTATTCAGCACTTCCATCACACCCCTTTGTTTCCCCTTTCCTCTTTTAGGCAAAGAAATACCACTAATTCCAGTTATGACAATGATGTCTTTCATTTTCCCATTTCCCCCACTTGTCCATATCAGATGCTTATATTTCAAGTGACAACTTTATGTTTTCTCATATAAAGAGACAATTAACAAATTATTTAAAGATTATTTTTATCAGAAAGTTGTTAACATTAATTCCTCCAGGACAGTCTACATACATTTCCTTTTATTTTAAAAATCACTAGTGTAACTCACTAGTGCAAAATGAAATAGAGCAGACTTGAATATTTTATTTTTACCATTACTAGACTGTTAGCTTAGATCCTCCTGTCTCCCATGTTCTTTATTTTTATAATACTGTGCTTACCATTTGTACGATATCCATTACTGTGTAAGAGTAGTCTTTGATAAAACACAGTTACAGTGCAGAACCTCAGGATGTCACGGAGGTCAAGAACTAAAGACTGAAAGATATTACTAGACTTCTCACGGCAAGGAAGAACTTCTGGCTATTACAAGAAGATTTTACAGAATGTTTAAACTAAATAGCCATGCGAGAACCATTTGTATGATTAACACTGAAAAGCTGTATTGAATAAATTTTCAAAGATTTTCCTGCTAAAGTAAGCAAATTGGGCATTAAAAAGTTATCAATAAGGGACATACCTTGCAATGGCTGGACAAGGTTTATAACAAGACATGCAGCCTTCTGGGACAACTTAAGAAAAAAAACACCAAAACCAAAATAAACCGCACATGTCTAATCAATACTCGGAAGATGAGGCCACTCCTCAGAACTCTAGCTGACCCCACAATAAAACCTCACCTCAACCTGTAACAAATTCTCACTCCAGAAAAAGTGCAAGTACATGAAGGTTGTTAAAGAGCACAGAGGGTTTTCTGTACAGTTGTTCTGCTTTGTTTAGAGCAGCAATATAATGGTATCAGAGAGCAGCTTTCTAACAGCTCCCTGACACTGACAGTTATTCTCTCCTATGCTGCCAGATCCTGGATGGAAAAGGGGTATCTCCTCTTCTTTTTTCTCCTACTGTAGACCTGCCTGTTGCTAGACCTGATGTGGAGCCCCACATGGAACAGTCACTTCAGAATACACTTCTTATCAGGTTTTGGAGACTTGGCAAGACTGATCACTGAAGTAACAGTGCACAAGCAGAAAATTCTACATGCTATGTCTTTGATGCTGAATCATGAGCAATGTATTCCCAAAATATATCCAAGAAAGATCCCTTTTGGAATGACTAACATTGAAGCCTTACTCTGAAAAGATTGATTTTATTAGTTACTCCTTCACAGGCCCAATAAACAACCAAATTCCTTTACACCAATCCAATTACTGTGTAGTAATGAACGTGTGCATTTAGTCTGTCCTGATTGTTAACTTAAATGCAATCCAACACAATCATAACTGAAACAGAGCCATCTCCTTAAATGCTGTCTCCCTTCTGTTAGCATAACAAATTCCAGTTACTAGGGCTTGGTTTTTTTGTGTTTTTTTTTTTCTTCACCCCAGTTGCTAAGTATTAGAATATTTTTTTTTTTCCTTTTTAAAAATCTTTAAAGAAAAAAGCCACTACCTAAGTAATACTGCAGCCTTTTTGTCGGTTTAAATGAGACACAAATGAACATTTCAGAGAGATTTCTTACTGTATGTAGGCTACATAGCCTGCATGTCATTAAATATAAAGCCCAAAACAAAATTCATTTAATCAGTTAATTGAGGAGAGTGTAGAGGGGAATTAAAAATAAGAAAAATATTCCTAGAACAAGGAATAAAAAACCCTAATAATTGCAGCTCTTCAGCCATCAAGCATAGATCAATCTGCATGTCCTACTGCTAAGTAACTGAAAGACATCTTATTTTCCAGGAAATTTGATAGTTTTCCCAGTTAGATTACAAAATGTCAGTAACACTGTGAAATTGTGTAATTAAAACATGATGTTAAAAGTAGTTAAACAAATTTAAAACAATTTGTCAAACCCAGCTGAACTCAAATCATCTTCAGATCATCATCTTTGTGTCACAAATACTTACAAGACACCAGTGAATCTGGATACAAAAAGTGGCATCAAAACTAACGATCAGGCAGGATATATATACACCACAGTGCAAGTAGAAAAACCTCTCAGTGTCAAAGTTTTTTAAATGTTTTTGCTGGTAGAGCAAAAAGCACTGTCAAGTGTACCTACACTGTTCTGATTCTGAACTGTCTGTTCACAATCTGGTATTTACACTTTTTTAAACTAGCAAATGAACCTTTTTATTTTTGACACCCAGATCTTTAGCAACTTAAAATTCCAGGAAAACCAGAGGTATAACCCTTTGACTATAAAAATCAAAACAAGTTGTCAGGGCTACTTGATGAAACAGTCTAGCCTCTTTGCCTCAACTAGGAAAGGATATTAAATCTCTAGGAGCTCTGTGTTCCAGTGTAAGATGAGCCGCAAAGTCATCCGTGACATGATTTGGATCCCCTCCAGGTAATGCTGCACATATTGGACAAATCTGAAATGACAAAGCATAAAAAAAACCCAACTTCATGAATTTTACACAAAACAGAACATCGAGTCAATCATTAGACATCAACTCTTATGCTTTAAAACCGTGTTCTAGGTATTCACAAACATCTTGCTAGCAACATATTTAAAAAAATCAAAACATTTTCAAGTGCACATATTTAGACATCTTTTACTTTAGGATTTTCAGAATGCTATGAAAACCAGTGCTAGAGTTTTCAAATTCAATTTGCAATGTCTTGAAAATTAGTCTTTGTATGCCAATTCTGCCCCAGACAGCAGAGTCTGATTACACAGGATTACTATTTCCCTGCTTGATACTCATCCCAGGAGAGGAAACGGGCTGAAACCACACCTAAGTACTTGCTGAAGTACCAAACCAAGACCACCCATTCATGCACTGCATAACTACAGGTCTGGCAGAGAAGGGCTGATCTCCATACCCCTACACAAAAGTGCTTTGGCAGAAGGCACTGACGTCCGTCTTTGTTTCGGTTTAAAAAAGCAACAAAACAACAAACCAATGTTAACTAAGTAGACAAACAGTGCCATTACAATTGCCATAATTATGACGTGTTTTTTGAATGACTCCACAAACAACTTGCGGAGCATCTTCCATTTTTCTTTACAGTAGTTTTGCAGACTGATTTTAAGAGTTTTACACATAGCAGACAAAAAACAAAGACTCCATTCCACAAAATTCTTTCCACAAATGTTAACTGGCCCAATTAACAGCACTTTGACAGTTAAATGCAACTACTGTCTATGAATGTATCTCTGTTCCCCACAGTCGAACAGTCTTATCTTTATGGAGCAACTCTGGCTGCACCATAAAGCCCAGATTCAGAGTACTGGTAATGCATATACTCAAGTTGTTGACAGTAGATCTCAAAAGACACTGGGTATTAAGAACACCTATATAATAGCACACACATTGATCTTACTCTTATGGAGGTGAGGACAAGGTCTTGAAGTTTACTGTAAAATTTCAGCTGCTTTTGACAACAGCTGCTACATCTTTTATGACACTTTAATTTTAGTAGTCAGGTCTGAACAGAAAACCAGGCATTTTAAAAGCTTTTTACAACAATCCCTTCCCCTTCATTTTCAATGTTCAGCATTTCTCTTCACAGAGCTCCTCTTTCTAGAGGAGAGAAGTCACTACAGAAGCCATACAAGCAGACACACTACAGGGGTAAAACCATCTTATTACAGCTTAATATAATAAATAGTTGACTGTGCCAACATATCATACAGCTACCCTGTAGCGACATAGGAATGGATGTGTATTGGACAGATAGTTCTAAAGTCCATAAATTTATTTATAGGCTGCTTATCTTCAATAATGTGTTTCATAGCAAGAGACAACACCTTGAAAGCAATCTTTTTCATTTAAGCTACTCTGAGGAAAAAGAACCCCAACATGAGAAAAAACACACTTTTGAAAGCAGCAAAGCAAGAGAAAGTTATTTTGCTAACAGGACAAAAGGCATTACGAACTGCACATATCTGCCTGAGAAGAAGAGACACAGTTCTCAGAAAAACACCAGCTAAGAAAAGATTATAAGAAACAATGAGAAGGAAGGAATCTAAGTATCCTAATCCTAATTCTAAACATGAACTGAACTTCCAAGAACTCTGATTTAGTTGAGCATAAGCTCTGGCAAAAACCGTAACAAAGACTGCAGCATCACTGATTAAGCATGACACAAAACCATTGTTAATAAAACAAGCACGAACAAATGGTATGGATACAAGGAAAACATTACAGAAGCTTCTCCTGAAGTTATGATCATTTATATGAAAACAATCATCATGGTAACCTGAATGATGTCTGAAAGATGACTGCAAAGTCTGAAGTCAATCATGCTCACAGAATACCTGCCAGTTTCCAGAAGCCTGCTTATATTACCACTACCTCCCTATTTACATATAAGGTAACCACTTAAGGTGACGGTATTCCTGTAACCTCAACAAAAGACACTGTAGTCTTCAAGAATGAAATAGGAATCATTCAGACTTCTTGCAGTAGTGAAATAGACAATCTGAAACAAAGTTCACCTCAATTTTACCAGCAACTTGGTCCTTACAGTTCATGTACAAGGGCCCTAGCTGCTACCTTGCTAATCGTGAGAAAGTTGCTGCAGTGCAATGTAGTAGCAGAAAATTTGTGTCTGTTCTGAAATGATACTAAAAAATAACGTGTAATAAAGTTTCCTAAAATCTTTATATTTACAATGCTAGCAAACTTCTAGCTGAATGCAGCATTTTATTTGGAAAGTCGACTAACCTGAAACCCAACACCAACAGTAACAATCATCATACTGACAGCCAGATTCTCCTGCACTTGCCTTGTAATGCTTACCATTACCCTCAGACATTTACTGGTGAAACAATACTGGCAGTTACTGAGGTTTTAGTACTCAAAATCATATGATTTATTCTTTTTAGTGTGTAACCTTAGAGACTTAATGACAAAACTTGTGACTGCTCCCAGAGACGCTACTGTAATTTTCAATTAAAGTGTCCAGAATTGAAACAATCACCTTTGAGGAAATGTCATCAAACTCTCCTCCTGGAGTTCTTCTCTGAGACCTCAACATGCTAGGGTCCCTCTCCAAAGTGCCTGTATACTAATGCACACAGCATGGGGAATGACCATGATGAGCTAGAGATCTGAGTGCAGTTGCAGGGCAACAATCTTCTTGGGATCACGGAGACAAAGTGGCATGACTCCCATGACTGCAGTGTTGCAATGAGCAGATATGCACTCTTTAGAAAGGAGAGGAAGGGGGCTCTTTAGAAGAGGAAAGGGGCCCTTGCCCTTTATGTGAGAAAGCAGCTGGAGTGCATGATGCTCTGCCTGGGGATGGAAGAAGAGCCAATGGAGATCTTGTGTTGGGATTAAGGAGAGGACAGGCAAGGGTGACATTATAGTGGGTGTCCACTACAGGCCACCTGATCAAGAAGAACAAATGGATCAAGCCCTCTACAGGACCTGCCTCACACTTGCAGAGCCTGTTCATCATGGGGTACTTCAACCACCACATTACCTCCTGGAGAAACAACATAGCATGACAGCAATCTAGGAGGTTCCTGGACTGCACTGATGATAACTTCCTCCTCCAAGTGACAAAGGAGCCAGTGAGGAGAGGTGCTGTGCTGGGCTTCATACTCAACAACAAGGAGGGGCTCATTTGGGATGTGAAGGTCAAAGGCAGCCTTGGCTGCAGTGACCTTGAGATGGTAAGGGTTCAGGATCCTGAGGGCAGAGAGAAAGATGAAAAACAAGGTCACAACCCTGGACTTTGGAAGAGCAGACTGTGGCCTCTTCAAATACCTGCTTGGAGGAGTTGTGTGGGATAAGGCCCTGGAGGGTAGAGGGACCCCAGGAAAGCTTGGTAATATTCAAGGATCATCCCCTCCAAGCTTAAGAGTGTTCCATCCCAATGAATACGAAGTCAGGCAAAAATACCAGGAGGCCTATACATGGATGAACAAGATGCTCCTGGCCAAACCCAAACACAAAAAGGAAGCCTACATAGGTTACCCTTCTGCGGTAACCTTGAAGGAATATAGAAACATTGTCCAAGCATCCCAGGAAAAATTAAGGAAAACTAAGGCCCAAATGGAATTGAATGCAGTGAGAAACGTCAAAGGCAAGTAGAAAGCCTTCTAGAAGTACATAGGCAACAAAAAGATGACTAGGAAAAATGTGTGCCCGTTGCTCGAAAGATGGGGGACCTGGTTACACAAGCCACAGAAGACACTGAAGTACTAAATGCCTCCTTTGCCTCAGTCTTTACTAGCAAGACCGGCCCTTCAGGAATTCCAGGCCCCAGAGACCCAGGGGAAAGTGTGCAGCGAGAAATACATTACCCTGGTGGAAGAGGATTAGGTTAGAGAATACTTAAGTGAACTGGACACACTTAAGTCCATAGGCTGTGATGGGATGCACCCACAAGTGCTGAGGGAGCTGGCAGATGCCATTGCAAGGCTGCTCTCAATAATCTTCGATCAATCATGGCAGCTCCAGAGGGCTGGAGTAAAGCTATCTTAAAGAAGGGCAAGAAGGAGGACCTCGAGAACAGAGGCTGGTCAGCTGACCTCAAATCCTGGGAAGGTGACACACACCACTTCCAGGTACATTAAATAAAAGAAAATCATTAAGAGTAGTCAGCATGGCTTCACAGAGGGGAAGTCATGCTTGACCAACTTGATAAACTTGTATGATGAAGTGACTGGCCTGGTAGATGCCTGGAGAAAATGGATATTGTCCACCTAGACTTTAGTAGGGCCTTTGACACTGTCTCCCTACAGAATCCTCATAGACAAGCTGCTGATGCACAGGCTGGATAAGCAGACAGTGAGCAGAGTGAAAGATGGTTTAATGGCTGGGCTCAGAATGTGATCAGTGGGAATTTTACTGATGGAAAAAAATTCAGGAGTGGCTGATATGCCAAAGAGCCATGCTGCCATTCAGAGTGACCTCAACAGGCTGGAGAAATGGGCCAACAGGAACCTCATGAAGTTCAACAGGAGGAAGTACAAAGTCCCACACCTGGGGAGGAACAACCCCAGCCATCAACACACACTGAAGGCCACCCACCTGGAAAACAGCTTTGCAGAAAAGGACCTAGGAGTCCTGCTGGACCATAAGCCAGCAATGTGCCCCTACGGCAAAGCAAGCTAGGGCTGTCCTGGGCTGCATTAGGAACGGCATTGCCAGCAGGACAAGAGTGGTCATCCTCTGCCTCTATCCAGGACTGCTGAGGCCACACCTGGAGTACTCTGCCCAGTTCAGGGCTCTGCATAGGACAGAAACATGCACATACCAGACAGTCCAGCATAGAGCTACAAACGTGACTACAGGAATAGAGCATCCCTCCTGTGAGGAAAGGCTGAGAAAGTCGGGACTTTTCAGTCTGGAAAAGAGCAAGCTCAGGGAGGGATCTTAAGAATGTACATAAACACCTGAAGGGAGGGTGAAAGGAAGACAGAACCATGCTCTTTTCAGTGGTGCCCAGTGACAGGACCAGAGGCAACAGGCTCAAATTCAGACACAGGAGGTTCCTCATAAACATCAGGAAACATTTTTTCACAGTGAGAGTGAGTGAGCACTGGCACAGGTTGCCCTGAGATGCTGACTCTTGATCCTCAGAGATATTAAAAAGCCATCTGGACATGGTCCTGGGCAACCAGCTGTAGGTGGCCCTGCTTGAGCAGCGGTTGGACAAGATGACTTCCAGAGGTCCCTTCCAACCTTAAGTCAGTCTGTGATTTTTGCCCACAAGTACCCAACATTGGTGCACATACCAATGCCAAATACCCAAGAAAAATCAGCAGAAAGTCAGCTTATCTGCAACACTCTAAACAAAAATGGCAAATTTTAATGGGTAAAAAATTCTTTGACTTATTCTTTGAGAAATGGGTGTGGAGAGGCAGAGGGTTGTAAAATACAAATGATTCCATCCCTGTAAACTTCCTTTAAAGATCTAAAAATAAATACCCTAACATAAAACACATCTTTTGACGGAGATACTAAAAGGTCTGTGAGCTCAATATCTAAACAGAATAATTGCTTGAAAGCCTAAGACCATAAATATTTAGAATCCATATTTTCCTCCTTAGTAATGTTGTAGCCTTTCACTATTTACAGTAAGAGTGCAGTACCCAGGTAGTTTTATGTGCATGCACACCAAACATTTATCAAAAAAGCTAGATGTAAACCTTAGCACAAACATATACTATCATAATCAAGGGTTAAAATATTGTCCTTTACCATTGTTTGGAACAAAGATATAACAACGTTGGAGATTGACTCCAAAAAAAAGGAGTACACATACAACTCTTTCAGCAATCAGTGCACTTGCAGATGTCTAGAATCATAAATTTAGGCTTCTCATACTGAGTTCCAGAGTCACAGCTGCAAACAAGGATGTATGAAATTTAAAAACCTGGAATCTTAGCATTCTGTGTCAGGAACATATCACTGACCTCAAGCGGTGCAAGTAAGAATTGCAATACTAAGCCACTAAGAAAGTCATCCAAATGTGGATCTTTCAATGGTTGACACAATGTTTGAAAGTTGCAAAGTTAAAGAAAAACCTCAAGGAGATGAGAAAAATTGCAGTGCGCCACTAAGCTAAATTATGATCCTCCAGTGTAACTGACTGTGAAGTAAACTGCTTCACTTCCTATTTTTAAGAAAGATCAGAACACCTTTGAACCTTAAGGAGGTTGACAAACCACCTCTTCTATGACTCCTTTGCACAAGGTCCTTAATAGGTTCAGAGTAAAGGTTCATTTTCTTCCACAGAACTCCTTGGAAGTTAAGAAAACTCAAAGATTAGAATAGAGAACCTATTTATAAGTAATTTCTTCAGAACATATTAGTGATGAGTAATCCACTTCAACCACATTTTTCTAGGAATCTACGGTACAGCATTAATCAGACAAGAGCACCCTGGATGTTGTTCTGTTAACCTAGTCTCTCCTACTCCCAAAGACGAATCAGGATAACAAGAGTTAACACCTCAGATTAAAGTATTTCTGTTGAAGCTTGTTTAAGAAGTGTGTTTTTAACCATGTCAAGTGTCCTAATGGTTAGGGATGGGAGAAAAAACCACATGTTTTAACAGCAATATTTTCCAAAGAATGACAACTTCCACTGCATAAATATACCAGGTCTATTATAAAAGCTATTTGAAAAAGACATCAAACTGTTTGTACATCTTCCTCTCTTGCAGTTACAAAAGACTGGCACAGCTATGACCTTCCAGGACAATTACATACTGGTTGTAAAAACGGAGACATAGCTACACAGAATAACCATGAGATGATTCTAAATTTTGTCTTACAGGATAACTCCTAAACATGGCAGCCTTTACATCAGAAAAACCAAACAGCAACCGTAAAAGAAGAAAGGAAGCTCATTATGATACCCATGAAACAAGAGTTTTCATGTCATCACCAAATGTAGGTATGTATGTCTTCTTACAAAGCATTCAAATGAAATCATGCTTCAAGAAAGAAAAAGAACAGGAAGATACCAATTTTCCAGAAGAGAAACTTTTTAGTACATTTCCACCACAACTGAAAGCCAATTCTGAAGCTTCTTACCACTTCTGTTGATGTTTCTGCATGCTCAGAAGTAACATGTTCTTGAAGAGATGTTTCCGTATAACCCATTTTTCCACAATAAGGACAAGTAAAAGACTGTGGCTGCTCTACAGAGAAAGCTTCTCCACCATAGTACAAATCTGGAACAGAAAGTGTTTAGGGGTTACTTCAAAGCAGTAACATTATTTATTTTGTTCATGTAAACCTCTGTTTATAATGTACTTCATTGTGATCACTAACAAATTAATCTGGCATGGCTATTTTAATGTTGCATAAAGGCCATAGACTAATATTCAACAAGTGTTTGACTACTGATTACAAAATGCAGACAGACTACATTTAATTTTCATTAGCAAACATAACATAATTTTCTAACATCCAGTAGGAGCAATGACTCCTACGATGCTGCTGCTGATACTGTCAAACCTTTGCTTTTCCACCACCCTTCTTACCCCATGCACTGGGTCACTTATGGTATTTTCAATCATATGATGAGTTTTGAAAAGCTGAACTCTCAACAGTACCTCAAAAATTTAAGTTGAAATGTGGAAGTCCTCAGTGATATCATATGTCAGTATGTATGCCATAGCTGAACCACTGCTTCACAATAAGCAGCTTTAAAAACATCTCAAACATAGAAGATTGACAGTGAAAAAGGAATTTGCTTATCTGTTACACTCTGGTTGCAACTGTTAGGTGTGCTGAATTTAAGTGCTTTTGCACTACTGATGAAAAGCAGGAACTTAAGTTGCCAACATAGAGGTTTCCCAAAATTCACATGAAAATTTATCAAACCATACAAGAAAAGAATGCTAGCCTCTCTTATCCTCTGCAGGTATTATATATTCTACAGGAAACATGAATAAACTTCATATTCACATCAAGATAAGTGTAGTTTTCTCTAGCAAGTAATTTAAATTTTTTTCACTGACATTTTTTCTAGGATTCATTGACAAGTAACTGAAAAATATTTTCATAGAATTATTAATATTCTGCTATAAATTAAAAATTGTAGAAATCTGAACAGATACTAGAACTCGTGTTCTGCATCATAAGGCAGTATCTATCTAATGTGTTAGGAATATGCCCTTCTGGTGGCTTAAGTTGCAGCTTCCTAAGGTTATGACATCCTGTACTACTGACGTCTCTACTGACCCAGAACATGACCAGAAAGAACAGAACAACATTTTTGTTTCTGCGGCCTTTCAAAAGATGATGCTTAGGCTAAAAAATGTACATATCTATAATCCATTATATTAACAGATAGTATTTTACATATGATTACCTTTTGAGGGCTAACACTTGAATATAAATACAGGAAATTAACTTTTTAGCAACATGGTGATATGCAGAGACATACAGAATCAGATTGAATACACTGCAGAATAAAGTTTATGTTCAGTAAGACCCTGTTCCCCTTAATTGGAAACTGCTTCCAGACAATTAAAATGCTGGAGGAAGAGAGAAAGACATCCTTTTAACAGGAATGCTAAGAAACACCCAAGTAGACAGACAGGCTTGCAAAGAAGAAACACTACCTGACACACTGAGTATTTTTAACTAGTTCATCCAATTAACTATCACACCAAGCTTGAGTACCATCCCAAATCTAGGTTCATTTATTCACATACACGTGAGGAAAACATGTCCAACTATCCAAACAAAAGAGTTCCCAGCCAATTAAGTCTTAATTCTCCAAAGCAGCATTTGAGGTTCCATTAAATGTTTTATACAATAAGGCAAAAGATTCGCACCCCTACCACCCAACGTGAAAGTTGTTTATATAGCACTGACACAAACAGATACCTGGAATCATTGTTAGAAGGAAATCCCAAAGGTCCTTGCACAACATATATCAGGACTCAGTTCTGAATGCATCCGAGTCACACAACACATGAAAGACAGCCATTTCCTCGACAGGTTGTCAGGCATTCAGCTGGCATCATAGAATGGTTCAGGTTGGAAGGGACTTCAAAGATCATCAAGTTCCAACCCCCTGCCGTGGGCAGGGACATCTCCCACTAGACCAGGTTGCTCAAAGCCCCACCAGCCTGGCCTTGAACACTTCCAAGGATGGGGCAGCCACAACTTCTCTGGGCAACCTGTTCCTGTGCCTCAACACACTCATAGTGAAAAATTTCTTCCTGATATTTAATCTAAATCTACCCTCTTCCAGTTTGAGGCCATTACCCCTCATCTGTTACCCTCTGTTACCCTCATCTCATTACCCCTCATGCTGCTGTAAAACTTCTGTCTCCAGCTTTCTTGTAGGTGCCCCTCCTAACAAGATGACATGTGGTATGTCTTAATTCAAAAGAACTGTCCTTACATGATCCTCTATAAATCCATAGGAAGATTCAATGGAACTATGAAGAAGGTGGTCTACTTTTCCACATTTGTGGGAGGGGTCACTGGCCACTGCCTAAATATACCATATTCAACTGAAGATGACAATACTACCAGATTGGAAAAAAGCTTCTTACAAACTCTTAAACCTGCTTGTTTGGTTTATAGTATCCATGAGCTTTAGAATGTCTTCTGAATACTCAAAAACAGGAACAGCAGCAAGTTTGCCCATGTCATAGCTTTTAAAACTGTCTTTAGTTCTTATCCATTACTCACAGTAAGCTTGTGTTTATTCTATATGAGCAGACTGGTACTAGTTACTCTGGCTGGTGACCAGAAAAACTGGGTCTGAGTCAGGATAATTCCATTAGCATTCAGAACTCTGACATTCTCTATATACAGGTGTTAACAGCATCATCCTACAGGACAAACCAATTACATTTAATTACATCCACAACTATATTTTGACTTGAATATTATCACGGTCTCAGATGGGATGGAGGTAACTTTCTTGCTAACAGTTAGTGTAGTGCTATGTTTCTGATTTGGGATAAGAAATAGTGTTGGTAGCACACTGGTGGTTTTAGTTGTTGATAGGCATTCAAGGCCTTTTCTGCTCCTCATGCCGCCCCACCAGCAAGCAGTGTGACAAGTACTGTCAAACCCTGTTTTCCTAGTCCTTGCTTTTAGAGAGTATGAAACAAGCCATTTATTAGTTTAAAAAAAAAAAAAATCTGAGTTCTTTCCAGCCTCCTGCAGTATATGTATTCCTGCATGTTCTCCCACTCATACCTCCTCACCCATCTTTCTCATAATACACAAACATACATGCACATGCCAAATAAATACGCTTTCATATGGAAAAAAAACCCACAAACACATGCACCTGTCAGACATGAAATCAGTCACTGGCAAACCCAAATATTTTTCTTTTGGAAGTTTACACCTCCATTTTTTTTCCTCCTCAACTTTAATCTCTCTCCATACCTTACAATCAAAATCTGTCCCTTTTCTAATCTGAAATACAGGTGCCCAGATAAGTTGTTTGGTTTTTTTTTTTTTAATTTGTTATGGCTTAAAAGAAAATAGGTTAATAATTAAGTGATATCATGAATCTTTGTGTCTTATTTTAGTGTTGAAGTTACTGAATGGATATTTGTCCACTTGTTTTAACAAGTACATCAAAAATCCCCCAAATTATGAACACAGTCATGCTATTGATTATCAAAGGCTCATTTGCTAAGCAAAACCCTAACAATTAGAGGAAGTACAGGAAAAAATGAAAAGGTCACGCCTCCATTGCTGCAGAAGTGAGGCAACCTAAAATTGTATTACTTTTTTCACTTGCGGTTGTGTAATTGTTATAATACATCTGGCCCATGACCAAAGAATCATCCCTTCTGGCCAAAAAGAAACCTTTCAGGTAACGTATTTTGGTTCTTTCCAAACACCTTCCTACACAAAAGAACGACTCCATAACTCTTCAAACTCCTCTGGACCTCTAAAGCCCTCTTTTCAAAGTAGCTAGGAAGACATGGTTGCTTAGTAAAAAAGAAAACCAGACTAAATCACATTGCTCTAGGAGAAGATTCCCTACCCACACTGCTTATAATTAGAGGAAGAATATAAAAAAGTATCAGAATATTGTCTAAGGAGGACGCAACAACAGTTTATGAAGTTAGATTTCAACCTCAATATTATTTAGACATTATATCTTTTCTTCAATTAAAAAAAAAATCAAACTGAATTTAATGTGAAAAATCAACCATAAATATGAGCAGTTATGCTTTATTATGCATCTATAGCTAGACTGCCTGACATTTAACATTTAAGTTAACTAACACATTCCTAAACTTGGCAGGAAATTAGTAGTGAGGCACAAGTATAGTAGGATCCCTTAGATAAAAATCAGTCTTTCAAAGATGATTTGGGACTACATTTTATAACAGCTCATCCTTGCTTCCTGTTAAGACATATTTCTTTACAAGGGTACGCAGCAATCAGGAATGTTAGTTTCACTTTTCTTTCTATGAGTAAAGTAATTTTAATTTGATATATACATATAGATAAAAATGTTGGTATTATACAAATTGTGGTGTATTTAATTATTTTTTTCAATGTTTGAAGAAACTATGTGGTGGTAACACACCACATTTTACAATGCATATATATTCCTGTATCACTGATCAAGCAGCCATACTATTCAAAACAGTATTACCCTTAAAACCGTTGTTAGGGGTTTCTTCCTTCAGATTTTCTGAACAAAGCACATTCTAAAACCTGCTAGATACTCTGCTATAAAACTTAAAGAAATAATGCTTATCTATCCTGCATTTATAAACATTTGCATAAAGGAGTGGGCTAACAGGAATCTTATGAAATTCAGCCCAGCCCTACCCCAGGCAGGCAGACCTGGGCAGCGATGCCAGCAGGGCCAGAGAGCAGCTCTGAGGAGATGGTGCTGGGTGCAGGGGGCACAGCAAGCTGAGCAGGGGCCAGCCACGTGCCTAGAGCAGTATCAGTAGGGGTGAACCCCTCAGCTCAGAACCCATCAGCCTCAGCCAGGCACCACATCTTGTTTGGGGCCCTCAAGCACAGGGGAGACAAACTGAAGTGAGTCCAGCAGAAGGCCATTAAGGTGGCAGGGCTGGAGCACTCACACTGCAGAGGCTGCAGGGCCAGCGCTAGTTCAGCCTGGAGCAGACAGCTTTGGGTCACCTAACAGCTTAGCTTGGAGCAGAAGTTTGGACCAGAGACCTCCAGAGATCCCTTCCAACCAGAATTATCTTACTACTGATCCTATGAAACAAAGATACACAGCAATATAGCCATAATACTCATCTGAACTCTAATACTCTGTTAATCACCAATGTTGTCCTGCTTTACAGACTGGAGGCATCTACACTCAACAAGTCGGATCTCTACTCACCTTACTTGGAACTCTTCCCTTTCAGTACAAAGGCAATGCAAGAGCCACATCTGCTAGAGTAAAATGCCAGCTTGGTTGAATCTGGGAACAGCTGCTTGTTCCTTCCAGACAGAGCATCACTATTTCAAACTTTCAGCAAGTTTCCAGCACAGCTATGTCTAGCAGGAAGAAATAGTACACCCTCCATTTTGATTCATGCAGTTTCATCAGCTGCCAATCTCAGTATTAAACCTCACAGCCAGATAGCACTGGGCCAACTGCTTCTGTGTGAGACACACGCTGCTGGGGCTGACAGTGATTTCATGGCACTGATTTCAGTTATCCGTCCAGCAGCAGCTGGGTGTTTTGTTTCCCTAGCAGGGGTCAGGGCCCTGAGCTGAACAATAGGCCTTAGCTGCTTTGACCAACCTCAAAGTAGGCCTCCACAACACATTCTCTGCCCGTGGTCTACATCTGACCATCCAGCCACAAACTATGCAGCACCCAGTTGTCCTCCTGCCTTAGATCCATTTCCTGCATGGACCCCTGAGCTGCCTTGTTACAGTTGCTTTGTCTGGGACTGTCAGCAGGACCTGGTCCTGGTACCAATCCTGCTCTGCCCACCCTGTCAGTGAGGACACTGCTCCCGCCTGTGCTGTGGTCACCTCAGTTCCTGGTTTGTTTTTCCTTGTGGAGCAGCCCTCCTCTTGCTGCTCTCCAACAGTAAGAGCCACATGGTGAAGCCATGAATGAGCAGAGATGCTAATGAAGATGACAGGGAATTGGGATTGCTCTGCCAATACTGAGCAGTGCCAGAAATGCAGCTGGTGCTCAAAGGCAGAGTCAACTATCTGGGGAGCAGCTCTGCTGAAGAGGACTGGGGGATTCTGGTGGGCAGCAAGTCAAACATGAGCCTTACCTTACATGGTAACCGAAGGCAAACAATGACATGGGCTAAGTCAGTAAGAGAACAGCTATCAAATCAAAGGATGTGACATTCCAGGTTACTTGGCACTTGTTAGGCAACGCAGGGGTCAGTTTTGGTCTCTCCAATTCAAGACAGATATTGAAATAAAATGGAGAGGACCTAGGAGGAGGGTTGCATGTGTGTTTTCTGGACACACATACACCCACTAAGACAGTTAGAGGGTTGGAGAACCTGACATAAGGATGGTTGAAGGAATGGGGTTCATCCACCCTAGAGATGACTCAAGGTGATCTCATCTCCAACTTTTTGTACTTAAAAAGGAAACAGAGGTACGCTCTTCAAAAGGAAGCATGGTGACAGGCTGCAGGCACCAGCTGCTTCAGAAGAAACTCTGCTTGGATAAAGGAAACTAAAAACCCAATGTTCGCTGTGGAAACTAAACACTGTGATAGGTGAAACATCCCTTGAGGGAAATATTCAAGACTTGGCTTGATAGGATAGTCCAACCTATGTCCCTGCTTCCAACAGAAGCTTGCACCAGATATCTCCAGAGTCCCTTCCAAACAAACTAGACTATTCTGTGATGCTCTGACGTAGCAAGATACACACTTACCAGAGAGGTCTTGTTCCAGCAGTTGAAAAATCACAAAAGCCTCAAGTTGAATTCTGGTGAATCCAGTCGATGTCTACACACATTATCAAGGTAACCATTATTTAAGCAGCTCCTTTTGCCTAATAATTAGGCAGAAATGGTGCCAGGATCTTCTGTCACATAAGCACCTGAGCTGACAAGTGAAGGTACACTTGTTCTGTACTTCGATAACAGTAACCCAATATGATTTTGGCAGAGAATTCTAGTAACAATTTATATTACTTTCTTTGCCAGTATAACCCCTTTAAAATGGTGGGGGTAATGGGCAATCCACATGCTTAAAATCATAAAGCATCCTAACAGCTTAGGATTCTTTTTTGGGATAAAGAGAGCTGAGAAATTTCCTCTGAACTTCTCCATTGTTCTGACAAATTGTCCTACAAAAAGCACAACAGTATTATGACTGCCTGGTAAGCACATTCCTGTTCTTTACACAGGCCTATTGAAATTCTACTTTTTGACCCCTCTGAAATAAACTAATTGGATTTGTGCTTTAAAGGCCATTTATCATTACATATGAGACTTCATATTTTATTTTAAGCTCTGTCCCTGTTACAGAAGCGTATCACTTGGTGTGTTAAAGCATTTCTTCCAGTGTCTCCGCAGGGACTGAAGAAGAGTAGCACTGCCATTGCTCTGGATCCTATCTTGCTTCAAAATTAATACTAGGTCATACACTGACCTCTGAAAGACAAATATGCCAGCCAGTGAACACATGTGTAGTCAGAGATCACTAGGGCTTTTTAGTTGCTTTCAGTGTTCTCATATAGGCTCCTACACTATTCTGAATCTCAAGGCGGGAGGAGGGGAAGAATAAATCAAAAAGTATCAAGATGACACTAAAACCACCTTCAGAGTACATGAAGTCGATCTTCTTGCAATATGCTCCGCAACATTATTACAGTACCTCAGAACCCTATAAACTGATCAGAATTTTCATGGACGTAAACAACAAGTTACCCTTCCTATGCTGAAACAATCCCGGACACATAGGATCATCTGTGTGATCAGCTGTCCACTACAAACCTGAACTCAGTCACAGCTTTAGGCACAGAGTACTTACGCAAAGTCCACCATTATCTGCATATAGATAGTGCTGGCCAGAATGGTGATGGCAACTAGAGGTACAAGTCCTTTTCATCAGCTGCAGACGGACCTCAAGCGAATGACTCGCTGATCCTCACACACACTTTTAAAATCAGAAAAATGACACTGACTGCCTCTGAAGTGCTTGCATCCACATTTGGCAATGGAAGGATCCCCCAGTCTGCTTCCTTGACCTCACTGTCCACTTGCCTCCCCATCATCATCAAAACTGTTTACTCCTATTAAAAACAGCTTCCATACCTTTGAATCAAACCTGACTACAAATAACAATATTCAAGTTTGTCAATGGCCAGTTAAACTACAATTCACACACCTACCTATACTAACAGCCTTCCATTCTGTGTTTTTACTGAAGTTTTGCTTACTCAGGAAAACTCCTTACTCATACTGTCACACATTAGAAAACATTTTCCTTTCATTTGACTGCTCAAGTCACTAGGAAGCGGCTGAAGTCTTCATTACTTCATGTCATTTAGTTTTACATTGCAGATCTGCCCCTTTGAGATTATTTTCGTTTAACTCATTAATATCTGCTTCCTTGGTGATTTTTAACATTCACTAGTAGAATATCCTGACAACACTGAAACATGGCATTCTAGACTACTCCTACCATTCATTATTGATTTTCTAACTAAACTTAACATTCTTTAGCTTCTAATTTTTTGGATGTTCCTCAAAGTCACATGATCTCTTCGGCTACACAAGGCCCTTTGAAAAGTTACCACAGTTTCTCTAAGCACTGGTACAATACTGTAAAGACACACTGCTTCATGTCTTACATTCTACAGGGTACTGCAGAATAAAAACATTTTAAGAATGCTGTCACAGACCTTGCTGAGCCCTAAGGACTATGTTATTTATAAATATTCCCTAATTCATTCTCCAGTATGTAAGCTTCCAAGGTGACAAGTACTTGAGTGCCATCAACCTTTGCTGTGGTTCACGATCTGGTGGTGATGTACTCTTTCCTGATCTTGTTCTACAGTGTTATTCAAACCAGGAGCCTTGCTGCAGAGCTGAGCTGCAGTGTTTTTTTAATTAACAGTAGTCCTGTGGGAGCAATGCTCAGGTATCAAACCATATGAAATTCCTAGAGCTTATTTTATTACACTTCTTATTTAAAGAAGCCACAGTAGCATAAACATCAAGTAATGCAGAAGTAGCCCTTGGAATCCTATTACTCATCTCAATGCTTCACTATGAACCTTCTTCCACCTTGCCATCTGTATTCTTCATGCAGACTTAAAAAGTGAAAAATAACCTCTTTCTGGGGTTATTTTTCACACACAAATAAAATGCATTAAACCAAAAGATATGTTTGTCAAAGACTTCCAAAAGAGAAATATCCAAATTGCAAGAAACAAAATATATTTCCTAGACATTCTTGGGTTCTGATGATGGGCATTTTTTAAGAGAGTAGTGTTTAAAACAAGTTTCCTCAGTGCAGTCACTGAATGCTTTGACATCTACTGTTAACTTAAGGCTTCACAGCAAGCACATTTCAGTCCTCTTACCCCTACAATGAGATTTTAATGCTTACAGCAATGCTGTCCTTTTAGCCTATGTGTAACATCCAAGAATAACTGCTGCTAAGGGGCTAAGAAGTTTGCACTGTGCATCCCAAACAGTGACCAGAATCCTGAATTTTAGAGAATTTAGACAATTTTACCTCATTAGTGAGACCAGAAAAAAAAGAAGCCCGAGAAGAAACATGCACAAGCTAATATGGTGGCACATATTTTTGACCACTAAATTATTTCCTTCCAAACCCTGGATGCCCAGGGCCTAGATTTTTGAAGTCATGACCAGGCAGTTCTAGGGCAAGTGGAGGCCTGAGAATTAAAAGAAAATGAAGGACATCTTCTTTCAAAAGCTGTTTTGAGAAAACAACTGCGTGTTTCTATGTATAGCTATTCTCTAATCTTTAAAGAATTAAAGAAGATTATACTTTTGTTTTAATCAAAAAGGTAATGAAGCAATTTACAATCCATAAGACTTCAGCTTTTAAGAAATCATTATTCTTAAAGAATTCAAAACAAAGAACAATACTGCCAAAATTGCTAAAAAAATATTGTATTACAATGATAGCCTTGTGGTCATAACATAAAACCAAAATACATGGCCAGCATCAGCAAGGTCTTAAAGTAGCCATTTGTCCAGAATTATCTTGTGAGTTACAACCTGTTACAAATAAAATGCAATAGAAACAATAAGCAGCGTAGGAGACAAGAACAATTATTTTTATATTGACATGGCTTTACAGTCAGGAGTAATTCTTAAATTAGTAGATCTTCAAAGGAGTTCCAAGAAGACTACATGCTAGTCCGTGCCACTAGTCTTTTATGCTCAGTACAGTCCATCACTATCCCTGCTGTACCTAAAGTTCCACACAATCCACCAGTGAATAAACATCTTACAAAATCTCACCAGGATTTTTCTGCTTGTACACTGTAGCACTGAAGTAAAGCATACTCGGGGGAGCAGGTTGCCATATTTTCTGAACTAGAAGTTAATTAGAAGTAGCCATTGTTATTAAGTATATTTATTACCTGCTGTTATTGGACCAAAAAAAAAAAGATGAAAAATATATATGTACCAATTAAAGGAAATATATAAATCAGTTGTTGTACGCTAAAATCAAAGCAAATAATGCCTGTTTTTAGAAGATGACAACTTGCTTTTATTTTCAGTGTGCTAATGGGGGAAGTGAGTAAGTAGAAACATGAAAATCCATATTATATTTGTAGACACAACATATCAGCGAAGTACTACAGTTTGAAATTATCACTTACCAAAATCTACTCTTGTTAGTATGCACTGCATTGGATGGTCAGTTGTATGCCTTGTCGTTGTTGCACCACTTTCATAACAAGTTGCACACAGATCGTAATCGTAGCAAATTAAACACTTGTATCGGCGACCTCGAAAATTTCCTTTTAAACATGCATCACAGCTGACACCTGTAAATAAATAAAATTGCTTTAAAACAGCAATAAGTGCACCTTTTTTTTTTTAAATAAGAGGCAGATTTGTTGCTATTGCCTCTCAACAACCAAAAAGAGCCAGTCATCTCTGACACGTGCAGCTGACTCAATTTCTAAGTGTATTTGTCTTTAAAAGACACTGCTCTCCCAAAATTAGAATCTTGAATTCTTGAAGTAAAATAAGGCCAAACTCAAGCACCTGAAATAATAATAAGTTATAAAATCTCCTCAGGTGCACCTTCCTACAGGCCTACAGGCCCTTCACTTGGCAGTAATGACTAGTATTTTGACTATTCAATTAGGAATCTTGGGCTACTCTTGAAAGCTGAATGGTATACAGTGGCTGATCAAGAGGAAAAAAAATAGCAATAAGCAAACAAACCACTGACAAAAATCCACTAGCTTTTCAGCCTTTTTTTTTTTCCACACTTCCTAGCAGTTTAATTCTGAAGAACACCATAACCATCCCTTACATGATATGTGGGGTAGAAATTAGGACCTTTTACCATTTTAAATAACAGAAAAAAAGTTAAGGTGTTTTTTGAAGTCAGGCTGCATCAGTTCTCTCCACCCTATTTCTTTCTAAAGCTAAACCTCTGCACTGTACAGTAGTCACACTGCATGTGTCAGAGAAAGGCTTTATAGCTTCCAAAGGTTTTTCATTTTTCTCTATGTGATTTCAATTCTCTCTTGGTTACTTTAAGTATCATCATCCTGTAATGTGTCAAGTCTAACACAAACTTCCTTAAATTGCAGCAGCAACTTAAGGGCCTCCATGGAGGAAACCAGCGTATACAATTAAGGCAGGATTTTGACCAATATCCTCTTTCAGCATCACTAAGACGTATTCTTCATAGCTTAGTACAAGCACTGACAACTTGAGAGAAATAAAACTGCCAGACAGTTATAGTCACATTAACCACCTCCCTATTTTTTAAGCCTGACAGAGGACTGACATTAATTACAGGATTTTTTTATTTTTTTACTTTTTTCATTTTTTTTGTTGTGCTACTCTATAGCATCTGAATAGAAGCTTTACCACATGTAACACAGGAATGCAACAATAAGTAATTTCTTTTAAGTTTCTGCTACTTGTTCAAACAATTGCATCATCACATTTAGATGTGATATGGACAAAACATTTAGATGATCAGTGGACAGAATTATTTTACCATTTTTTCCTTTAGTTGCTTTACCTACAGGGATAGCTTAAGGCATTATCTAATTGTTTCTAGTGTCTAAGCACTGTGCTTATATGAATACTGAACCTATTCCTTTAGTTGCCTCACTCAGTATCTACGTTGAAAGCATCACTTTATGTGGAATAGTATATTAGAAGAAAATATTTCAAGAATCTTTGTTAACAGCTTTGTTAACAGCTTCAATTACACTTTGAGGATGGCTGTGTTACCACCTTCAAAGTTTCTTTTTCTTAAAAATCTCTCACTTGACATGTTTTTCTCCAAAATTTCATCCATGAACTCTGAAGGATCTGTACAAATCGAAGATTGTAACAGAGTGAGCTAACTTCTGAGAACACCTGCTTGTTAACTTTGTAGAATGAATTTCATTGCTTCAGATGGTTTGTTTGCTTTTTTCCATATGATTTTTCCATAAAATTTTACCTATGCAGCATCCATATCTCCCCAACAATGCATGCTATACACAAAACACTCATCAGTTATTGGCAGCACTGCAAGTCTTTTTGTTGCCTACTAAACTTTATAGAAAACAGCTGATCAGCAAATCAGACATCACACTGAATAAGACTCTAGGTTAAACTAGCCTGCTGCATCAGACAACTAACAGCATTTCAGATGAAGTATTACACCATGGTTCTCCAGTAACTTGTATTTTCCCCACTTTTTTCCTTTAAGCTCAAAACAGTTGATTTAATGCAGATGTAAGCCTCTTTGCAACAAGCTCCTCCTGTCACATGTTCTAACATCTAGATTGTTCCTACTTGAAAACAGACATGTTTTTAAAAAGCTTTCATTTACACATTTTCTTCACGCCAATTCTTCTTGATATTCCAAATTGCAAACCCCATACACTTTGTGATACTACCTTTGAAGAAATTCAGTCACAAACATAAATCCCAGCATAATGTTTGTGGTTAAAACTTAAGAACATTTCCAGTGGAAATGTACAAGGTCTTCAAACAGATGAATTTTGCTTCTTATGATCAATTATCAGGAAGCCTACAACCTGATTTGAACAGAAAAACCAACATTAGAATAATACATCACTATGGCTGTTGAAGTCAGACCAAAAGAGTAACAAAGTTATAGAGACAGCGTGCTTTCCGTATCTTTCAAGGTTAGTATTTTGCCACAACTACCAGATGCTCACTCTGAGAAACAGGTTGACCTCAGGGAATGTACCACGTTACTTTTATATCCTTTGGTGTAGCAGAGAATGAAAACCACAAAAGGGAAAGTAATAATTAAATTAAAAGCCTCAGTTTGGGAGCTAAACCCATACTTAAATCCCCAGACCACCCCTTGAATCAAATAGGACCTCTTTTCCAGAGGTTACTCATTTATTCTTCCATTTTTACAACAGTCTCAAAACCAGGTGCATTACAGGTTTTCCCGTTCCTCTTCAAGCCTATTAGTTGCTGCCAAAACCTCATCCATCTATCCAACCTGGGCTCTGGAAACTGAAATACCCAAGCAAATAATCTCCTTACGCCCTATTCTTTCTACTATAGTAAACACTTATTTCCCTATCAAAGCTTTGATTTTGTGTTTAATTTTTCTCTACTTTACATCAACTGAAATTCCAAAAGTTCATTTCTTTTCCCTGCATAAGCCCCAAACACTCAAGGATAACATATTCCAGTCAGCACAGCATGTCTTTCACTAGATGCCTATCCAGTATTTACCAGCGTTTACCTTACATTTGCAAATACAGCAGGTATGTTAGAGATTCAAGAATGCTAGATCAAACCGGATGCATCCATATAAATCACAGGTTTTGAAAAGAAAACATGGTCTGGAGTGGTTCACTTTGAAGCCAGGAACAAAAGCAAAAAAAAATCAACCAAAAGAAGAGCCTGAACAATGCGTGACAAGAATTTAGAGAGTTAGCATACATTTCTGACTTGCATGAAATGCTACTGACTTTTAGAAGAATCCTTGAATGAAATTCTACTAACCCTGAATGAATGGCTATTGAATGAGAACTTTTGATTGACCTTTTGCAAAGCAATGATTTGGAGTGATCAGTCTCAGAAATACCCATTTTAGTTACACATTACATTTTCATTATCATACTGCACAACATATATATCTAATTAAAACCTTACTGCTCACTGAAAAAGAATGTTGGGGCTTTCTAATGCAACACTGTTCCACTAGAGGGTAGCATTGTGCTAAAAGCCGAAGGAGTTTTGGTTCGCTTTACCTTTAATTATCAACCTTACAAGTTCTGAAAGTTTCTTCAGCAGTATCAACAGCCTCAGTCCCTCCAGCTTCACATTTTCAGTAAAATGAGTCATGAGATACCTAGCAGTCCCATTAATAAAATTAGCCCTTCAATACAAAATTCTCACTATTTTTCTGTCAAGTCATCCCAGATTTTCATGTAATCCAGGCAAACAACTTCAAGGAAGATATTAACACACACAGATTTTATATGTAGCATACTGAGTAGTGATGTCATTAAAAAACCAACAACCACAAAGCCAAAAAACCTCTCTCCCCAACACCTTTCATACTTTGATTCTAACAGCCACATATAATTTGCTCTTATGACATAGAATTGGTTTTGCATGGAATTAACTAAAATGAAAGAAATTTTCCTGGGTTTAACAGAGACACCAAGGAGAGCACATAATGTGATTTCCTAATGGAGAGAATAGCGCTGGACAGACATGTAGTTCAAATACTGCATACACCAGGATTAATTTGTTTTTACAGTTACAAGCAAAGCTACAGTACAATATCAACTAAAATGTCCTAAATGTCCCAAGCCATTACTGCCTTGGATAGACACCCATTTGTAACAGAGCAAAGGGTTTTTTCCACACTTGGCCTCTTCAGATTCTATAGGCAATCAGAATAATAACATTGAAAGCCCAATAATCTGGCCCAGATAAAAATGACATGAGAAACTGTGGAGAACCCAACTGGTCAAAGTTAGAGACAACGGAATATGTTCTTGCCTCTAACAATGCAAGCTACTAAACTTCATCAATGCTTTGGATATAGCATTTGATTTTTAGATATTTCAGAGAAAATACCCTCCACTAACCACTGGAAAACATTTAAAACACATACAAAGCCTGCATCTGAAGTATTCAAACAGTGCAGATAGCAACATTTAGCTCCTGAAAGCAGTATTTAATCCTTGTGCTACCCCAGAGAATAAAACTCGTTTGTTTTAGCAACGCATTGGAAGACATTAGATTCATGAGTAGTATTTTCACCATTTAACATTCTGGTCAGCAACAAAATATCAAAAAACCAACCTTCCAGCCTGTAATTTAGGTACTGCTTTTATTTCATCAGTTGTCAGAGTAAGGATCACTGAACTTCTTTAATGGTCCAACATAAACACAAAATTGGCCTGTCATTGATTTCTTCTCCAGAAAAAAAAGTGCCAGTTACTTAAGAGTTTCTTCCTACCTTACCTGACATACTAAAGGGATTCCTTCTTCTCCAAGACTGTAGAATTACATATTAAAGTACCACTGAATTTCAAGGGGACTGGAAAACTTTAGCATTTCCACCTTTCAAAATTACCTTTCAAAAACCCCAACTTAAGCACACAACTGAAAATTACGAAGTTGTGATGCATTTTTTGTGGTACAAAAGGTTGCAACCTGTGCATTGCATTTTATTTTTATATTCTGATGATAAGTAACAGTACTTTTAATATGCATCTCTCAATTTCAGTGTAAAATGCACTTTCAGTAAGTTGGTATGGGTTTTGTGGTAGTTTTTTTTTTTTTGGTTGGTTTGGGTTTTTGTTTGTAAGATAAATTTCCCTAACATCAACTGTCTCATCTGTATCTTCATGCCACACAGCAATGCAAGGCCTTAAAACAAGACATTCTACTTAACTGGTACAGTTGTTTCTAATCATAAAATCCCAGAATGCTTTACGTTGGAAGGGACCTTAAAGATGATCTAGTTCCAACCCCCCTCCCAGGCACAGGACTGGGACCCTTGCACTAGACCACTTTACTCAAAGCCCCATCCAATCTGAACTTGAATGTTCCCAAGGATGGTGCATCTACCATCTCTCCAGGCAACCTGTTCCAGTATCTCACCACCCTCACAGTAAAGAATTTGTTCCTCATACCTAATCTAAATGTCCCCTCTTTCAGTTTGATGCCATTACTCATCCTATTGCTACACTCCCTCATAAAGAGTCCCTCCCCATCTCTCCTGTAGGCCCCCTTTAGGTACTGGAAGGCTGCCATAAGGTCTCTCCAGAGCCTTCTCTTCTCCAGGCTGAACAACCCCAACTCTCTCAGCCTGTCTTCATAGGAGAGCTGCTCCAGCCCTCTGATCATCCTCAGGGCCCTCCTCTGGACTCACTACACCAGGTCCATCTCCTTCTTATATTGGGGGCTCCAAAGCTGGACACAGTACTCCAGGTAGAGTCCCATCAGCACAGAGTAGAGGGGCAGAACCTCCCTCAACCCACTGGCCACACTTCTTTTGATGCAGCCCAGTATATGGTTGGCTTTCTGGGCTGTGAGCACACACCTTCTCGTCCACCAGCACCCCCAAGTCCTTCTCCTCAGGGCTGCTCTCGATCGATTCTCTGCCCAGTCTGTATTTGTCCTTAGGATTGCGTGACCCAGGTGCAGGACCTTGCACTTGGCCTTATCAAACTTCATGGGTCCTTCACTTTAGGGGCCCATCTCCCATGCCTGAGCAGGTCCCTCTGGATGGCATCCCCTCCCTCCAGCATGTCACTTACTCCACACAGCTTGGTGCCATTGGCAAACTTGCTGCGGGTGCACTCAATCCCACTGCCCATGTTGCCAACAAAGATGTTAAACGGCATAGGTCCCAGTACCAACCCCTGAGGAACACCATTCATCACTGGTCACCACTTGGACATCAAGCCATTGACCACAACTCTTTGAGTGTGACCATCCAGGCAGTTTCTTATCTACCAAGTCCATCCATCATATCCACGTCTCTCCAATTTAGAGACAAGGATGTCACACAGGACAGTGTCAAATGCTTTGCACAAGTCCAGGTAGATAGTGTCAGTTGCTCTTTCCTTATCCACAGATGATGTAATGCTGTCATAAATGGCCACCAAATTTGTCAGGCAGCATTTGCCCTTAGTGAAGCCATGCTGGCCATCACCAAACAACTCTTTATTTCCCACATGCCTTAGCACAGAGGATCTGCTCCTTGATCTTGCTGGGCACAGAGGCGAGACTTAACAGCCTTTAGTTCCCTAGGTCTTCCTTTTTCACCCTTTATAAAAAGGGGTGTTACATTTCACCTCTTCTAGTCACTGGGAACTTCACCAGACTGTCATGACTTCTCAAATATAATGGTTAACGGCTCAGCGAATTCATCTGCCACTTCGCTCAGGACCCATGGGTGAATCTCATCAGGTCCCATGGATCTATGCACCTTCACGTTTCTTAGATGGTCTTGAACCTGGTCTTCTCCTACAGTGGGGGGGTTCCTTATTCTTCTAGTCCCTGCCTCTGCCTTCCACAACTTGGGCAGTGTGGCTAGAGCCCCTGACAGTGAACACCAAGGCATAAAAGCTGGTAAGTACCTCAGCCTTGTCCATATCCTGGGTGACCAGGTCTCCTGTTTTCTTCTGGACACATTTTCCCTAGTCTTCCTTTTATAACTGACCTATAGAAGCCTTTCTTGTTGCCCTTGACGCCTCTGGCCATATTTAACTCTGTCTGGGCTTTAGCCTTTTCAACCTGATCCCTGGCTGCTCAGACAATTTCTTTGTCTTCTTCCTGGTCTACCTGTCCTTGCTTCAACCCTCTGTAGGCTTCTTTT
>KZ505675.1:762101-780434 GCA_002844005.1 Limosa lapponica baueri
GAGTAGACTCTGAGTAGACTCAGAGTGAATCCCATGGTCTAAGAAGTCAAACCCCTGGCTGTGGCACCAGTCCTGTAGCCATTTGTTGATTTGCTAAATTTGATTTGCTCTATCAGCCCCCGTGCCTTTGACCAGGAGGATTGAGGATAAAACTACCTGCACTCCAGAGTCCCTGACTGCTGCTCCCAGGAGTCTGTAATCCTGCTTGATACTCCTCAGACTGCTCCTGGCAGTATCACTAATGCCCATGTGAAACAGCAGTGGATAACAGCCAGAGGACTGTACAAGGCTTGATAGTCTCCCAGTGACATCCCTGGTATGAGCCCCAAGTAAGCAGCACTCCTCTCTAGAGAGTGCATCAGGTCAACAAATGGGTGCATCTGTACCTTTCAGAACAGAGTCACTTAGAACACACATCACTTTTTCTTGGGCTGCCTTACTCAGCTCCAGCATCTCTCCTGGTGTGACTGGTCTTTCCTCTTCCATCTGTAGAGCTGTGAAGCTCTTCTGCAAGGGTACCTCAGGCTTTGGGTGAAGTCTTCCTCCTGCTCGTCCTTGCTTTTTCAAGCTACCATGCTTCTGCATTGTTGCCCCTCCTCACTTCTATGTGTGCCAGGAGGGGAGTTTTTGTTTGTTTTGCTGTGGGTCCACTGCAGACTGGACTTGGAACCCGGTATTTAACTCCTTTCTCAGCCTCCCTGATGGTATGCAGCCCCATTACCACCTCCTGCAGGAGGTCCTCTGCCTGGGCACACCTTTAGCAGGCAGGTCTGCCGCCTATTCCTGGCCCAGGAGAAAGGTTGAGGCACCTCCTGCAGTCTGAGGTCTGCACTGCAGCCTCTCCCTCCAGCAGCTCCGTCTGGGTGGAGGCATTAGCCACCTCTGGGGTAGACGGTGCAGGTCCCCAAGCCAGACCTGCAGCCTTTGCTCTCAGACAAGTGCCCACCATCTCGCCTTGAGGATCAGATAGTGCAAGTGCCCTTGACCTGTGCAAATGGTCACAGATTAGTGTCTGGTTACTGGGTTACTTCAAGTCTCCCACTCAGCCAGTGGAATGCCCATCCTTTGAAGAGGCACCTTCCCAGAGTGCCCTCTGCACAAACTGCCACACCAGGCCCCAGATGACGCCCCATTCTCTGTTTGCCCACGCTGTTGGCCACACTCCTGGTTGTTCACACTCCCCAGGCTGTTTGTACAGGCATGGGGGTGGCCACAATTGCTCTGGCAATGGCCAGGCCTCATCAGCATCTCCCACACGAGCTGACAGCTCCTAGTAGGTCCCTCTGCTGCCCTGACATTTTCCTACCTCAGTAAAACCCCCTGTGTGTTGAGATCTGCTGACGTGCTGCAGGTCAGGCTGGCTCCAGAGCAGCTCCCCTCAATGACTAACAATTTCTGTTACCCCATGTTACTCCTAAGACTGAAGATAGGAAAATATATGCTGTTTGATAGCATTTAAAAAAAAATGCCAAATGTTTCTTACTTTAATAGCATCATCTCTTAATGCAGACTACTGCCTAATTTGAGAGGTTAATTTCTAGAAACAGAAATTTCTGTTCTTTCTATGAACATTTCACCAGAAATTCAGCCAAACCATAGAACTTTGAGTTTTATTTTTTCTCACGTGTTTACTAAAGCAGATTGTGCAAACAAACAGCAAGAAGACCTACAACACAGAGCATAATCCATCACCCCTGTAGCTCCAAGTACTGAACAGGAAATTCACACATCATACCCTTGAAATAACTAAAAATGCTCCATGTCCTGTGTGCAACAGGGCTGAACACACAGTATCTTCGTATAGTGGACTGGAAGACACAGCAATCAGACTAGCATGTCTGATGCAGTCAGAGATGACGTTGACTTGGAATGCAAAAGAAAGCAGGGAGGAAAGGGAGGGAATCAGGCCTACATTAGGCCAGAAGTGCAAAAAGACTTCTGTTTTCTGAACAGCACCCCTTCTTCCTCTTCAGAGGCCAGAGTAGAAACAGACCCCTCAATCTTGTCATCTCCCTGTCATCAACAAGTTTCATGAAGCCCACTTGCAGTGTCTGGTACTTGTCTACAGCTCATCTAAAAAGAAAGAATCAGACAGTATGGCTGGCCCAGCAAGTTCCAGTCTTGGTCCTAACACATAAGCATCAGTCTACTTGCTACCAAAAGGAGTTTTTCCATTTTTGCTTTCACATCCCAAGTTATATAAAGAATGGTTTCGTTCATCTAGGTGATCAGGAACAAGTGATTAATAATCACTGTAAAACACACCCACACTACGCAGGAATCACGCAGAGTAGAAAGATGGGTCCCCACAGCAACAGTCACCTGCCTTTCCCATGAAACTGTCCTTTTCTCTCTGGAATTCCTTGATCCATTCATTCACCACACCCCCAATTCTGACACTACAACAAGACCTCACACAGCTCAGTGCCTCATATCTCTGTTTCAGATGTGCAATAGAATATATGTCTCATCCTCAGAGCAGTCCATTCTGTGCACTGAGGCAGTCAGGGAGGAGTGTCCCAGACACAAACTAGTATCTGGCCAGGTAATTAAACTTATTATCTTAAGGCCTATGTGTAAGAAACTAAAAAGTTGTGCTAGTTAGCTTCATTTTGCTGCTTCCTACTGTGAATTTGTACCCTATATAAGTCAGTCTGTCCATTTCTATTTGATTATACAAATTTTAATGTAGTTCTTTGGCTGATTTTAGTACAAGAAGACCATTACAACCATTTATATTTCCCTAAAACACCGTCAAAAATTCATTGAATACTGAAAAAGTCACTCAACATCTCTTCTAGAGATGCCGCTTAGAGAGGAAGGCCACAATATCTAAATGTAACAGGCAGGGATGTTTCTACTCCTTTGAGAAACATACTGAAATGTTAACAAAGTATTTGTAGTTCTTCAACATCTTAATGAAAATATTCTTTAGTCTTACTTTAGGATTTATTGCTTTCACAGACAGGTTGTACGTATCTTATACATATTCATCAGGTACCAATCATGCCCAGTAGATGGCATCCCATGACATCAATGACATTTATACAGCAGGTCCAACAACAACTTTATTTGCATTGATGGTGGTAAAAACACCAAGTGAACATTTTAATTCTTTAAATACATCCCAGAAACACTAGTGGTTTCACTGCCACCTTAGCCAAAACTGGCTGAAAGAGGGAAATTGTTTTCTTACAATCCCAGATGGATCACATAACAGCCAACTAGTAAACCCTGTGCATGCAAGTCTCTTCTAAATATTGCCTTTTTCCAAAAAAATTCCAACCAGACAAAAACCCATCAGTAAGAATTTCTTGATCACTGTCCAAAAGTCAAAGTTCATTTACTCAAGTACCATATCCCTGAAGAAGGAGATACTATACAAATACTTCTTTAAGATTGGGTTTAAATATTGTTCATTTATTCTGACCCAAAATAGGCCAAAATAGGTTCTGTACAAGGACACACACACATAAGCTCAATTAGTTCTTGTCAATATTAAACATACATTCTCTCTACACAACAAAGAGTAATCAATTTATTTGTAGACATTTTACATGAAAGAATCTGCAGAGTCCTTCATCTCTGTAATATACTGCTGGGACACCATGCATATAAACCAGAAACTGCTCTACAGGCTGCTGAGAACTCCAGACTTACTATCTAGACATCATTTTACCAAGAACCATTATACAGCGTATGATGCAAAAACCCCCTAGTTTTCCTGACGAGCTAGGTGGAATACCTTCCCATTCTTCATAATAGAGAACAAGCTTGTCTACATTGACAACACAAAATAATGCACACCCCTGTCCCAAAATCCAGGAAGCAAGCATGAACAAAAAAAGGGATTTCAACTAATTCAGCAGAATCCTGGGAAACTGCTTCAGATAAAATGAGAAAGCAGCTGCAGGAGACCAACTCTAAAACACATTTTAACTAGCCTACCCTGTTTCTATCTAATTAATTTTGTTTAGAAAAATATAAACATTGAATCCACCTTTTGCTGGAGGAGAGCTATTCTGTATGAAGCCTCCTAGAATAATATTTCCTATGCCTTCTATTTTCTGTTTTATTACTTTTTGCAAGTTACTGTAAACACCTAAAACAAGAAACAGACCCACCAGACATATTAGCCAAAATAAAACAGCATATTAAATAGTTATTGACAATAAATAGTGTTTTCTAGGCTTAATATCCTGATCAGAGTCTTCATTAATTGTTGCTTAAATTCAGACAGAGAAAATTAGGTTAAAGTTTTAAGTCCTGGCCTCCTACAGCACAAAGATGTTTTCACTTGGGAGTACCAGACTTTTACATTTTCAACAAAAAAATGTCAAGTATCTTCTCTGAGTATTACATTTAAAATCTAAACATTTTGAAACCAGCAGAATTCTTAACCAGTCATGAGTACTGATTTACAGTGAAACATTTTGCCAGACACATTTAAGACTTTTATAGTAAAACTAGAAACATTGTACACTGTAAGGATTTTTGACCAAGCAGATTTGGATTTCTAATCTAATATTTGATACTCTGTCTCACATGTCACTTATCATTCAATTAATATGATTTGATTTGACCATCAAAACTATCACAACATGAAAGCCTGCTAAAGTACGGTAAACACATTAAAGTTAAACAAATTGCAACACATTTATCAGAGCACAGAAAGTTTGTTATGTGGCAGCAAAGGGAACTGGCATCAGACATGATCTTATTTAACAACTCTTAATCTGGAAAATGGCAAACAGCATGTGAATTCTATTAACCAAAAAATGCTTCAACAGAGGAAGCTGTAAACAGCACCAGGGCAAGAAAATAACAGTAACAGCACCGGGCTAAATCCTGTATCTAGTACAATCAATGGCAAAATTTCTCTTTTAATAGGACAGGACCAGGTTCCCAAGTTTCCTTCAGGACTAAAGAGACAACAGAAATATCCAGCTCAGGCAAACTCCAAGTGAAAGAGAATTAGGCTGGAGGGGAAGAAACATAACACACCTATAAAACTCATTTGTGTAAGAAACATGAAGAAACACTGAGGAAATCCTGAAAAGAAATTAAACAGAAGACCTGGTACTTATCTATTGAGCCCTGCAAGAATTAAGAGGCAGTATTCTCAGAAATAAACCTTTGTGTTATTTAAGAAGAGTGACAAGAAAAGGAAAAACAAACAAAGCACATGCCCCATCAGGCATGGGAGAGAATTGAGTAGTATGGCTCAATTAAGCAGAGGAGCCAAAGAGCTTGAAGACTCAATAGTGTTGAGTTCTGTTTTCTATGGGACACTGCTTCAAGCAGGTAAAATACCAATACTCAACACAGCTGGCAGAGGCAGAACTCAGTTTTCCTTGTAAATTCTTACCTTTGCAAAAAACGTAACAGAAATTAAATACTCTCTTTAGGCATACGCTATTCATAGCTCTCATGTCCGGAATACACACTCAGCTTTACCTCCTTTTGCACTACCAGACTCATTCCTGACCCTTTCACACTCAAAGACTGCACAAATAGAGAACATGGCAAGCTTTTGTCCCCTGCAGCATACAGAAGTGGAAAAAAAGAAAGAAGTTTTCATGCACCAAGTGTTCTAGTTCTCCCAGTAATGCCTTGTGATTACAACATGTCTCAGGATAGCTAAGACTCACAGTAGTGACTTGCACAAGGTGGGCTGGAAATACACAGACTTTCCATGTCAGGAAAATACATCCAGAAAGCAGATGGGAACAAGAGGGGAAAAAAAAGTTGTTCTCCTCTTCACTAAGAAAGCAGCAATGTCTGATACACAGCAGCAGCCATACCTAGATTCCTCTCTATCACCCAGTTAAGTTTACAGAGAGGAGCACACTGCTACTTTCAAACTTAGAGCCTACCTTCAAAATAATCATTTTGGATGGCACTACAGTATCATAAAAGGAAGTTTATCTTTCTTTAACACCACAAGAGGTCTAGGAATTTCTCTGAACACAAGAGACAATGATAATGTAAATTTATTTTAAAAAAATTGTAAGAGGAGATTAAAAACCTACAGTATATTCATTTAAGTAGTAGTAATAGTCAAACTTGGGCTTTCTCAGGCATTTTTCTTACTCTGAACATAAACAAGACTGCCTTGGCAACCGCTTCTACTCCCACTCTGTGTTACAGAGAACAGCTTCGCATGCCAGTAACATGCCTGCAAACTACAATTGCTTATGATGTGAAAGCTATACCAGAAAAGTACTGCAGGAAATGCAGTAATCTAAACCAAAAAAGGTTTCATGCCTACTTTGGTCAGGCTTTGACTTTGTTCCATTCCTCTCTCCCCTTCTTTCCGATTCCCCACGGCACACACTTCTTTGCTAGTTGCTCATGTGTTCCCTGAGCTGGCAACCCAGTCGTTTGCCAGCCATTCCAAATGCCTACCTTCCTCTTTCTTTTTCTCATTAGGACGGGTTTAATTTAGCTTTATTACTTGTAGTTTCTTTTGTCTTTTCCTTTCATACCACATATGCATAAAGAACCAAAGATTATCAGAAGATTACTTTCTGAACACTTCCCTGACAGCCCTAGCCATCCTTTACACATATATTAAACCTACTTTTCAGAATCACTAACCGCCCTAATTATTTGAAAAATAATGAGTCAGATAATTTTCCTAACTAGTTTTCAATCACTAAATACTAAACACCATCACTGATTTATAGATCACAGTTCATGAATCTTCAGTGTTTAGTCTTTCTGCTGTAAGTACCTCAATCTCTTAAATAACATATTCTTTTTATTTAAGAAAAAATGGTTTAAAAATATTTCTGTTCAAACCTGTCCTCAAAGTAACTCTGAACCTCAGGAAAAACACTGCACAATTGGATTTTTAATCCAACACACTAAAAAGGAAAGTATCACTTGGGACAAGTGTGAAAAAAAAAATTGTAAAGTCTGTCAAACCAGATAGCACGGCAGCAAGCAAGCTGTAGAAGACAAATTTAAGTTCATCAGCTTCACTATTATTTTGCCATAAAATCCCAGGAAATTTAAGGACAGGAAGGGAGAGTTTATTTTTATTCCTAGAACTGAAAGCAGTCACCTACAATTTCAAAGAGAAAAAACAATCTCTATTTTCATCTGTATAGAAACTGAAGATACATCAAGGTCAGTATTTAGACCACAGATTTTCAACTGGAGTGAGAAACAATAACTGAACAACAAAAAAAAAATCACTGTGGTTTCCATGTAACTGTTTGTTGCAGGTAGAAACACTAAAAGACAGAATAAAGACCCAAAAATGGACCCAAAAATTGCTCTATCCTGCCAAAACTAGGATCTCTCAAACCCTCATGCTAAATTTTAATGAAGCAACCTGCCAAGCAATCGGACTTACACCACAGGAGTCAGACAGGTACCACAATTTCCATCACCTTGCTTCAGACAGAACCTTCTGCAGCCCCTCATCCTTACTCAGGAGACAGTCATTCAGCCTTGCTCTAGAGCAAGACATTCAGAAATAAACAACATCAAAAACATTTAGAAAACTGCATTTGCACAAAGGATCAATAGGCAGATGAAAACAGTCTGAAACTTCCAGTTGCAGAGGAATACTTAGTACAGGAACCTAACACTTGAACAACAACTAAAAAAAAATCTTATTTTGCAGAGTTGTAAATATTCGGAAATTGAGCTTTAACAAAAGACGTTTTTCTAAATCAACATGACAGCAATTTATAGCTAGGTTTTTCTTTATTTGCTGAACTACAAGAATAAAGCAGGTGCCTAACAGTACGGCATTTTATCAAAACAGATAAACTATATCTAACTTCAAAATTTAAGAGACAAGGAGAGGGAACATCAAAACCCATTAGGTCTCACTACTCCTTACTATAGTCTCAGATGCCATGCTGCAGATATAAAAGGCATGAAACAGAGTTTTAAGGATAAGGGGAAAATCAAAAGTACGAACAAATCTGACAGATCTTCATTGAAATAAGTTCTTAAATTATCTGCCCGCTAGAAAAAGAAGAAGAGTGCTAGAATATATTATTGAAGAAAACCTAGATAATGAAGCTGGAGACTCCAGAGATATTTTCAGTTTTACCTAAATTTCTGCATCTTGGAAGCACAGACATAGTACATTTGTAACACTGAAAACCACAGTTTTTTCTTTACATTTTCAGACTAACTTATAAGCTCTATTCTCTGTTTCCCAGTGAACTCCACTTGAATTCCACACAGAAAGGTAGTTTTCGCCCACTAAACTGCTGAGCTATTTCACGTTCTCAGATGCTTATGAGCAAAAACACGCAGCCTCACAACTTGCATATTCTGTAGTTAGTATCTTATTTAAGCACATACATACTCTTTAAGACTGCCTCACTGCACACACTGTGTTGAATTCTCAAGTTTGGTTGCATGTTTGACATGCACTCCCAAATCAGTTTTACCACAAAAACAGCACAGCCTTCTAGTCTACAGATATCCGTAACTCAGGCTGGATATGAGCACGAAACTCTATCCAGTTACCTTGGTAGTCTTCAAGGTGGTGTCACTGGGGAGCAAGGACAAAGAGAGACCTTCAGCCCTTTTAGCAGAACAGAATGTCCACATTCCTGGTACAATTTTAAGCCAACTGTTATTTTACCAGGTTTTCTGAGCACTCTATCAACTATTACAACACACCAGTTCTACAGGAAACAGTGTTAACTACTTTCCCCCCAGACTCTTCTGCACGTGCTAGAGATGGGAGCTACTTTACTTTGCTTATACACCTTCTCAGCAGAGCAATGAAACTCTGAAACAATCCAGCACCTCCTACTTTCCCAAAGCTTATAAAGCTACATTAATTTTTTAGGAAGAGGTATGACACTGCACCTGAAATATTGTCCAGATAAAATATATTTTACAGGTAGAGTTTTGAAGCTTTTTTAAGATTTGCAGACATCTTTCAATACAGGTAAGAGACCAACATACAGCAACTTAGACCCTATGGTAGATCCAATTTTTCTTGTGTACAATTAGAAGACGCCTTACAACTGTTGCAGGAGGAAAACAAAAGGATTCACAACCCTATAACTTACACACAACTTCTCTAGTCTTCTTTACCCCTAAGGTCTACTTTATCTTGATTATAGGTCATTAGACCATTCAAAGTATTTCCTGTGTACTTTCTCATTTCTGAGACATTCCTCAGAGCCCCAGCAGCTTATCTAGAGTTCTTGGATTAACTGGAAGAAACTACAGTATGGACTTTTACAATTGCTATACACTGCTAAGATCTCCAAATGCTTAGCACTATGAAAGAGCATGCAGGCATCTTACAGATTAGGGACACTTAATGAAATGCCATATTACACAAGTTAAGAAAGTGTCTTCTTTCTTCAAAAGCATTAATTTGTGAATAAGAACATCAGAAGAAAGGAAAAATAGTTTTGGAAGAAGCTCAACACAAAGTTTAATCCAAGCACTACAAACAGCATTCATCAATTGCTCACATGAAATATTTGCTCTGAAAAAATACATCATGGTATTCCTCAAAGCTGGAGTCCTGCACCTCAATCAATTATCACCCCAAAGTACTTTATTCTTGGCTAGGTAACTGTATTCTGGCACGTAATTCTCAATTCACTCCTTCAGCTTTCTCATCACTTTCCTTGAATTTCTAATGCTTCCAGGAACAAGATATTATCTGATCTTTGAGGTACAATGAGAATGACACCTGCCAGTAACTGGCTCCAATACTTAAGAGCTGGATAATATCACAACAGGCTACAGAACACCCCCAAAACCTATTAAAATCCTCCATTTATATTATTTTCTTAATGTGACATCATCAGTTAAACTTGAGAATTTGCATCCTGCAGATCCCCTGCTTCTAAATAAACTTCAGACAGCAGCTTGGAATAACATGAGAAATGTTACCTATAGCAAACTCTACCACTACAAATTTGACTAGTAACAGTCAATTACTCTAAGGAATCTCCGTTTATAAAGTTTAGGTTATTTTCTGAGAAATCTTCACTTATAAAGACACTCTCCTATAGCAAAATCTCAAGCTTTTTTCGCAGCTCCTCACAGAAGTCTTCCAGAGTAAGGAACACTTGGTATGTTGTGAGATCCTGCTTGGCAATCCGCCAATCCTATGCCAAAACAACCCAGGAGAAGATACTTGCAGATCATAGCATCCATTCTGTCTGCATCCAGCCAGGCAAATAGGTTTATTCAACTCTGCAGTTTTCCAAAATTGAAGATAACCAAGGGAAAAGAAAGTTGGAAAATATATCTGACCTCGTCCTGAATTAAGACACTCTGCAGAGCTTCTACTCTGTCTTCTTAAATCTGTAAGGTATCTAATTAATGTAACTAACAAATACAAGACTAAGCAATAAAAAAAATGCTCACGGTTTACAGCAGAAGTAACAGACTTTCATCTGTAGTCGAGACGAAATGACACTGACATTTTCATCTTATTAGAACAGTACAAACTATAGCAGGAATGATGCAATTAAGATCATTGCAACTATCTTATACACAACTATATTGAAAAAAGTTTAGTCATGACACAGAAAGCTCCACATTCTCTACAGCTTACTTTTGCAAAGCTTAGATGTCTCTTCAGGGTCATCCTGAATTCTCTCTTCCAACTTTACCTCAATTCTACAGCTAGGTTTAAGGAGAGAGGCTACTCTGGACATGTCAAAAATAATACCAACAAAAATTCAGGTAGTGAAGTTAGTGTCCTTATTTACTTTCAGAAAGTAAAGAGATCAAGCCAGAAGAAACTTTGGAAACTGCAGTGGAAGAACTATGTAGTGCCACTCTTACTGCCAGTGAAGCTGCTCTCATAGACACAATTTCACCCATGAATCACTACAGAAATTTTCCACTTGCAGAGACAATCCACACCCCAGCTTGCATACTGATACACACATAATACCTGTGCACTAAACACTGTTTGTGTTAGGCACATCTCATCATTACTGCCTATATTAAGAGCATATGCAAATATTTGCAGTAATTCAGGCATTTGCTTTGTTGAAGGGAACATGAGGTGAGAGTACCCCAAGCATAGATAAGCCTTTGTGCCCAAACCACAGATTTCTGCAGAGTTAATTTCATTCTAACTATGATGAAAGAAAGTCCAATCAACGAAGGTTTATAGTCAGACTCTCAGCAGTTTCAAATTAATTCCAGGTGAACACCTATTTCCAAGCATGTACAGCTAATACATACAGAAGCTGCTAAGTTACACAAAAAATATACTACCAGTAAAGCTGAACATTGTTTTTTTACCAGAACTATTTATCTGGAAGACAGAAGTTACTGACAATCACAGAAGTCATCTTTACATGACTATATCCTAACGCATTTCTGACCTTGAAAATTGTGTATGATCTATTGCTGCTGGAGCTAAGATCCTTGAGGTAGGTATCCAGAGAATATCATCTGTTTAAGAGCTCACAGCACTGCTCTCCAACCAGGCACCTCCAGGATGCCTCCGAGTAATTCTAATGTTGTTCTAGGCACACGCCCAGGTGTTTACGTCTAGAAGCTTCCAGGAGGTTCCCGCCATACTATCAAGCACCTGGAAAGCAACTCTGCTGGTCTGTGGAGGTGCAGACTTTGTTAGAAATTGGTTTAAAATTACAATCCTAACATGAATATTGGTATTCTCAAACTGCTTTATCCCATCTGTCACATTAATTCATGCTAACTTCTACACTAACTGTTCATACAGAAAGACTTCACCTCATCTTTTCAATTTTTTTATGGTAAATACAGTCTAAGAGAGCTGGCCAATAGTAATCACCCTCAGCCAAGAATACTGTCAGCTTTATCAATAAGCTAACACAAGTCAGACCTTAAATACCATTTACACTAGGAATCAACTGTTACTTAAGAGTTTTGTAAACAATAACTCCCCTCAACAAATAATTAAAGAATTCATCAGTCATATCCCAGACTAGCAAGTAGCATTTTTGCTACTAAAGCCATCTTGTCTCATCTAGCAAAAACAAAATACAAATCCATCTCTGTAATAGGTCAGAGGAACCACTGCCTAAAAAGATCTCCAGCACTAGCTATTTTCTGAAATAAGCGAGGGCTAGTTGTGCTACAAAGAAACACTAGACTTTTGCTTTTCAAAGAGGCTTACAGAGGCAGGCATTAAACTTCTATTGCACTTGAATCCATAGTTCTACAGCTTCACCAGGTGTTTTTGAAAACCCCACCCTGGAGCACCCTAAAGAGGAAAGTAGGAGAGGGGGAGCACAGCAAAGGGAAGGAAGAGCAAAGAGAAGGAAACAAGAGGGTAAAAGATAAGAGATCAAAGACACAAAGAAGGAAAACAAGATAATTTATCCTACCAGAGACAGCACCTCTTGTCAGTCAAGACAAGAAACATTGCCTCCCAAAAAGAATCTGGCACCAGGAAGTGGCAGAAGTGATGGGGGAAGACCAAATCTGACCTGAGGTAAGAAAAAAAAAATGGAGTTATGATTTTTTTTAAACTTTGTCTATTGCTTCATCTTACTTTTGCAATACATTGTTTTTAAAACTGTGATTTAAAAAAAAAAAAATCACATCTGTCTTCAGCTGGATTTTGTCAGTGATGACAGTGGGATGATCCAAAACAAATGTGGAACATGATCAATAGTATTTTGGTAAAAATGTGAAATTCTATGCAAATACTGAAATTAAAAACAAATTTCAAATACTATAGGGAAGTCGTATAAAGTGATAGCTGTAAATAACATATGTCACTTGAAATGCCCCAATGAGTCAAAAATTTGGAAGAATGGACTTGCATCTACAAAACTCACAGCAATAGAGTGTAAGACCACTAATTCCTACCTACAGGAGACTTTCCTGACTGCCTTCTAGCAAGACGTAAAATCTCCACCAGATAAACCACGTGCAAATGGGAGAAACATTATGGTCTCCTGTGCACAGGTTCTCTGCTTAATTGTAATAAAAGTTTTACCCTTGTCTCCAACTGAAAATGGGGTGACTTTTAGAGAAAGCCTGCTTTATTTGGAGCTTGTGGGAATCGCAACAGAAAAAAATACACACATGAAATTCACTGCAGGGTGATAAATGGGCAATAAAAAGAAGAATTCTTGTGCAAAGGTAAATCATAGGCTAAGATAAAAATTATGTCTAACAAATTTATCTTCTCCCTAACACTCATTCAAACTGCATTCTCAGAACAAACCAAGGGTGAAAGAGAGTAAATTTTTCCAAGTATGTCAGAGGCTCCAGTGATTTCTATCCATACTTAAAAATTAATTCCAAACTAGAACCAATGAGTCCAATGGCAGAAATCAAGCTATCACCTGCACACACCTTTGAAATACAATTCTGACACCTATGGACAAAGAGCAGTCATGCAAGTGATAAAAATAATATTAAAGCTGAAGACACTTCTATGATGATGTTCCACAATTTTCACTTGGTACAGACCTCACTTAGCAACTCAGTAAATGTCAATAAGCCAAATAAAACTTTTAAAATAGCTCTAAACTGAAGTCTTGGGCTTACACATATATTCTAAAACAATTAAACTAATAAGCATGTCTCTAGGCTCCACACTAAATTCAAAGTGGTAATTTGTAATAGTGCTATGCAGAGATAAAAATGTGGATAACCATAAGGACTGTATGTGCAAAAGGAGTAAATTCAAACCAGATGTTCAGATGATGCTTCAGGGAAAGGGGTAAGGAACCAAGACAGACAGAAGATTTGAGATACCTGACAGTCACATTCAAACCTGAAATAGTTAAGAGACTAGGAGTATAAAGTATAAAGATAAAATCCAAAACTTTAATTTGGATACCATGTAGCCTCAAGAACCTTCTGTGAAAAATTCCTCCACAATCTCATTACAAACTGTATGAAAAAGCACTTCAGTTTTAATCACCTTTGTCGTTGGTTTTGGTTTCTTGAACTCATGAAATATCTTATTCCAGAAATGAAATATCTTCTTCTATTTGGAAAGGGCTATTTCAGACTTTTACACAGATCATGCCTTTCTTTCAGACTCCCTCTCTGTATCAGCCTGAGGTAAACACTCTTCCAATTTCCATCCATACAGCAATTCACGTGTCCTGATTCACTAGTAGCACGCCTTGAGTTCTCTGAAGACACTGAACAGTGTGCCTGAGCTGCTCACAGTGCCTTATAATGCTGCTTCTGTATGGGTGAGCAGCATTGCTGCCTATAGTTAAGCTTGTATACCTCCTCTCCATTATGACTCCATTTGCAGAACTTAAAGCTACCAAATCCACTCATATCTATTCTAAATCCTGTAGAGGGAAGAATGTGTAGCATGTGGAGGATTTAGCCCAAGTGATTCCAATAACAAAAACCATGAAAACTCACAGCTTTGCATATTAATATATGTATTCTAGTATCAGCCCATGATCAGAAGCCATAGGAAATGCAATCTAACACAATTATATTCCTTTCTAGAAAAATACCACCTCTCACTCACTGCACAAGGGCATATGGCATTCAGTCAATAACCAGAAAAGTCTCTATTCATTTTATCATCACTGGTCAGTCTGAGATTTATCACACACTTCGAAAATTTGCGTTGACTATGGATTTTCTCACTGCCTTTTCCCTGCAAGCATTTCTCTACAGCACAAATATCAATAAATTAACTTTAGCACCACTTCTAAGCAGTATTTTCCTTCTCTTGAAATAGAGGGAAAATATGGCATGTAAAGATTAAAACTTCATGTCCACTGAATCCAGCTGCGCAATCTGAGATGCCAACGGACAGATATTTCAAAATCTTTTATTTTCTAGAGTTAAAGTGTTTTTTTCAAAGCTTATTGCTCAGTTACTACAGTTGCGGTCATGAACACTCAGATCCCAAAATCCCTATCAGACCTTCATAGTATCAGGAACAAACAACTAACAGGCACCTGTGAATTCTTGCCAAAGTGATGTTCCTGACAGTTCACATGAACTCTGCAGCAGAAGACAGGAGGGTCGATCCAACTTTCCGCAACAAAGCGCCACTGTAAACACCTCAACCATCCTTTCTTTCTGTAATGCCTCTACCTGTTCATTTGCTGTACACTCTCAAACACAGAGCAGTGGTCTAACACGCAAAACCCTCCTGTGCACCCTAAAGGAGGCAAGGGTGGTATGGAGCAGATAATATTCAGCTGTGTAATTAGGTAATGCAGATACTCAAAGAAAGCTGAATTACTACTGCTGTCTGTACAAACAAATTCTGGCACATCCCAACTCCTGAGTGCTGTTCTTTAAATCTGCTGCTATGTCCAGCAGCTTCTTGAATGTAGTAACACTTTCTGTATTAAAAATTGGTTTTAATACAAAAAAAAATTGTTTTGTATTTCTTAACAGTAACTGAAGTAACAACAAAGACACAACTATGAACCGCAAAAACCACAACTCTTCCCCAAATGTTATCAGTAATGTAGCATGATAAGGCATTTGAAAAGCTTTCTTCTTTTTATTTAACGTGTACAAATTTTATTTGTCCAATACTGCTCAAGCAACTAGCATAGCTCTCTAAACTTCCCCTGAATCCCATCTAGTCACCACTAGTTGAAACAAACATTTGGAAGTAAAAGTTACTTCACCGTTGTCTTCTTTCTTCACCCCCACTCAAAAATACTGTAAATATTGCGGTTCTGTTCCAGTTTTCCTGCTTAAGATACTGGCTATCAACCTTTCAACATTGATCATTTCAATTTAATCTTTTTCTCCTGTTTCCCAAAGAATATTTGGTCTATGGCACTACTTCTTACCACAAATGCAAGAGAAAAAATGGTCTCTCTTTACACATATTTTTGAAGGACCTTGTTCACAGACTCTGCAGGGACAGCAGCATATTGGTTCACAGACAGTACGCTTCCCAAACCATCCAAGCCAGAGAGCTTTTGTAAAATGAAAACCTAGCTTCCTCAAAACCAGTCAGTAGTTTGCCAATTAAAACACCGCTGATGCATCCAGCTCATTTTATTATTAAATGATGATTCAGTTTCTTACTGAAAACAAGCAACAGTTTAATAATAAATCAAATTACTGTGTTCCGATATTTCTAATCACATTTGCAGCTGTTTACATTTAACATTGACTTTGTGTCCTAAACATAGCTCTTGCTAGTTAAATTATCACACTAACTTGTTCTCAGATACTACATTACACCTGTAATTACAAGCATTAATATGCTACCATAGAATAAGACTAACAGCAGTATGAAAAACTTTGATGTATACAGTTAGAGAATGCTTCAGAGTCAAATATTAGCACAAATCCAAAAAACGTCGCAGTTTTATGTTACATGTACAACTTAATCTGGATTTATTTTCAAAAAAACCAGATCTAACTAGCAACAACATAGGAAAGAATTTGTGATTATTCTGTATTGTGGAATAGCAAAATTCTGTGTTTGGTTAAAATGTAAGCAAAGTATTCAAATGAATCAGAAGGCAGCAAGTTATAACCAGTCTCACAGATGCATGCTTCATTATTAAAAGCAATATTTCACCAACACAATATTTTGAGTACTTTGTATGGAAAATTATGTAGTCTTGTTGCCTCAATTCAGAGCTTCACATGCAAAAAAAGATTTGTACAGCATTTAATGGCAATTTTATAACTGACATGACATGAAACAGTAGAAGTTACACATCAACTGCTGAGTGCTACTTGTCTTGACAGAAGTTCATAGTACGCTTCTGCAGCTCAAGTATGACACAGCTACTGCACAATTACGAAGGGTAGAACTTACTCTTGCTTTTAATGTTTTCAAAAAGTTTTGTTATGGATAAAGTTTTATTTATGTGTTGTATTGTGATCATACAGAAAATATCAGCCCAGACTCCTGATCTGTCCATTGTACAGTGAGAAGACTGGAGCTAACATTACCCTTACATGAGCTGTTTTCAAGTGGTTGGTACATATTCAAGTGTTGCTCTAGGATTTCTAGAATTTCAAAGACCAAATTCTGTGTATTTCTGTTTAAGCTGTACTTATTTATCCTTCTATTACAAATAAGCACTTGATTTAAAGATGTCTATGCAAGACAGTTATACATACACACACAAAAAAGAAGAGCCCTTGAATACAAGGAGCTATAAACAAGTAGAGAATATTTGGAAACTGCACGGTCCTGACAGTCACTGCTCTCCCCTCCTAGCTTTGTTACCACCATCCATTCACAACTTTACTTCACGTGTGACTAGGATTAACTGAAAAGCTTTGCCGATTGACATGAAATACTGACAAATGGGCACTGCCAAAACCAACCACCACCTGCATTGCTGCAAGGTCGTTGAAGCTTAAAGAATACAACCCTTAGTGGAAATACGAAACAAAGTAAGGAACTGGGGCTGGGAGCGCGGTGCAGAGTGTGCAAGATCGAGAACCAAGTGGTGCAGGCAGTGCAGTGCTGGGAGCCTTCTGGAGCTGCCAGGTGTAGGGAACCTGAAGCAAGGCCCTTGTATGACTGATAATGTGGCAGCAATCTAGTTTCACAAAAGAAGTTGCAAAAAAAAAAAAAGTGGTCTTCTAATGATATTCCCGGAAATCGTAATTCTCTATTTTTCTGCTGTCCTGGGTGGTGTCAACTGCTATACAAGACAATCACTGCCAGATGCACAGCCACAGAAAGAAAATCCATAATATGCAGAATACTTTGTTATACTTTCTAGAATTTTAAAAAAATTACCTACCTGCTCCTTGTAGACTGTCAATTACTACACCACCACATACTCCTCAAGAGAGGGGCTAACCCAGAGAAACACAGTGTGTCCCTCCTATAAAGGGAACAACATGAAATCCAAGACCAAGGGATAACCTAATGTTGCATTCTAGAAAATCAAAGGCAGAGAATAGCTCGCCTCTTAATATCAAATCACAGAACAAAAATGGTTTTGAAAAATTAGAGAGACTAGCAAGAGGTGGATAAACGTTAACAGCTACATCTGGCAGTATTACCAAAGTCTTTTACACACTGAATGAACATTTCGAGAAAGAGCAACAATAATTCAAGTTCTAGTTGTGTCCATTTTCCTGAATTCCAGAGAAATGGTAGCCAGGCTCTTGTGTGAAATGAAAGTGCAGTGAAAAGGCAAGCTTAGTCAGACTCTTTCTGAAGGATAACAAAATCTCTCTTTTTTTTTAAAGAACAGATTGTATTTTATGCATTATTACAACATATATTATGGTTTATTATTATTACTACCAAAGAAAAAAATACAATCTGTTCTTTAAAAAAAAAGAGCCACACAACAACAACCCTATATTTTCTTTCAGAGAATGGTGTAGGAGACTTACCAGAACAGAAGCCGGGTGAAGAGAGGCAGCTGAAAGATTTAT
>KZ505675.1:789204-992209 GCA_002844005.1 Limosa lapponica baueri
CAACACTTCTTTTGATGCAGCCCAGGATGTGATTGGCCTTCTGGGCTGCGAGAGCACATTGCTTGCTCATGTCCAGCTTCTCGTCCATCAGCACCCCCAAGTCCCTTTCCTCAGGGCTGCTTTCTAATATCTCATCCCCCAAACATTTTGCATGTTCCCAAAAGCTTTTTGGAAGTCAGATAGGTGCTGTGAAGAGGGTAAGCTGATTGGTACTCGTACGCAGTCAGACATACGCATGCAGGTACTACATGGAACTCTAATAATATTGCTGCTCTTTTCCTTCTATCAATAAATATATCTGGACTTTGGCAAAACCAGAAACTGTCTTGTTAATCTCCTCACCTTTCCAGACCACTCCACTTTGGAGTCAGCATTCAGAGGTTATCTCAGATATGTCCTTCACTACTGAGAGCTTTCACCCTTCTCAGCAGTCAGTATTGACGTTGGTTAAGATACTAGATGTTGATATAAAGCCAAAAGTGCCCCAGCTACCTCTTTCTCTTCTACTTTTCTGGCAAATCTTATGAAGAATTTGAGCCAAGTTAAACACTGAAAATTCATCAAATCATTGTATCCGCTTACAAAAATACTCCAAACTGACCACATACCCTCATAATGTCCCCCAGTAGGGACACTATTCTTACAGTACCTAAAGTCACAGTGTACTAGGAAATAGAAACAGCTTTTAAGATTCTCTGAATTCCAGCTCTGCTCTCTGTCAGAAGAGGACAAAGATAAAAGAATTTATCCTTTCTTGATATCATTATTACTGTTACTTTGGAGGTTACCACTGAACCAACTGATATTCCTCTGCTTGATAATGACAAATGTTGCTGGTTTTACTCCACTCCATGTGAATGAATCAGAAACAGAGTGTCCCAAGCACTGTTCCAGCAAGTGGATGATATCAGGGATGTATCCTGTGTACTTACAAAACCCTGTTTCTGCAAGCAGGAGGAAGCAAATAAAACAATATCTTCTCATCACCGTAAACACTCTTTCCTCTGCCGCTAAGATATATTTTATGCACATGATTCTGAGGCCCATGCTGCAATACTGGTTCAGGCTACAAGCTAGGTTTTTATTACCTTCTGTTTTTCTCTGCCCTTTTCAAAACAATAATCCCACCCTCTTTCAAAACAATAACCATACTTAGGCAGGTTCCCTATGAATTCAAATCACTGAGTAACCATATTTGAACTTTCAGAGTGCTGCTCTCTGCATGTTCTTATAGTGGAGACTGCCATCTGATACAGGAGACAAACTGGTTAATCTTTGGATCTGTATGCCTCTATTTCAGTAAAATTTTAGCCAACTGCTACCTTATGCCTAGACCTCTCAACTCACCTTCTGGGATTATGTGATGAGTGGGATGCTGTGGTGAGGTGGTACAATGAAATCACACACCCCACTCCCCACAACTGTCCCAAGATTTGGGGGGGGTCACAGTGGGCTTTCGTGGCTCGATCCTTCACGTGGCCTTGTGAGCAAAGGGGTCCTCTGGAAGTCACTGCAAAACCTCATCAACTCCAACACTACCCAGGCTAAGTCCAGCACTGCAAAGCACAGGAAAGCATTGCCCTGCGCTGCTTCTATCTGCTATGCAGGCATGGACCTGAGGAACAGAAAGCCTGTGAAACTCCTACAGCAACAAGGAAATTACTAGCATTTGATAGGGAAGTTAGGGGGCGGGACATCTCTGTGTACATGCATTTTCAAACATATGAGGACGTGTGGTTTCTGCTGTAAAAAACCTGTGCTATAAAGTGCCAGCTGAAATCTGGAAGTATGGGATACAAAGCCCAGGGGACAAGGGTCATGTCCTGGCCATGGCTGCTGAGTAACAATCCTGTAGCAAAATGGGTTATATCTCATTTTTCCCTTCCTCTACTCTCTCTGCAAATTTTAGCCTGCATAGCTCAGACAAGCACAGAGCCCCCAATGTATTAGCAATTAAAAAAGAAATGAGAAAGTCAATACAGACTAACCTGCTCTTACTGCAAATGCGCAGAACTGCTGGGTGTGCTAGATGGCTCTATCCGGTTCAGCAGCAGGCGCCTCTCCTGAAATGGTTTGCTGTAATATTTTTAGCCTGTTGTTAGTGATGCATGAGTAGTGATTTTGGATTGCCCTGGACCCAGCCGTCCCTCATCGTCCCGTTCCTTCTGCAATGACACAAGATAAAATTTCAGCTCCAAGAAGGACCTAGCTATGCCTGTGACACTGCTAATGACAAGCAGAATTCATCCAGCTTTTGGGGTTTTGCTCAGAAATCCCCTTCTAACAAAAACCTAGATCTCACCTATGACAAATCACTCTCTTACATTTTCTTTCTGAGTGTCAGAAGCCAAGCAGTTTTCTAGTCTTAATTTACAAGTTTTTAATTTTTAAGTTAAAGAATGATCAACATTGACATTTGAAAATGTTTTGAAATCCAGATGTTTCTGCATTTCATTTGCCTGTTTAAAATACTGAACATTCTCTCCTTTTATTGTAGCCTTCAGCTGAGCTCAGGGTCATTGCAGGCTAGACCTCTAAAACAATGTGGTGAGATTTGCACTACCACTCAACTGTGTGGCACAGTGCTGCAAAGGGTGATATGCCCTCCAGACTGACCATGTTCCTGGGCTGTGGGTACCTGCAAATGGTCATTTTGGCTCATTTTGCAGCAGAGAAACTGTCATTGCAAGAAGCAGCCAGCAGAGTCAGTGAGCACCATGTGCTATGATGCACAGGGGGAGCGTGTTCTCATTATCCTCTAGTAAAGCCAGGAATAAAACTCACATTCATGTGTGAATGTGTGTGTGGCTGGAAGCTAGAGCAGGGACAGATGTATGTAAGCACCTTGGCTCTGGAAAGGGAAGAAGGTTATCTATCTGCCTCCTTGTCCCAGTGACAGGCTTTGGAAGAAGGGGAAGGATGGGGGATGTACATCAACAATACAAATACAGCTCCCTTTTCTTCCCCCCCCCCCCCCCCCCCCCCTCCCAAAGCTTTTTGGTAGCAGCACACACATTTATTCAGCTGTTCTTTGGTCTGTTGGAGAGGTGACTTGGAGAATAGACAGGACACATCAGGAAACCACCTGTATTTAACCAAGGACATCTCTACAAAGCATCCCAAACCCAGAAGAATGAGAAGGCCAAGCACAGCAAGACCTCTTCTGCAGTGGCAAGGTCACTGCTCATGAGCAGTACTGGTAAAGCAGCATTACACCTGTCACCTGACCATTTCAGATAAGGGCAGAGGTACCAGAGCTAGCATTATACCCATGGGAGTAGGTAATGGTAGCATGTCCTGGCAGCTCAATGCATACGCACATAGGAAGCAGCTGCACCCAAGCAGCCCTGCATGTCCGAGCTGGCTTGGCTAAAGTCACACATAGCATCACTTCATTCACTTAAAATCCCTGCACTGTGGTGACAACCCACAAGACTCAGTTTTGACAAACTAGTGCATGAGGAAGAGAGGTCTGTCTTTGCCGTGCTTCACCAAAGTCCTCGGTCCTGCTTCCCAATGAGCGATGCAACCACTTTTGGACCTGCAGCAGCATGATCTATTTCCTTGATTGGGCCCAGGTCCTCCCCTGACTTCCAAGAAGCAGGAGCAGGTCCTGTCACCCCTCAACCCATATTCACAGAAACAGACAACAATGGGCAGCACTTCATTACCGAGGGACTGTAGAAAATTACCATAACAAGGCTGGCTTTAGTGGACCAAAACTTCCCAGCTTGTGAAGGTAGCACTAACTAGAGGCACGTCTCCAAAAGGCATAAAGTGGCCACAAAAACCATGCTCTGAGCAGAGGGTTTTAGTCACACGGTTATTTTAGAACATCAGGACTCAACAGAGTCCAAATCTGGTACAAGGTGTCCAGTGTCAGAGGAGACATCATTTCAGTTAATGAAAAATTGCTCTCCAATTAACACCAACAATTTTTAGTGAAGATGACCATTTAGCCCCTCCCAGACTACTTGTGCTTGAGTCCTCTGTGGTGCTATGTATTGACTAGCAGCTGCTGTCCTATGTTTAACTAGCAGGTGTGAAATTAGTGGTGCTGCATGGAGAAAGAGTTGTCCTAGTTACACCACTGCTTGCCTGCGCATCGCCAGCACCAGTGACACTCAGGGTGAATTTCACACTGCCATCTAGCGATTAACATCCACTTTCCCTGCTGCACAGTGGCAGAAAAATGATACAGCAAAAATTTTAATTCCCCAAGGCTGAAATCTTAGGTAGGCTTATATCCCATGGCTTCTTGAGCTACAGTGGTGGGTGACACACATAATGGAGCACAGAGTCCTAGAGAGCTTACACAGGACAGCTGATGTAGATACCTAGACATCCTGAGGTGGGATTCCTGGCTAAATTTGTTGAAGCTTGTATTAGCTCTTCACACCAAGTACTTATGGGAAACTAAACAAGTGCATGCGCCCTCAGTTTTGGCAGTCTTGTCCTGAATGTTCATATGCAGGTACTTGTGTGCCTCTTTACATACTATAATGCTTTTTTTTTTTCTTCTTCTTCTTTTTTTTTCCTTCCCTTTTCTGCAAATCCAGGGCCCACCCTAGCAGTAGAAGGCAAGGTACTCTTTTCAAAGCAGGCACAGGGACGCCTAGAACTTGTAAATATGTTCCTCTCTCAACAGTGTCAAAAGCATCACTTCTGGTCCGGGAATAGGCTCCTAATTTTCAAAAAGCCTTGTGTCAAAGGGTATTAAGCCAAGTGATACATTAAGATAAAATGATGCTAAGAGCAGAGAGGGGATGAATAGAGAAAATGACCGTGTCACTTTTACACTGTGACTTCTGCTAGGTACAGATCATCCTATTTGAACACTTAAGCATTAGATAACACATTGTGGAGGAAAACAAATTATTGTCTTCTTTAGAGATTTCTATTCTCTGCTTCAGATTTCATCCACTGTTCGCCTGCACTGAGTAGGTACCCATACAGAGTGTACTCATGTAAATGTACGCAGAGTACTTTAAAATGGCAATGTTCTTCATGACCAGAATTATACAGACCAGTCCAGACCGTCAGGGATTCTGGAAAGGACCTGCTATAGGGCCAAAAGAATGTATTTTTTTACATTCAAATGCAATTTTTTTACCCTTTGCTGTTAGAATATATTGTACCAAAAGCCTGACAGTACAGCCTTAAAAGAAGAGAAAATGTTTTCAACTTGAGATGTTATTTACAAGAAAAATTAAATATTGAAGGATATTTGACACCTGGGGAGAAGTAAAACACCACACTGCCACATTAACAGGCTTGCCAAAACTCAAACACTGTCTTACCCCAATTTTCCAAATCAATCTGCTTTAGGCAGAAGATAAACAAAGGAAACCTGCTGCCAACCCAAAAAACACAGAGGTAATCAACTAAAACCAGACTTGGAATAGAAAGTGCAAGGCATAGGCCTTATCCCACAATGTCAGTAAGGTGCAGAAGGCACTGGGGTTCAGAAAAGGGCATGAACGAGGCTGAAAAGCATTTTTCATATTATTGTATCCCCCATGTCATATCTGGGACAACATCTGAGACATGTGGCTCAAGGTGTTAATAATCTCTCTCTATTTGCATGTACAAGAAAACCACAGCTGCAGTGTCTCCCCTGACAATTTTGAACTTGCACATAGGCAAGTCCACCAGCATTTGCTAAGCCTTCATGTGATCCTGCAAGGGATGTCTCCACACCATCATTTAACGTTGCTCCCTTCCCCCTTTGTTCTAAAAGCCCCAGGACCTTTAAGGCAATTTGTACTCGTCGGGGCCCCTCTCGCCATACACCCCTCGACACTGCTGCGCTGCGTGAATCGCCTCCTAGCACTTGGACAGAAGTGTTCCACATGTCAGGAGTGATTAGAAACCTCACTGCTTCCCTCCTGCAGGACGCTGCTCCCACAGAAGGTCCAGCCAAACAGCATGCTCCTAATCTGCCTCAGCACAGCCAGACAGCAACCGAACGCAGCATTTTGTGCTAGCTGAGGTGGTTTGGTACAGAATAGATTAGGAAGGACTTGTGGGCTGTTTTGTCTATGGAGTTGCAGAGACAATAAGGTTGAAGTCAGTAACAGCTTAGATAGACAGAGACTTAGATAGACAGGTAGACCAAGACAAGAAAATCAGTCGCTGATGAAAGTGAATTATTTTACATGCTTTAATAGCTCTTTGTACTCCACTGAATGTTCCAATTACACTGATTTACAAGGGACAGTTGTACCAATACAGTTTTCCATTTAGGCACAGCTCTTCAGTAATAAAATTGTACACAAGAGTCACATCACTACACACAATCAGTAACAACACTAAGTTTCCTTGTACAGATGAACCCTTAGAAGAAATCAGCTTGGTGTTTCCCCTGACAGTCAGTACCAACTCCTACCAGTTAAAGTCATCTAATGCTTCCTAATACAAGATCCTTCTCTCTGTAACTCATCCATTTCTGTGAGAAAGATTCTCTCTCAGATATTTTTAAAATTAAAGGCTTGGTAGCAGCAGTTGCAACCTGGCTGGGCAGCGTGTCATTTTCCCAGCTCTCACAGCTCAGTATTTCTGAGTATGGCTGACTACCACAAAACTGAGATGTCTTTCAAAGAGAATTTTAGAGCTTCCTTGCAATCCAAATGACAGTAAACAAACATTTTTTTAAGGAGAAAAAAAAAAGAACATTTCTGTTAAAACATGACGACTTTTTTTTTTTAATGGACTTTAGTCTCCAGCATGGTTTTTTTCTTAGCATTTGAATGACTTGTTTGGTCACACATTTGTTTTAGATGAGATGAGATATTTTCTGTTACAGTACATATCCTGTTATTCCTTCATTAGTAAACTTAGATCAGAAGTGGCATTATCTTTGCAAGTATCACTATGCTTGTAAAAAGGAAAAAAAAAGAGCAGGTAAAAAAGTCTCCAAAAGTTTGAAGTTCACGTCCATTTTAAACATTCATATGTCACTATAAAATGTTTTCTCTACTGCTGGGAAAGTAGTAAAAATATTAAAGCAAATTACACAGCTTTCATACAGTGATTCCACTCCCTGTGGGTTGTTTTTAAAAAAAATGCATTGAATTAGTGTTATTTCAAACATTTAAAATAATCTCCACTAGGGTATAATTACTGCAGCAGCTTTTAATCTTTAGTATCAGAAAGACCTGCTATTATAAATACTAGCATTTATTTGTTCCCTTTATGATCATCTCCAAGAAAATACTTCAGATGAGACCATCACTCTATGCTAAGAACACGGTTTACAACAGTCATTTACCGAAAACAGTGCAGATGCAGCAGTTTTCTTGTGCAGCTATACACACCCTTTGCAGTTCTGTACTGCAGATACTTTTTATCTTTCACAAAGGGGAGGAAAATACTTCTTGGCTGAATATATGGATGGAAAAGGTACGAAAAGCCTATAGGAGCAACAAGGTTAAGACATTCAATGTGAATAGGTCCCCAATAAAACCAATTCTTCCCTTCCAGTTCAGTAAAGATATGTAATATAACTAGTTGTGATCTCTTCTGACCTATGACTTCAGTTTGGTCTGATTATTTATTTTTTTCTTCACCCTTTGTAAATTCAGATTTTCAGCCATCTGAACAGAATTCCAAGAAAAAACTAAGCAGATCTTCTAGGGTCCTCAAAGCATTTTTCCTGCCTGTGCAGACAAGAATTCAAGGCTCCACTGAATACATCAAGTGTATTGAAAGCTTCTGGGATGCGAAGACCAAAGACACCCCAATGCAACAGAATCCAGTATCCCTAAAAGAGGATGGACATGTTACTTTTACGTCTATTAGCATCTGAGAAGAACAGGCTATGCTCATCTAAAGACCAAAAGAAACTAAAAAATTTCAGAAAAATGCTTTCAGTTACCTGTTTGTACTACAAAATGACACTTGGTGTTAGCTGCATGCAATAGCTTGTGCTGTCAGCGTTGCACAGCTGCTCCCACATAAAGCAACAACTGCAGCGGCTGCTTGCACTAACCACAAGCAGGTTACTTTATATCCACTAAGCTAAGTTACCTGCAGTCATTACTGCATCTGATGTGACTGTGTTAGGAACCATGAGTGGATAAACCAGGGCATAAGAAATTGGTTTAGTACCTTATAAGTAGTAGGTACAATTTACCTATATACCTATGTAGGTATATATATCTACGTCGCTATGTACCTATGTAGCTAAAGAGTAGATATAGCTACACCTATGTACCTATACATAGGTATATGTATTCATTATTAGGAAATAAACCCTTTATTCGGTATATTTCAATAATTAAGCCTTAGTTCATTTCTTGACCACATCTAGCGCTATCACCAGCAGCAACCTGAGACTATACAGCACCGCACTCCTCTTTCATTGCAATACTTCTTCAGCAGGGGAATACTACACCAGATTTTAAACTAGTTGATGATGCTACTTAGTACTGCTTCAGAACAGCTCGAGCGCTTAATGTTGTTTTCTTCCATGTTCAGCTACTGCTGCTTGTCTGTCAGCGTGCTTTGTTCAGTGCCTGAGCTGTGCTTGTTCTTAAGAGACCTTCCAATGTATCTCCAGTATTCCTTTCGGATGGTGTCTTTTTCTTTAGCCAGAATTTCACACAACTATGAAAGAAAAATGAGATATTGGAGTGTTATAACCAAAAGCTTTACGGAAACCTTATCATCTTTATAAAATGCACACAATATATGGTTCAGCTAGCATTAGAAACACCTTTCTTAGCAACATTTGTTTTATTCACCAGATTTGCAACTGTCCGATGACTCAAACTGATGTCTACTCCAACTGGTAGTCAACCAATCTGACACTGCACAAAGACCTCTCCAGTCCTATTTCAGTTGCAACTGCTTCCCCATGACTCCTTCCCATGCCTACCACTCATCATCTACCCCATCTACTACTGTATACTTGTAACTTCCTGACAATTGCCTTTTCGGGATCCAGTAGGCTGCACAGGACTTAGTTCAAAACAGTGGGGCAACATCCTGCTCTTGAATCTTCAATACTCCCAATGGACCAACAGGAGATGTTTTGCTTATGGTTTTTCTCTTAGCAGACTGTCCCAAAAGGATTCTCCATCCAAGTCAGTAACCTTCTCTTACACTGTGTCAGAGATGACGCTATACAGGTACTTCTACACGTTCTGATTTTTGTTTTACTTTGATCTGGGTGAGCAGTGAGGCACAGCAGAAGTCAACCCTGCTCACAGGACATGCTGTGTGAAGTTTATATGGTATGAACACTGTCTACTGTTCAACGTTCTAGTCAATTCCCTTTTATTATGCAGATGCCATTGTCTTACTCAGTGAACCAGAGTTAAGAAATAGGAGCTTCGATGCCTAAATAGACAAAGAAGTCAAACTCAGTGAAATAGTATAAAGAGACATGAATCTGTGAGGTACAACTGCACTTATTTACACTCTGGTCCGGGAACACAACAAAGGAAAAACATTGAGAAAAAATGCTGTTGGAACACAGAGACTCCAGGCAAGAACTGCAGCTCTAATTACACTGAGATCCCACAGTCTGTCCCATAGTGAAAAGTGTTCTTGTAAAAACTACATTGCAAAACGCACCAAGGAGTTCCTCGAATATGAAGCACAGGGAGACACACAACATTGCTAGAAGTCACTTATTCTCTGTAGGAAATGATGCCTGACATTTCTTACTTATGTTCCCAGTGCCTGCTGGCCTTTAAGCTAATTCTGCCAGCTTTCTTAGAATGAACTAAGAAGTGCAAAGGGAGCTTGAGATTCTATTTAGATACAGATACTCGGAGAACAAGACTCACTAACCTACAGACTAAAAAGTGAGTTCAGGCTACAAAGTTAGCACTGGAAACTCCTTGATTGTGCAAACATCACCTTTCTTCTGCAGGTAATATTAGAAACCTTCCTTTATTGGCAGGTGAAGAAAACTTACACTGATTTTATAACTGGTAAGTTATTATTTATACATAAATTCACAAGACCCTTGTGATTATCTGGATTTCATGTTCAAGTCTTCATAGAGCTCCTGTGATTAACAAGTAGCCTCTTCTATTTTTGAAAATCAATCCCATTTTGTCAAGGCTGCAATAGATGGCATCACTGAGAAACAAAGCCAAGCTCTCAAAACGTACCTCCAATGCCTTGTTTAGTGTTTCCTCCTTGTTATCACACTGGTTTTCAAGCATATCTTCATATATGTCCACAAGAAAGGCAATCAGATAGGGTGAACTGTGGCTGGGCTGTAAATTCAACAGTTGCTCTAACAGATTTGGATACTTAGAAAGACCACGATCCTGTAAAATCCTAGAAGAGAGGTTAATAGGCTTGAAACAATGCTGGGAAATCCGGTGTGAAGAATTACATTTTTATTATAACTCCTTTGTTTGGAGATGTTGTGGTTTCAGTTGAGATAGAATTAGCTTTTTTACTAGCAGCCGGTATCATGCTACGTTTTGGATGCGGGATCAGAAATACTTTTGATAGTGCACTTATATTTTCAGTTGTTGCTAAGCTCTCAGGGCATTTTCTGCTTCTCGTACTGCCCCGCCAGCAAGCAGGCTGGGTGGGAGGGCAAAAGAAGTTGGGAGGAGACACAGCTGGGATAGCTGACTCCAGCTGACCAAAGGAATATTCCATGCCATGTGACATCATGCTCAGTATATAAAACTGGGGGCAGAAGGGAGTTAAAGGGGGAGCACTTGGAGTTACAGCATTTGTCTTCCAAGGTAAAGGCTATGCATGATGGAGCCCTGCTTTCCTGGAGGTGGCTGAACACTTGCCTGCTGATGGAAGTAGTGAATGAATTCCTTGTTTTGCTTTCCTTGTGCACACAACTTTTGCTTTACTTAACCTGCCTTTATCTCAACCCACAAATTTTCTCACTTATTTTTCCAATTCTCTCCCCAGTCCCAACTGGGGGGAGTAAGCAAGCAGCTGTGTGGTCCTATCTGCTGACTGGGGTCAAACCATGACAGGAGATTAGTCAGTTTTGAAATAAGGGTGCAAATAAACATATGGCAGAAAGTAAGCAGCATGCAGCAATAATACAGCTTAATGTGTAATAAGCTAGTATAGTTACACTCAACTGAACAGAAATTAGACTGAAAGCATGCTCATTACCTTCTAATCTATGCTTTTGAAGCAGTAACATTACAGGTCAATTTTTTAAAAGCATGAGACGTGCTTGCAATCCTCCCACAAGAACAACAGGGCCAGAAACTTAGTGGAAAGTTATAGAGAAATTAGGTTAATATATTAACTCCTTGTGGAGTTTTCTGCCTGCCTGTTTAAGCACACAACACTAGAATGAACAGCAACAAGCTCTTTCCAGTTAAGAGCTAGGCATAAGACACCTTTACAGATATTCTCTTTGCCCCACAGGGAAGTATGCCTCACCCTTTCAAATAGTTCCAAGCGCTCTCATTATGTGGCACTGCTGTGATCATCTCAAGAGTGTATCTGTGAGAAAAAGAGAACAGGTCATGAATGCAGCCACTAACAATGCAGTCAGAAATTGCCTGAATGTGCTCAGACATTCCCAAATGCATCCCTCAAGTCCGTATTTCAGAGTCTTTTTGTAGATCATCTCAGTTAGGTGATAGATCAGAAATGTCTCATAATATAATCACTGCAAGTCTCAGAGGCAGACATTGTGAAAACAGTTTGAAACTCCAAAGTGTTCTATTTGCTGCATTTTACACAATAATGAAACAGTTCTCAAAATTACGAGCAATAACCATAGAACGGTTAGAGTTGGAAGGCTCCTTAAAGATCATCTCATTCCAACCCCCCTGCCATAGGCAGAGACACCAAATACTAGATCAAGTTGTTCAAAGCCCCATCTACCCTGGTCTCGAACACTTCCCAGGGATGGGGCACCCCCTGTTTCTCTGGGTAACCTGTTCCAGTGTCCCAAAACCCTCACAGTAAAGAATGTCTTCCTATATACCTAAGCTAAATCTACCACCTTTCAGTTTAAAACCATTACCCCTTGTCCTATCACTACACCCCCTCATCTTTCTGTAGGCCCCCTTTAGGTACTGGAAGGCTGCTTTAGGGTCTATCTGGAGCCTTCTCTTCTCCAGGCTGAACAACCCCAACTCTCTCAGATTGGCCTCATAGAGGAGGCTATGCTCCAGCCCTCTGATCATCTTCATGGCCATCCTCTGGACTTGCTCCAACAGGTCCATCTCCTTCTTATGCTGTGGGCCCCAGAGCTGGATGCAGTACTCCAGGTGGGGTCTCACCAGAACAGAGTAGAGCAGAACCACCTCCCCTGACCTGCTGACCACACTGCTTTTGATGCAGGATACAGTTGGCTCTCTGGGCCACAAGTGCACATTGCCAGGTCATGTCGAGCTTCTCATCAACCAGCACCCCAAGTCCTTCTACCAGGGCTGAATCCGTTCTCCACCCAGTCTGTATTTGTGCATGGGGCTTGTCTGACCCATGTGCAGGACCTTGCACTTGGTCTTGTCAAACTTCATGAGGTTCACATGGGCCCACCTCTCAATCCTGTTCAGGTCCCTCTGGATGGCATTCCTTCCCTCCAGCATGCTGACCATGCCACACAGCTTGGTGTCGTCAGCAAACTCGCTGAGGGTGCACTCAATCCCACTGCCATGTCACCAACAAAGATGTTAAACAGCACTGGTCCCAGTACTGACCCCTGAGGAACACCACTTGTCACTGGTTGCCACCCGGACATCAGCCAATTCCTTATCCACCAAGTGGTCCATCTGTCAAATCTATGCCTCTCTAGATCAGAGACAAGGATGCTGTGCAGCACAGTGTCAAATGCTTTGCTCAAGTCCAGGCAGTTAACATCAGTTGCTCTTCCCTCATTCACCAATGCTGTGAATGCCATCATAGAAGTCCACCAAATTTGTCAGACAGTGTTTGCCCTTAGCAAAGCCATGTTGACTGTCACCACAGCCACGTAAGAAACAACATGATACACTCTCCTGGTTCTGTACATATTCACCGAAATTTTTTTTCATGAGTCTGCACTTGAGCAAACCCACAGAAAGGCAGAAGTCAAGCTGTCAGCTCACACAGCCTTCTGCAGCAGTTCTTTTAAAGAAGCAGTTAGGCAACTCCTCTAAAAGCCAAGCAACCAGTGGCACCTGCCATACAGTCAAAGCCACATTTCATCTTCACAAAACACACTTTACCTTTTGCCCTTCCCCAGTATAACAAGGCATTTGGCTTATTTGCAGAGACACTGACAAAAAGTTCTAAAGCTGTACTGAAAAGAAACCCTCAAACCCGCCCTAAACCTTTTTAAACTTCTGCAGTCACTATGACAAAGACCAAGTTTATCAAGCAACAAGCAGCCCAACTACAGTTCTATAATGACATCTAGGAAGTCTTAACCTTAGTCTGATTCTTAAGATGGAATCCAATTATGCTGAACATAGCAGCATTTTTCTCTCTGGAGAGAAAAAGCTGGAAATATCCAAGCCTAAGTCATAGAAATGGTTCAGATTTATTAATCTGCAAAAAAGTTATAAACTGAAAGAGAAGTACAACTTACTGCAATTTGCAAAGAGCACTGCAAAGGCTCTTTTAAATAAAAGCTCTTTATTTTTCACTGCAAAGGCAGTGAAAGGTGGTGAGTGCTGGGATCCTCTATGAGCAAGATACCAATGGACCTATTCAGAGATTCAGTCTTTTTTCAGAAGAGTAACTCTAAAAAAATGCAGTACCTTCTCATTGCTTCTTCTCTTTAGACAAACATGCTCTCATAACCATCAACCCTGATAAGCAGCCTGAGATGTGAAAACCATACAAGGAAGCTTCCTTTACCACCATCAATAGTGAAACAAATGGCTATAAACCCAGTTTGTCTTCAGTTACTAACACACCACTTTGAAACAGTTCCCAAAGATCACTTTTCTCAAAACTGACCAACTCAAACAGGTAGTGGTCTTTGTGCTGACCACATACCCCTGAAAGCTCCTTTCTTTTTCTAGCTGTATGACATTCTTCACAAAAGGCAATTACTCTTCCTACAACCCACATCCATGTTATCTTTAAATCATTGTGGCTACCATACTACTAACATAGCAGTTTAGTACAACACTGAGAGTACCCCTCTTTCCAAGCTTTCTAGGGGTAGGATGCAAGATACTAGTGAATAGCACAACTTGTGTGCTTCCAGTGTCACAGACTTTTTGCAGGTTGTTCCACTATACCTAGTTGACTATAAAAAGCCAAAGTTTCATTTGTACAATAAACAGCAAGATAGGAAGATAGGTTCATGAGAATAGCTCATCCAGAGTAAGCATAGCTTGCTTCAGGACTACTCAACTAGTCAGTGGTACCGAACACCTCTATATATGCACTAACACTTGATCTGCTATCCATGAGAGTGAGCCCAAAAACTGCATTAAAAACAGGAAAGACAAGCCCACATGGACTGTCAAAGTATTTCTTTGCTTTCATGTAATGGAGAATGCTTAATGTTAGCCTGAACAACATTACTAACTGGACTTCTCTGTCTAGGACTGCTGGATCATCGTAGCCAGTGGTGTTGAAAATTACAAAGTGGCGTTGGTTCCAAACAGAGTTGTTTCTCACATCTTCCCTCAAAAGCTGGTCTACGTATTCCAGTTCATTGTCCCATAATTTGAACTCCTATGGAAAGGGAAGGAAGAGGGAATATCATAATCAAGTTTTTATTTTTTAAGACGTATTCTCCTCACTCCTAAGTTCTCTGAACATTAGATACTGAGATTTTTTTAAAGAAATCAACACAAAATTCAAAGAAAAATAAGGAAGCGCACTATGAGCATGCTACACTGTTCAGTTCCAAGCAACGATATTAGCTCTTCATTAAATTCACATAACAGTAAGCAGCCAAAACCAGACCTTTTTGAACTCAATTCCTAAAAAGCAAGTCTGTAGCTAACCTCTATCACACATTAAAATGTAATTGTTTTTCATCCTTCAGCCTTAAACAAAGTGCCAAATGCAATTCAGATTGTATTTAAGCAGCAAAACTCTACAACCTGAGCAGGTTATTTAGTGACTCTGTGTTCCGCAGATACTTTACCTGAATAACCCATTGTCTGTGTTGCCACGCATGGTAATTTTTGGCATCTTGGTTAAGAATGTCAGCTATGAACTCAAGCTCTTGGGACGGATCCTGCAGCCACTCCACCAACACCCGTCTGTGATGCCTAATGACAGGAAGAGGAAATTATTTTTAGAATAGTCTAAAATTTTTTCTGTGCACATGTGGTCTGTAGTAAAACAGCATATAGCAACTGTACTACTTAGAAAAAACCACAGAGTTAACCAGAGTTAAATACTTCAAATTAAACATCTCACTTGGCTCTGAGAAATATGTGATGCATACTTATACTACAACAAATTCTAACCACATACACAAATCACCTCCTTTTAGACAAGTTATGTTTCCTTGAGTAATATGTTTCCACTTTTAACACTCATGTACTACACCATTTCTCTAGCAATAACAACATTGCTGTTTTGCCTATTTCCATTCACATACCGTTGCAAAAAACCCAAAAACAGCTAGGCAAACCCCAAGAGCCAATGAAAGAAAAATTACTCATTTCTTTTTGTCTTTTTGTTTGCCTTTTCATGAATAATTTTTTTTTTTTGATGTCAGCCTTATTTTGACAGTTGGAAAACTGAAATTAAAAGAAAACAAGACCTTTTTTAGAACGTCATAATTATATGTTTAGAACAACCTGCTAAAGAGGACTCTGGTAGTGATACTGATTCAACTCCATTTAACTCCTCCCATGCAGTAGACACCAGAAGCAGCTCTTAATAACTTTGAGGATCAATGATCACAAGTTACTCTAGACAATTTACAAAACAAAAATTATATGCAAAAAAAATTTAGAACTGAAAACATGATTTTACCAGACTTGGTAGTTCTTTGGCTGATCTTCAATGATAGCTGTAATATACTTAAGTTCCTCATGGAGATCCTTTCCCAAAGACTGCAGAAGGACCCTCCGGAAATGCCTGTATAAAAGTCAAGCATTTGAACACTGCAACAGGGCTTTCCTAAAATTCACAGAGGAGAACATGGAAGAACCTTTGTTCGCAGTTCTTCTAGTACATGCTGAGTTATAAAGAGTACAAAAAAACCTAAACCATGTATTCACTTCTGGTAAAGGTCATTCAATTATTGAACAGTGGAGAACTGGAATACCACTGGTTACAAGAGTATTTTATCTAAGATCACAGCAATCCTGTTTCAAATTAACCTCTGTCTACCCACACTAGTCTTATCACAGGAACTATGACTTAAATATGGCTTAAAATAATATAAACTTTCATATAGACATATATGAACAGACATACCAGAGATACTATTTAGCATTCACAAGTTAAAATGCCCTACTCTGAATATCAGAAACTCACTGTTTATTCATTACCTAACTGCACTTTAACTGGACAGATCTTCTAAAATGCACTACTTAGTAAGGATACAATTATTTACCAGGAAATAGCAGCTATCATGCGTTTCTGTCTCTTCTTGAAGTCAAGTGAGGGCATCTTCAGCATTTTGCCAAGGCCACATTATCAGGCAAGTGATCTAATTTTAAACAGTAAACTTCTTTTTGTGGCTAATCCTAACCTTGATTGATAACATCCTCAAAGCCAAATGAATGAAAACCACTGAATCAAAATGAGACATGGAAAATACTGAACAAAGGCTTTCTTCATAAGCTCAGTGGAATTCTACACTACTCCTCTGTGTAAACTCAACTAGTCATGCCCTCATTAGACTAACAAAATTATTAAAGACATAACAGGTTGGCAATCAAATGATACTAGAAATAATCCCAAGATTATAACTTACCATACTGTGTAGTTTGCAGCATTTAATTCAATAGCATCTGCTGTTAGCTCAAAAGCTCTTTCGCTTCTCTCATCCCGTTGCACAACAGCCCGGAAGTAATCATAGACATCTTGAACTAAATAGATAACAGCATCTTATCCAAGGCTATGAGACAATGGCCTGATTAGGGGGTAAGGCTAACAATCCTTTGAAGCTACTTGCTATTTTGTGTACTTTAAATATACCTCTTTAAAATGACAGCTATGTTTTGCTCTGACAGCACTGCCAATTGAAACCTCTAAATGATATCAGTATACCAAAAAGCTGCAAAAATATCTTAAAAATACATCATCTGCATAATACACAACATAATCAGAAAACTTACCCGCACTGTTTCCCCAGATGCAGTAGCTTCACACGCCTCTCTCCCATTTGTGGGCTAGAAATGCGGTATTATGTGAACCAGACTGTCTGTTATGCTACTTCTTAAGTCACATGATTTTAAAATAAAACTATTGGCTATTAATAGCCGAGGTGAAGATTCAACTTCAGAGATATTTGGTGAAAACACACACGCACACAATCACAATAACACAAAAAATGTTAAACTAATTTCTTCGCAGAACTACTCTATCCAAAACACGAAAAGTCTGGCGTCAACAAGGCTGAGGACAGACCACCTTACGTCTTCAGTGCACAGCACATTCAGAACTCACATTTTTCACTGTAGATGATCTGAACAACAGGGCTTGGCCCATCACTTTGAGGGACCGGTTCAATATCTGCCCATTCTTTTCTGTCTCTGCAAAAGACAAGGCGCGGCGCTGTCAGCGTTCCCCAGCGGCACCAGCCGCGACCCACATCACACACCCACGCCCGGCGACACATCCCCCTTCCCGCCCTGCTGTCCTCAAGGGCACAGACCCGCTCAGGAACGAGCGGAGGCGGCGCTGACATACCTAACCCCGCCAAACCCCCCTGGCCAGACGAGGCGGGAGAGGAAGGCGATCAGACACCGCCGCCCTCAGGCGGCAGCGGCCGCCGCCGGCACACGCCGCCCGGGCGCCCACGACCCCCGCCGTCCCCCCGCCTCCTCCGCCCACCCCGGGCCCAGCGGCACCGCCGCCTACCGCGTCCGCCCCTTCCCCGTCCCAGCAGCGGGGGGAGAAGGAGGCTGCCGCCCTCCGGCCGGCAAAACCCTCCGCCATCCCGCGTCCCCCACACGTGACGCGAGGCGAGGCTCCGCGCCGCCACCTCCCCCGCCGCGGGAGGGAGCAGCCCCGTCCCGCCCGCTCGGGAGCGGCGCCGCCGCGGCCGTACCTGTAGAGCACGTAGCCGGCGTCGTCCCCCTCCTCGTCCTCTTCCAGCAGCTGCCCGAAGCCGCCCTCCGGCTCGCCGCTGCCCTCCCCCGCCGGCTGCAGCTCCGCCGCCGACCTGCCCTCCGCGGCCATCGCCCCGCTGCTGCTTCCGGGGCCTGCCGGAAGCGCAGGGGCGGGCGGGCGCGGCGGCGGGGGCAGAGCGGCCACCTGGCTCGCCATCGCCCCCTCTGGCGCGGAGGGGTGGGGTTGTGGGGCCGGGGCCTTCCCCGGCGGGCCGCCCCCCAGCCCCCGAGCGGTGCCGGCAGCGACCGCAGGAGCTTTTATCCACCGGTCTGCTAATTAACCGCCAGACATGTTCCAGGGGAGGAGGCGGGCCCCGGGCGCTGCTCCGCTTCGCTCTTCCCCTTCCACCGCCCCCTGAGGAAAAGCTGCGGAGCCAGCGGGGGTCTGTCGGCCTTGTGCCCCGGCCGGTGGTCAGGGCCCTGCCCGTGCCTTCTGGCGGTGGCGCTTATCGCCGAACTGGGCCGGCTGCTGGCTGCTCTGCTGTGCTCCGTGCTTGGTTTTCACCACTACACGCTGAGACCTGAGGCACACGGATTGTAAGGGAGGCATTGCTCATGCCAGCAGCACCGTATTTCCCGTCACAACCCAGCCTGACACCGGTATCGGGGTTTGCAGGTGCGAGGCCATAAGGCCCGCAGCACCGGGGTGACACCGCGGGAGATGCTGCAGGGGCAGCTGAGGTGGAAAGTCACAGAGCTGCAAATAGCAGGCCCCTGGCACCGCGGGTGCTCAGGTGCTGCGGGCAGGGGTGAGCTGTGCTTCCTCCCCTGTGGAAACTCACAGAACGGCAGCATTTTAGAATTGAACTTTCTGACAGGGCAAGGCTGAGGAATCGGCTCCCTGTAAAAGCTGGAATTAGAGGAGGCTTTGAAACAGCCAGTTTTAAACAGTGGCTGCAATTGGGGAAGGCAGGAGATCACGTAAGGGATGTTGGTCAGTAAGACAAAGTAGCTGAGCTGAAGATAGTCATTAGGAAAAGCAGCCAAGCCAGTGTTACAGGTTTGTAGTCAGAGGCACGCTGAGATGCTTTAGAGAGGGGAGGGTTAAAGGTAGGAAGAGCACGTGTAGTAAGGGCCTTGCATATGCCTGCATCTATGCTGTATATTCAGGGAGGTGGGAAATCATTCCATGTGTGGTGGAAAGGGTTAATGTCTTTAATTAAAGGCACACATAGAAGGGAGGGGGGCCAGTAACATGGAAGAATGGAAGCTTGCGACAGCAAGGACGAGCAGGAGGAAGAGACTTCCCCCAAAGCCTGAGGTACCCTTGCAGAAGAGCTTCACGGCTCTCCAGAGTGAGGAGGAAAGACCCATTGCAATAGGAGAGGCACTGGAGCTGAGTAAAGCAACCCTGTACAACAACCAGAGTAACTAAAAGGTGATGGGTGATAGCTGTAAGTGACTCTGTTCTGAAAGGTACAGATGCACCCACTTGTTGACCTGATGCACTCTCTAGAGAGGAGTGCTGCTTACTTGGGGCTCATACCAGGGATGTCACTGGGAGACTATCAAGCCTTGTACAGTCCTCTGGCTGTTATCCACTGCTGTTTCACATGGGCATTAGTGATACTGCCAGGAGCAGTCTGAGGAGTATCAAGCAGGATTACAGACTCCTGGGAGCAGCAGTCAGGGACTCTGGAGTGCAGGTAGTTTTATCCTCAATCCTCCTGGTCAAAGGCACGGGGGCTGATAGAGCAAATCAAATTTAGCAAATCAACAAATGGCTACAGGACTGGTGCCACAGCCAGGGGTTTGACTTCTTAGACCATGGGATTCACTCTGAGTCTACTCAGAGTCTACTCAGAGTCTACTCAGAGTCTACTCAGGTCTACTCAGGCCTGATGGAATCGACTTGTCAGAGAAGGGGAAGAGCACCTTTGGCCTAAGGCTTGCCAAGCTGGTGAAGAGAGCTTTAACCTAAAGCTGCTGGCAGAGGGGAACGTCAATCCATACCACTCCTCCCAATATGATGCCAGTGCCCAGAGCCTGGAGAAGGATCACAGGTCAGCAGGAGAGCACCTGGAGTGCAGCACAAAGGAATCCCAGCCAGTAAGTCATCTTTATTGGGGGCCCAACTTAAATGTGTCTATGCAAAGGCAGGTAGCATGGAGAATAAAGTAGGAGTTAGAGATGTGTGCACGCCTGCAGGGCTGTGATCTTACTGGCATCACAGAAACATGGTGGGATGGCTCCTATGACTGGAGCGTTGGACTGGAAGGATACAGCCTCTTCAGGAAGGACAGGCAAGGAAGATAAGGAGGAGGTGTTGTCTTCCATGTCAGTGACCAGCCGGAGCTGCACTTGCGGGTGGATGGGGAGCTGACTGAAAGCTTCTGGGTCAGGATTAAAGGGAGGTCAGGGAGAGGTGGTGTTGGAGTGGAGGTCTGCTACGGGCCATCTGACCAAGAAGACTGAGCAGCTGAGGCCCTCTATAGACAAATAGGAGCAGCCTCACATTCACAAGCCCTGGCCCTCATGGGGAACTTCAGCCACCCTGATATCTATTGGAGGGAGAACACAGCAGGGCATAAGCAATCCAGGAGGTTCCTGGAATGCATTGATGATAACTGACTTCTCCAAGTGATAGAGGAGCCAAAGAGGAGAGGTGCTATGCTGGACCTTGTTGTCACCAACAAGGAAGGGCTGGCTAGGGGGGAATGCAAAGCTCAAGTGCAGCACTGGCTGCAGTGACCACAAGATGGTGGAGTTCAAGTTCCTTAGGGCAGTGAGGAGGGCACCAGCAAGCTCACTCCCCTGGACTTTAGGAGTGCAGACTTTAGCCTTTTTCAGGGATGTGCTTGGTAGAGTACTGTGGGATAAATCACTGGAGGGAAGAGGGACCCAAGAATGCTGGTTAATATTCAGGGATCATCTCCTCCAAGCTCAGGAGCAATGCAGCCCAACAAAAAGGAAGTCAGTCAAAACCGCCAGGAGGCCTGCATGGATGAGCAAGGAGCTCCTGGACAAACTCAGACCCAAAAAAGAAGCCTACAGAGGGTTGAAGCAAGGACAGGTAGACCGGGAAGAATACAAAGAAATTGTCTGAGCAGCCAGGGATCAGGTTGAAAAGGCTAAAGCCGAGACAGAGTTAAATATGGCCAGAGGCGTCAAGGGCAACAAGAAAAGCTTCTATAGGTCAGTTATAAAAGGAAGACTAGGGAAAATGTGTCCAGAACGAAACAGGAGACCTGGCACTCCTGAGTGCACCCTCAGCAAATTTGCCAATGATACCAAGCTGTGTGGCGCAGTTGACATGTTGGAGGGAATGGATGCCATCCAGGGGGACCTGGACAGGCTCGAGAGGTGGGACCATGTGAATCTCAAGTACAGGGTCCTGCACATGGGTCATGGCAATCCCAAGCACAATTACAGACTGGGTGGAGAATGGATTCAGCCCTGGTAGAAGGACCTCAGGGTGTTGGTGGATGAGAAGCTCAACATGAGTGGTAATGTGTGCTTGTGGCCCAGAAAGCCAACTGTATCCTGGGCTGCATCAAAAGAAGCATGGCCAGCAGGTCAAGTGAGGTGATTCTGTCCCTCTACTCTGCTCTGGTGAGACCCCACCTGGAGTACTGCACCCAGCACTGGAGACCTCAGCTCAAGAAGGACACGGACCTGTTGGAGAGCCACAAAGATGACCAGAGGGCTGGAGCACTTCTCCTGTGAGGACAGGCTGAGAGAGTTGGGGTTGTTCAGCCTGGAGAAGAGGAGGCTCCAGAGAGACCTTATAGTGGCCATCCAGAGAGACCTTATAGTGTCCATCCAGAGATGGGGACAGACTCTTTATCAGGAAGTGTAGTGATAGGACAAGGGGTAACGGTTTTAAACTGAAAAAAGGGAGATTTAAATTAGGTATTAGGAAGAAATTCATTACGGTGAGGGTGATGAGACACTGGAACAGGTTGCCCAGAGAAGCTGGAACACTTCATGCCTGGAAGTGTTCAAGGCCAGGTTGGATGGGACTTTGAGTAACCTGGTCTAGTGGCAGGTTTCCCTGTCGCTGGCAGGGGGTTGGAACTAGGTGATCTTTAAGTCCCTTCCAACTCAACTGTTCTATGATTCTATGAATTCTGGGGGGCTCAAGTTGAAAAGGCTGTAAGTGCATCACATGTTTTAAAATGATTTTACCAAAAGAAGAATGGTGCCAGAGCAACAATGAGGGAGTATAAATGCACGGCTGCGAATGTAAACAGAAAATCCAGGACAAGGAAGAATCGGGCCTACAGGTGGTTCTTTTGTCACTGAGCAGCTTTTGTCTCCCTTGGGAAGTGACTTGGCTTCTATGCTTTCCTTGCCTCTCTGCCTTTTTTCTGCCCTTTCTGTTTTAATGGTGCCCTTGGGGACTTCATTTGTTTCTGCTGGGATGTTTGTGATATCAGAAGTATGAAGTTAAAAGTTTTCCAAGAACTTTCCATTGGGACACGGTTGAGACATCACAGAAGGTACCTAACCTTGAATAGTATCTGAAATGAAACAATGTGTCTTACGTGTTCTTTTGCAGTTGCTGACTTTGACATAAAACAGTGAAAAATATAACTTCTGGACCACAGTTGAGCCAAAATTGTAACCCAAACTAACCTTGGGTAATTATAATGCTAAAATACACACCCTTTTGTGAATAACAAGCATACTAATCAGGTAACTTCCCTAAATGTTTTAAACATGAGCTTATATGTATAATTAGGAGTGGTGAGTGAATCATTATTAACCGATCAGCTGTATTTTATCGTTATAAATATCAGGCAGTTGGGAACATGTGGTGTGCTGGCTGTTTTTCAATGCCCGGCACCCAATTCTGTGGAATTGAAATAAAAACTATATCTCGATTTAGTCTGTTGATTGGCTTTCACACACTGGGTGAAGAACCCTTATTTAGGGACAACATTTGTACAGTGATGGCTTGGAGTGCATACCCTGGCGGGTGCCTCTGGGTATTACAGTAATATAAACTATAGTAACATCATAATTACGGGGAAAAAACAGAGCAATCTACTGAATGTTGCTTTGAACTATAGGACTATGAACAGAACAGAAAGGAAATGGAGAAAGACATACCTAGATACATACAGGATATTCCAGCAATACCTAAGTGAAAGAAAAAGGTTATAAAGTGCACAACATCCTAAAAAAAAAAGAAAAAAAGAAAAAAAAAAGGAGAAAGAACCAAGAAGGGCCTAAAAAGAGACAAAGTATATTATAAACAGATCATAGGAAGTGTGCACATATGAATGAGAGAAACTTCAAAGGCAGCAAATCCTGTTTTGTAAGAGATGGAGCAGAAAGGGAAGTCACTGTTCCTGACCTGCAGAGGGAAAGGTTGCATTGCGAGTTGGCTCATCTTTACCATGGATTACAGACAGGGCAGATCCTGCAATAGGAGCTTATTTCCTCAGAGTGGCACAGCAGGCCAAGAAACAAAACTGAGCTTCTCTGAAGCCAGCCACTGGATGAAGCTGGTCGCAGAATGTCTTGCTGATGGCGTGGGGCAGGCAGCAGACAGGGCAGCTATCCCACTGCCCTCAGGACTAGCTTCTGGGTTTTCAGTCTGAACCTGGGGGTTCTTGGGGTCTGTGGACTGCTTCTAAAGGCTTGAGAGATGGTACCTGAGAAAAGCAAGCCTGTTGCAGAAAGGCTGTTACAGAAAGTGTGTTACAAACATGTTGTATCCTTATGAGAGCAAATAAGGAGTCTGACAACTGAGGAAGCTTGAAAGCCGCAAGTATAACTGAGTTTTAAAATGACAGACCAGACTAAAACCCAGTGGAATCACAGCAAATCCTTCCATATTAACCCTTCAATATTAATATGAAAATAATGAAATATATACCATACATACAAAACCGAGCTCCCAGGATGACTGCAGGCACTGGGATAGTCCCAGACTGGACTAGGCAACCTGGAAACTGGACTCCAGAACTGGATTCAGGAACACACAGATTGGGATCAAAGGCAGAGAAAGAGCCTTGCAATGCTGGTCATTGAAGAAAGAGCCTGATCCCTTTGATCCCTCAGCTTTTATACTGAGCATGGGGCAGATGGGATGGAATACCCCACTGGCCAGTTTGGGTCACCTGCCATGTCCACTCCTCCCCACAGGTACAACCCCTCTACTCTTTTCCCAACGGGATATACAACAAAGTTAGCTGACCTAGGTTTTTATAGCAATAAGTATAAGCAAGAGCCTCTCTGCATACCATTCCTTGGAATTAACTGTATATATCAGGCCTCGTCGATCTGGAAGCAGGCACTGTCTGAAGAACACGCCGGTAATTTCAGAGAGTTAGAAGAGGCTCAGATGAAAAGTAAAATTACTGAAAAAAAAATTCTTTCTGTTTTACCTCGAACTGCGACACTACTGTAGCAGGCTTGTGATCCGTCTCCAACCACTCAATTTGATTTACTGAACTACACACATTTTGTGGCATGCTTACTTCAGCCCTCTCAGCCTCAGGCAGTCTGAAAGCCTTAGTCAGGCCTGCAAAAGCAGGAGTCTGCCTTAGCATGGATCTGCTTTACAAAGTAATACTTGAGAGGTTCTTGCTGCATGCCTCCTGGCTCAATCAGTGGACATCGTTCACGTTATAGGTCTAGTATCTGTAACACCACCTCACAGAGACTATTAAAACCCCACCTGTGGCTTCTACTTACAAGTATGACTCCAGCAGCTAGGACCTTTGGGAAGAAGTAAATAGGACGAGAGCTGCAATAAAGCTCTAAACAAAGAGGAAACAAAAAATGGAGGATAAATAAAACTGTCACGTCCCAGCACTGCAGCAGCAGTTACTAGTTTTTCTCTTAGGAGCCTGGTAGCGCGGAGAGAAGATTAGAGCTCGGTCGTGCAGCCTGTACACCACAAGGTGGGTGCTGCTCCAAATGGGCTGCAGGCAAACAGCTATGGGGTAAAGGGGGCAGGGCCGGCATGGCGGGGGTCACTCAAACTGCCACAGAGGGCTGGAATCAGGTTGTCTGCTGGGTACCCCTGTGAGCCTCTCGGGAAGGCTGCAGGCATCACCCACTGTAGAGTAAGGGAACGAGCTGTGTACATAAGAATTGGGCAATTTATATCACTCATGCATTTAAACTGAGGCACATCAGGTGTTCCCTATGCCTCCTATGGAATTCTTCCTCCCTCCGCTCTCCCAGGTAATTGCCCCTTTGCACCTCTCCTGCCTGCCACGTCTGGGTTAGAAGCAGCAGATAACGGTGCTTTCCAGTGTTTTGTGTATAAATATAAGCACATATGAAGAAGTACACACAAGGTATCAGATAACTCTGAGTTAAAACAAATGTGTATGTATGAGAAATCGTATTATCGGGTGGATAAACGCAGGCTCTGCTCTCACTACACACAGCAAATGCCAAAAACTGTGTGAAGAGGGGCCCAGCTTCTGGAAACACCGAGCTGGCAGCCAGGACGGTTTCCCCATCGTCCCTCACCCCCCTGCGGGTCCGCCTGGGCGATGCCGGGAGCCGGGCACGGCGCCGGGCGTGACGCCGGCCGCAGCTCCGCGCCCGGGGGGTGCCAGCCCCGCTCCGGCCCTGCCGGCCGCCGCCCCCCACGCCGCGACGGGGCTTCCCCGCTTCCGTGACGCACTTCGTTTTCCGACAGCCCTCCGGCTTGAGGCAGTCTTTCTAAGTCCTCGCCAAGATAGAAAATAAGCCCGCAAAAAGCGGCAACTATGCTAACAGCTATAGAAATCAGTGACAGGGACAGAATTCTTTTTTTTTTTGGGAGGGGGGTGAGGTCTTGCAGTGCGGGTCCTGCAGGGAGAGCGGTCGGTCGGGGTGGGAGGGATGGCGCTCTTAGGCCGATTAGCCCTCTGCGTTTCTTCCTCAGGGCCTTGGGGACTCCGAAAAGACCCGTTCTCTGCCCGCTTACCCCCCCACCGCGCCCCCGCAACGGCTCCGCGGCTGGCGGGGCGATGGGCGGAGGGAGGGAGCGCGGCCCCTCTCCGCGCCGCCCGCCCCCCCCCCGTCCCCCGCCTCCCTCCGCGCACCCAGGAGGTGCACAAACTGAAAGTCAAAAAAAGAAAACCCGCCCCAAATCCCCTCAGCGCCCAGCGAGAGGGGGGACGGCGGCGGTGAGGCGGGAGCGACTTTTTTGGGGTGAGTAACAGCGGCGGGCACCCGGCTGGAGGATCCCCCCAGCCACGGGCGAGGAGCAGGGCCGGGTCTGCGGGACCGGCTGAGCCTCGGGGCGGGGAGCGGGGAGCGGAAAGGAGCGGTGGTTGCGGGGGGCAGACGCAGCCCCGGCTGGGATGCTGAGCCCGGAGAGATGCAGCGAGGCAGGGCTGGAAGCACAGGCGGCAGGGAGAGCTGGTAGGAAGTTTGGGAGGATTTGCAGGGAACCGCTGCTTCGGCAGAGCAGCCGGGGTTTGTGATTTGTCCTTCTTCCCTCGAGTCCTCAGGGCCTTCGCTCGGCCGCAGCGAGGTGGGAAAGTGCTGCAAGGTCGTCTTTCCAGTGAAGTTGAGGCAGGACACAGCCCTGCGTGGCCCACTCCAAGTGCGGACCGCACCGCACAGCTGGGTAAAAGTACTAAGTGTTGGGCACTGCAAATGCAAGGATGAAGCCATGACCTACCGCAGTACCCTGGGGCAATCGGTACAGCACACCCATGGTGTGGGGAGTTCCCCCCTCTAGAAGAATACCTAAAAAGAGGACGATTAGTACTCTTTTATTGGAGCAGGGGGGCATTCAGTGGGTCATCAGTCTTACTTTTTGCCATGCACTGGGTAAGGCGTGTGGTATTGAAGATACTGGGAGGCTGCAGGGTGTGCGTTGAGTAGATTTTCACTAACACTGTTTTGGGCAGAATTCAGCCGCTTCCCTTCGTGGTGCCCCATTTTTGCTATAATGCAGGAGGCAGAAGCTTTGTAAAAGATCCTGCCTGATTTGAGAAGTGCTCAACTGGCAGCCGTGCACTTTTGTGCCCACACAAAACCTTCAAAAGCGGCTGTCCTGTGCAAAGCAGAACTCACGCAGCATGGTTTCATGTGAGGTTTTACTAAAGAGGCTTTTCTGATGGTCGATGGGAAAGGGTGTACTCATGTTGCAGTGGAAGCAGAAACAGGATCATCTTTTTTGTCTCTAGCTGCCAGAGGTATTACTACAGCAGGCAGTAAATTTAGAACCCATCCCTCTTTGTCGGGTTTTTTTGGAACTTTGTGAGTGGGATTAGGATGGGGGGAAAGCTGGCAGGTGTATGCACATGGAGACAACACAGTTACATACACCTTCTTTTCATAGAAATCCATCTTAAATTACATCTCTAAAAGAGATGAGTTTTAAAATAGTGATTTATTAAACATTTCTGATTGTGTATTTCTGCTTTCTGAGCTTTCAGAATATCCACATTTCAAACTTTACTCCTCTGCATTGAGAGACAGTCTTACCTTTCTCCCATCCTCTTTTTTTTTTTTTTTTTTTTTTTTTAAACAAAGCTGGAATTTGCACCTACTCCTGTTGTCAGGAGTTGGGATTTTCACACAGTAATATCCAGCAAGCAGCAAAACAGTAGGGCTCTATGAAAGCTAAAAAAAGGGGGCAAGGGAAGAGTAGTTTGAGGAGAGCCAGACCAGCAGAGATACAGATTACAGGGGAAGAGGGATTTGTTAAATTTTAATGTTTTAGGTATGGAGAGAGTTTGTGTGTGTGCTCTATGGTTACTTTCTCTATGCATTGAGCTAGATAGGCTGGTGAACACAATTCCCAGAAGATTACAATGTAGTAAGTCCCACAGCCAGACACATATGTGCCCCCTCCAGGAGGATTTTCAGGAAGGAAAGTCTTTCATTGCTCGTCTGTGAGTCTGCCAAAAAGCAGCACAGTTTGCCATCTGGAACTCGGGGAAACAGCTGGCCTTCCCACACAGGATTGAGCCTGGCCCATCGGAGTCTCTCTATGCTGACTGCAAGGATGAGGGGATGTGACCCTGTTTAGAGAGGATGCTCAAGTCCAGAGGGAGAGTAGATGCTTGGGGCTGTGCATGAGAGTGCTGCTTTGTACAGCCTGCTTTCTGGATATCTGACTCAAAATGTGGCTCTCTCACCTACAGAAAGCTATGGGTAGACATCAAGCTAGCTACTGATCTTGAGGACTGGTCTTTATTGATGCTGTGCTCTTTTTCAGCAGCGGTCACCATGAAGAGGAGCAAGGATGGAGCGGGAAAGCCCTGCAGCAAAGGCTGAAGATTTTAGACAAGCTGGCCTAGCTCTTACTGCTCTGGCAGGCCTGGCGGTGCAGCATGATTAGGATGAGGAGGAAGAAACTGTGTGCATCTTGCTTCTGCTTTGCAATTGCCTTTTTCCTTGTGGTGACACTCCAGGTACAGGGGCAAGGGTGGGGTATACATGCGATTGCTTTCAAAGTATGACACAATTCTGACAGATAAGAGGGAGCATTGAAGGCTACAGAAGTTTTCCATAAAAGTCTGTGCTTTAAGAGGAGTGTTGAAAGAAACTCTGTCAGCAGCATTGACCTGGTGGTAACAGCTGATTCCAGAAATGACATTACACAGAGAACACCTTTCTTGCATAACACCTTGGCTCCTGGAGGAGTTTCTCAGGAGTGGTGTACCATACCATGCCATGTTGTGTTGCCTCCATCCAGCATTGCCTTCTATGTTCATGTGTTTGCACTCACTAGGCAGGGAGGCAAGCCTGGACCCATTTCATACTAATGCGGCAGAAAGACCAGAAAATCTGAGCACATGACTAAGTGGTGATGGAAATTTGTTCATCAGTCCCTGACTCAAAAGCCATTCTTGGTGTTGGGAAGTCCGGTAGCTGGTCAGTAAAAAAATGCACGAGAGAAAAGTCAGTGATGAGGCACATTAATTTGTGGCTAGTGCAGGTTACCCTAGATTTCCATTAAAAGAGAACAACTTCTAGACAAATGGAAGCAGCCTTGGCTGGCAGTCATGGGACTGAGACTTTAGTCATGAGAGGGCCAGGATCTGCCCCAGAGATGCTTTTCCGTTTGGGCTGTGCTCAGAACAGAGGCTGTGGTTCAGACCAGTACCACAGGTAACTTCCAGTGAAGCCAGCAGGAGGACATCTGAAGATCTTCCAGGCCAGCTGCCTACTACAGCTATTTCTTGGGGACAGTCGCTGACACTCAATGGTCGCTTTCAGTTCTGTTCTGCTGAACAAGGCATCCAAAGGTGATGTGGCTGCCCTAGCATACAAGCAATGCTATCAGGTCTTTAGGAGCTTTATTGGGAGGGTTTGTGACTCTGTTGCACCTCCACGCTGGTTAGAGCTTCCCTGTGCCTGGCTGGGATTTTTATCTGGGAATGTTCACTGAATGGTGACACTTGTTGCCCTGGTGCTGGATGCTGTAGCTCATGAGCTGTCACTATAGTTGGGGTGTATCAAGCCCCAGGAGTTCAGAGAGAGATACTAAAAATTCTGCACAAATAGCAGGAGTCTCTACTCCTTAAATTCTGCCAGGGCGAAATCTGGAAGCAGAGAAGGAGCATGTTCCTGGAGAAACCTGGACATGAGGTAGTTATAGACTTATTTCAAGTATTTTGCTGCAGTTATATCAAACTATTAGCCATATGAATCTTTTCCCCGCCTAGTATCTTGTCCACTCGCCAATGTAGGAGTGTTTTCTGCTTTTTTCTGTACAGCTGCACTTTGCACAGCCTCCTGTGTGTGCTGTCCCAGTATCCCGCGTTGCACAGAGCCTATTTAGTCTAGCTACAATCAGTGTATTTTGCTACATAGCGAGAGCTAATGACACAGCAAACACTAAAATGAATGCATGCAGTAAAGCTACCAGAGAAGATAAATGTTTTCAAACAACTTAATATAAACAGCACTCTTCTGCTGTCCAGTAGAGCCATCCGACAAATGAAAGTGCTGTGGCCAAAGCTGTCTGGTGGGCTTGAGTTCCCCCATCATTCTTGCAGCTGCTCCTGGGGTGGCTTTATGTGCTACTGCCTGTGAAGCTGCACACACAAAAAGCCAATTGCATGACAGCAGGAAGGTCTTTGTCCCACTAAAACTAAGAGCAGGATCTACGTATCTTGTGGCAATACCTGATGGGACCATTTCTGTCACTTTGCTCACCAGACAGCTCTGCCTCAGAACACTTTTATAGTAGGTACTACCTGTAGAAAAGAGTGGTGGCTTCATGGGCACCAGAAGTTCCCCAGATTTTCTGGGGACTTCTGTCTCGTGGCTGATGGTGAGCAGTGTTAGAAGCTTCTCCTGTGGGTGGAGAGTTTTTTAGGTTCCTCGTAGCATTTCAGATTGGTAAATGATGGTTCATACTGGTAGGTCTTTCACTTCTTCGCATACGGATGGGATTTTTCTACTCTTAACTAGCCATGAGGTTGTGTGCTCTCTGCGCCTAGTTTATTCAGTCAGTGATTTAAAAATTAATAGGGGTGAGTACAGATAGCTACACATAGACACGAAAACTTCATAGGTTTTTTTTACAGTGAATTTCCAGAAGAAAGCTGGCTACTGAAGGGCTGTTTTCTGTTTTGTGCTTTTTCCAAGGAGAAAGCAGAAGAAGTTGTGTTGGTAAATCATACATGATGTGACCATATCTTAGTACAGAAATGTATTTCCTGCCTCCTCCTTATAAATTCAAATTAAAGCTTTTGCTGTTCTGACATAAGATCACCTGAATGGTGGCTGCAGTCAGTGAAATGCATCCACTTTGATTGACAGAAACTTCACATGCAGACTTAGTTTGTGCTTGATGCTTAAACTGTGATTTGTCAAGGAGATGTTCTGGCTAATGACAGTGATGTACTGCGATATGTATGTTTATTTCCCTGAAGGTTATCACTGAACTGGGCAGTTCAGAGAATAAGGTGGCAGTAATCTCCAGTTTACACAGTGGCCCTTTAAAGCCTGTGGAGAGACACGCTTTTCAGTTTAAGAAGCAGGAGCTTCACGGCAGCTTCAAGATAGATTCTGATGTCAATCACTATCCGGTTCTGCTCTGGTGGTCTCCCCTGACTGGAGAGACAGGGAGGTTGGGTCAGTGTGGAGAGGATGTTTGCTTCTTTACCATCAACAAGACCTACCAGCACAATCAGATGACAAGAGCATTTCTGTTCTATGGTAAGGATCTATCTCTTTTTAAAGAAGTAACTTTCACTCCTGCCCTGTTATTTTCCTTTAGAGATTAAATATTCCAGGCAGCAATCACTGAGAGCAGGAGATGTAAGCAGGTCATTGTGGTAAACTTTTCCTGGTGCTGAATGCCATCAGTAGAGATCCAGAGATGCACGTTCTCTGTAAAAGTACTCTGAAAAATGACCGTGCATGTCTGTGGGATGACTGTTGGCTAGTCTCATGGTGCCTTCCAATCACATGTGCTCCCTGTTTCTGGGAGAAAAGATAATTTCCTGTAGTTGCCAGGCCATGAAAAGACAGTCTGAGATCAAGCCAGCTTTTTCCAGTCTTCTGGCTTGTCACCCCTAGCAGAGTTTCTGCAGGGCCTTTGTTGCACTTGTGCAAGTCTTTTGTCTTAAAATAATGCCCTCGCTGGTAACTGTGCAACTCCCCTACTTCATGTGCCGAGAGCAGACTGTAAATAGAAAGTAGAGAAAGAAACTTATTGATTCTGCACAGGGAGCAGCGGTGAGTGCAACCTTTTGAGCTGCTGTGGCTCTGCCACCTCAGAAACTTCCCACTACGTGTACTGTTAAGTGAGTCTATGAAACGCAAAAGCTGCGACTTTTAAAACTAGGCAGTTTGTTAATTTTTTCCTTTTCCTCCCACAGTTACTTTTCAGACAAAAAGTGAATTTTAGGTGGGAAAATAAAGCCAAATGCTTTTCTGTGACTCGTAGGTTCAGCTCCTTTGTCTAAAAACAGACCAAAATAAAACAGAGTCCTGGATCTCATTCACTCAGTCAGGACACAGGTGAACTGGGAATGTAGGAAGGAAGGGCCTTTAGTTTGGTGAACAGTGAACCAAAAACTTCTTGCCACTAATCTTTTCAGAGCTCCAAGTAGGTCAGGTTTTTCAGTTGATAATATAGTGGTCAGGCATGAAAATGAATGAATAACAGCGAAGGAATGAGAGGCTGACCCAATTAAAGACAAGGAAAGCTGGGTTTGCATCACATGAAAGCTGTAAAGTAAGCCTGCTGTTTTTTGTCTCTGGTAGTAATTCTGTTTGTTTGTTTCAGCATTAGAAGGACTGTTACTGTTCATTTTTAGCAGGCTTGTGGACATGGTTTGCTTGCTTATTTCTAAAGGACTATTTATGCTGGGCAAAAGACTCTCCCTGTAGTTTTTTTCTTTTTCAGTGATGTTGGCTATGAACTGTGTAAAGAAAAATGTCAAAATACACAAAAATGTTACTTATTTTTAAACCACAATAAATGATGTCACAAGCTAACACCTGCAGAGACAAAGATCACAGATGGTACTGAAGGTAAAAAATCAATAAAGAAAAGCGTCACACATACTGACCTTGATGCACTGTGCTGTGGGCCTGCAAAAAGAGGGGTTTTGGTATTCCAGAATTTCCCTGTAAACAGCCTGCTGAGTGAAAATGTGAACATCTGCATTTTCATGCTAAAAGGTTGGATCAGGGCACAGTTTCACATTCCAAAGAAACTGCATTAATTTTCCCCTAATGTTTTGTCAGTGAGCTATTCAAGAGAAGAGTGATCCAAAGCTTAGGAAAAATATTATGCAAAAATATGGGGTACAGATGTTTTCCAGCAGAACTGCTTTGCTAGGAATGCCTTCTCTTCTCCAGCTTCTTCTGACTTACTGTCCTGGCCCAGGAATGTTCTAGGTGTAGGTGATGACTTTGTCAAGAGCCATCATCTCCTGTTTGGAAGTGAGATGTGGCACCCACTTGCTGGATTTAGTCTCTGCTTTTGGGAGGAATTTCCACCTCTGCCTTTTCAGTGTCACATACTTCATAGAGTTTTGTGTGTAGCGTGAGCTACCAATGCAGCTGAGTCAGTATAAGCTGGATCTGGTGCCATGCTGTCAGAACCTTGGGGGTGTTGTTCCTAAGGGAGCAGGGTGTCCAGCTTTTCTGTGCTGGAATGTTCAGTCCTTGGAGTATGAAACCTGAATGAAGGATGTCTCCTAAGATGCAGAACTTCTGGCAGTATCTGTCTTTCTCTTCTGCACTTTGCCACATATCTAAGATTTCCTAATTAATAGTTTGAAAGTTGAAATTGCTTGTAATTGTGGTGGTGTTCTTTCTTTATCCTGTCATAAGCTCCTTTATTTCCTTCATCCTATGGGGTATGGAACATGCTGATATTATCTTTCCTTTAGTCCTTAAAAGCTTGTTGTCTTCTTGCTGGACTGAGATTGTTACATTAGAACCAGTCATTCTGATGTGCTCTGATCTATAGTGCATTTTTCTTTAAGTTTCCCTTTGCTTAATTCTCTCCTTTTTTAGTAGGTTTTATGTGTTGCATCTTTGTCTCTCTCTCATCCCTTTCCTTGTCTCATTCTTTTCTGCATTTTCCTTCCCTCTTCCTTACAATTCTACCTTAAAGAGGGAGCAGCCTTGGAAGGGACAGAGCTGAAGTGCTATGGTTTCAATCCACAGCATTTCATTATTGTCTGTATGCACTGCTGCTTCTCTTCTGGGCATCACTTAGAACAAAGTGTTTTCAAAACCAGACAGGCCTCATTAGCTTCCCTGTGAGAATCTGATTCACTTTCAGTTTCCTTACCTTCTTGTATCACTATAAGATATCAAAACCAGAGGCAGCAAATAGTATTTTCAGTGAGTGGCACAGCCCTTCATCCTTGTAGTGTTGAGGACTTGGGACCACCCTTCAGTAGAAGAAAGAAGGTCAAAAACTTAGTGCCCTTGAAAAAACCTCACCTGATGCTCTCAAAGGATCTTGCTGTATAGGAAGTTTTTATGTTAATGGCAGCTAACATCTGTCTTCACTGCAGTAGTGGTCTTATGTTCGTTTTACAAGGTCATCCTTGGAGTCATCTTGGCAAGTTCGTGGAGCCACAAAGACCACTGGGCATTTTTTTTCCTTCTTTGTATATTAGGTTTTAGATCAAAATTCTGTGCTAGACTTTTACTAGCTCCCACTTTTTTCCCATCAGTGGTTTGAGGTCGAGGGTAGAACAGAGAGTGAAAGGCTATGAGTGTGACTGGGATGGTAGAATAGCTTGTCCAAAGAGAAGGAATTTGTGGTGTTTTCTAAACCAGCTGTTCAATGTTTGTTTCAGTTTATGAACTGCCCTTGCTTGACAATACCAGTTAAAGGTTTTATATATCCAGTGCTTGTACTTAAGGGAAGAACAGATATAGTTATAAAACAGTGAGGAGGTATCTTGACAGGGATCCATCAGCTTTGCATTTCATCTGCAGTAAGGCTGATTGTGGGGGTACTGAAGGGGGTACTGAAGGGAGAACAAGAGTCTTATTCACACGCTGGTATGTTGAATTCAGTTTTGCACAGACCAGCCTTTGCAAAAAGGCTTCTAGGTTTGTCCTAAAGCTTTCACCACAGTTTTCCTAAGTTTTTCTGGAGGCTCCCTGTCCTCACAGGGAGGTGCAAGTAGCTGCAGTGGTCTGTTTTTAGAGTTTAGACATGGTTCTTCTACTATTGGCATTATTTTGAGGAGCTGTCTTCTGCCAGAAGCTACTTCTTTATGTATCTGGTATCTATCTGGCAGCTGTGATACATCACCTCTAAATTCTCTCTTTGATAACTACATAGATGATCTTCCAAAGTCTCCATAGTACAATGTCTTTCCAAGACTTGAAGTCATTCTTGTAATTTTTCTCCTTAACCCTGTCCAATATTTTAGCATCCTTTTTATTGTTTTGCTACTAGAACCAAATTGAACCCTGCAGTAACCATTTCCCTCACATCATAGATAGAGGAAATACCATCTGTTCCCCTATTTGCAGAACCAGGGGATTATTAAGCAGCTTATTAGTCTCATTTCAGTGCACTAAAATATAAAATTCCTAGTGAGCCTTTGAAATGAGAGGCCTTTAAACTAATATGACCTGAAAGGAAACCATTTCTAGTATTAACTGCTGATCCTCATTCTCTAGATTCTTCTGCTGCCAAATTCAGTTTTATCTGTCATAACACTCTATCTTTGCATGAATTCCTCTCTTTGCCATAGTGCCTTATGATGTCATAAATGTGATGGTCGTAGGGCTGATATTAAATTAAAACTAGACTTCTGTGTCATTGTAGTTGGTGTTGCATCATGGCTAGGGGCAGACTAAACACTTTGCTTTTGTCTAGGTACTGACTTCAGTATAGGCAGCTTACCTCTCCCTCGTAAAGACTACCATGATTGGGCCCTTTTCCATGAAGAGTCACCAAAAAACAACTACAAACTCTTCCACGAACCAACCATCACCTTATTCAACCACACTGCAACCTTTAGCCGCCATTCTCACCTACCGCTGACCACTCAGTACCTTGAGGGCATAGAAGTCCTGAAGTCATTGAGGTACATGATCCCACTGCAGATGAAGAACAGCCTGAGGAAGAGGCTTGCACCACTTGTATATGTGCAGTCTGACTGCAACCCTCCTTCTGACCGGGATAGCTATGTGCGTGAGCTGATGTGCCACATTGAAGTAGACTCTTACGGGGAATGTCTGCATAACAGAGACCTTCCTCAGCATCTCAGAAATCCAACTGCCATGGATGATGGGAAATTCTATAAAATACTGGCACAGTACAAATTCATTCTTGCTTTTGAAAATGCTATTTGTGAAGATTACATCACTGAAAAACTCTGGCGGCCACTGAAGTTGGGAGTGGTACCAGTGTACTTTGGGTCTCCCAGTGTTGTAGACTGGCTTCCTAGTAACAAGAGTGCAATTCTCGTGTCCAGTTTTTCACACCCTCGGGAGTTGGCCCACTATATCAAAACACTGGATACAAATGATCGAGAATATGAGTCCTACCTACAATGGAAATTGAAAGGGGACATTTCCAACCCAAGGCTGCTTTCAGCAATGAAGGAACGGAAGTGGGGAGTGCAAGATATCACGCAGGATAGTTACATTGATACCTTTGAGTGCATGGTGTGTAACAGAGTGTGGGAAAACATCAGAAGGAAAGAAAAGGTATGTGTGACTTTGTCCATGTGTTCCAGAGAGGCTTTAAGATTACACAAGTCTCAGATTTGTCCCAGGAAGTTTTCTTACCAGATTTCTGGCCAGCCTACAGCTACTGGTATTGCAATGCCATTGGGTTGTACATCCTCACATCAAAAGGTACGGGCAGAAGGTGTGGGTGCCCAGCCAGAGTAGGTGTTCCTCATACTGCTGCAGTGCTTGAGCTCATACATACTGAGCTGGTAGTCATTTCAACAGAAGGCTTGAATTGTTTTTATCAGGCTACAGGAAAAAGTCTAGCTTGCTGGCTTGCTTCAGATGACCTGGAATATTTGGAACCAGGTTGCCCAGAGAGGTTGTGGGATCTCTGTCTCTGGAGGTGTTTTAGGACTCAACTCAATGGTGCCCTAGGCAATTAGACCTGTTTGGAAGAGGCAGCTGGACTAGATGATGACTGGAGGTCCCTCCTGACTTACTCTGTGACTATCTGGATCTGCATACGTATGGATACATTCAAACCTGTAGCAACAAATTTGGCTGTGGCCACATTTGGTGACTAAACATTGAAACATAGGTGTTTAAGCCAGGTCATGTGTTTGTGAGAGGAACTGGACCTGTTCCTCTCCATCTAATCCTCTTGAAATTATGCTTGTAGAGACCAGCGAGAAATGGCTGTCTTATCATGAAGCCCAGCACTGAGGACTCAGCAGTCTTGCAGGGGTGCCAGCCGTGAGACCAGAAGGCCATTTCAAAGGCACCATGAGCTGTCAGTCTCCTGAGGCTATTAACTGTGGTGGATTTGGCTGGCATTAACAGAGCATTACTTGGAAATAGACTGAAGCTAAAAACTCTCACCACATATATTTCTGAGTTAGTGGATACTCATTTTAATTGCCACGTTCCTTTATGGTTTCCAGGTTTATGTACCTGGAGTCAGCAGCCATTTTTTAAACTCTCCATGAGCTCAGTTATCAGCATGAATCAAAAAAACCCCCTTTTTGTGTCCAGTAATGGAACTGGTCAATGGCTTTAGAATCCTACAGCTGTCCGATATCCATTACACCATATTTTAGCTGGTCATAATCTAATCAGTACACTATGTGGTCAGCCAGTAGAAGGGAGATGAAAAAAGCATTTGAAGTTACCAAGGTGAGCTGAAGTGATGGGGAATGCAAATTGGTTAGCATTACATTCAATCAGGCTTTCGTGTTTGGATCTGGTGCAAATCTGGACAGATGTTTTCTCTTTGAGTTAGGAGTACAACCATGGAAAGGCATAGAATAGGTTAGATACAGATATTCCTTCCCCATTCTTTTGTGGCTCTAAAGTCAAGAAGGTTATGAAGACCCTGTCCAGTTTGGTCTCCTGGTCAGATTTATGACTTGTTTTTTCCCCTTAAAAAAATTTCAGTAAGTGTGTGTGTATTTAAGATGAAAACTGAATATGATGATGAAAATATAAGTCCTTGCCTTGGAATTTCATTATGGGTGGGCTGGTGCAGCCAGACCGGATCTGAGACTCAGATTCTTGTCAGTATGACTGGCCTTGTCCTGGACACTTTGGGGAGAACTTCCCCTCTGACATCCATGGGGACATGGCTAGAGCCTGTAGTGGGAAGGAAAGTGTCACTGACTTTGTTTTCATTAGTTTACAAATGGCACAGCACCTTTTTCTCTGTCTGTCATGGTTCCTGAATAACCCGTTTTATTTCTCTCCATTGCCAGGGATGGCTGCCACAGAGGTGGCAGGCTCAGGTTAACCATCTGAGCTGCCCCAAACCAGAGGCGTTCTGGTTCTCGTCTTCAAACCCTGGCTGGACTTCTCTCCAAGAGATGTGGATACCAAGCTTCGAGCAATCCAAGAAAGAAGCCTTGGCACTGAGGCACCTGGTGGAAAGGAACAGGAATTTTACAGCCCAAGAATATTGGATGCTTGTATTCAAAGAATAAACACAACAACCTGTAAAACGAAGTGAGCTCTTCAGAGGAGTCTGTGGACATTTCTCTTGTAGGTGACCTTATCATACGTAGGATTGGTAGCTGTAGGAAGTAGACCTGCAAGACTGAATTTAGTATGTTCAGTGCTCAAGAAGTACCAAGGAGTGCTAAACAACAGAATTACCCTGCCAGGTGGTATAGATGCATATATATTTATATTTAGAATGATTTATATTGTCAGTAGTTCAGATGTTTGAGCATTAAGGCACAAGTTGTCAAGGTTCTCAAAGCCCACACAGCTCATTCCCATGAAGCAGATGGATCTCTCTCCATCCTTAGATACATACCTGGTCCATGGCCTCAGTACCCCTCTTTCCCCAGTCCAGGACCCTCCTTTGCTGCCTTGAGAGCCGTGAGCCGGAGAGCAGCTGACACCATTGCACTGGTACAGCTTCTGTGCTGCTTTGGAGGTAGAGGGAAAACTTGGGACTGTGTCCCTGGCTAGCTGTTTATTATTAATTTTCCTGGCATCAGCAGATTTAGCAGGGACTTGGCGGGCTTTGTGTCCTGACACTGAATGCCAATGTAAAGTGCATTAGTGCCTGGCACAAGGAAGCACCATCTGTTAGTGTCCAGGGACAGATTGAATGAAAAATGTGCTGGCTCAGATTTACCCACCATGTTCTGCTAAAAATAAGCAGAGCACATGAATTATCTTCACTCCTCAGAAATAGGGCTGGCCTCAGTCTGACTTACCTTTTTGCCTTTCTCGTGATGGAGTAGTATTTGTATCACATATAAACGTGGAATTATGTGCTTAAAAGGGCAGGGATAAAACTGTCCATTGATGTTGAGAAGTCTTCAACAGGCACAAGCAGCCTCCCTGTTTTAACACAGAAAACCCCAAATCACTTTATATGACAAAGAAAAAAACTTGGTGATCTAGGTCATCACTTGGCAAAGGACACACCTTTGCCTGCTATGCAGACTGCTGCAGTTTTCATCCCAAGTCCTTCTCACCTCAGTCTATGGAGGAGTCAACTTACACAGGATCCGCAAAATGGCATTATCTGGATGGAGTCACTGAGATGAGGGACAGCCATTCATACACCTGCCCATGTATGGTGACACAGGCAAATATAACTACTAATATGGAGTTCTTCACATCGCTGGAAAGGCAGGTTTTCACCTGTCTGACCATTTCCATGCAGTTGTTCCTTGTAGCAGGCTATTTTAAGGTTGCTGTCAAGCACCTAGCTGTTTTATGAATGGGTGGCAATGGGAAAGGATGTGAATAGCATTTGCACCAAGAAATTCAGCTGCAAAATTTACTTACCTTGGAAAAGTTTCCTCACCAGCAATATCCTCACCAAATGGCTGGTGAATTTTTTATCACTTTTAAATCTAGCAAGAAAAAGAGAAGTTTTGTGGCCACAAACCATATAGTATTATTGGTCATTGTTTCTATGAGCATGTACTTAGTTTCAGTTAGCAAAACAGTCCTGCTGAAATTTCTCACCACTAGTGTTTTGCCAGTATAGCACACAGCACCTGTTGGACATCTCTTAAACTCTTTCCCAAGTGGTCTACAGTGCAAATGATAACTAAGCTTCGCAAATGAACCCCCTCAGAAAAGCGGTCAGTTTCTCACATCCAGTTTCTCACAGCATTAACACTGGACTTAGAGGCTTTCCTAAATTAGGACTGAGAGCTGGACATAAACCCCACAACATTCACAAAGGGAACTGTTGAATCCCCCGCCCCTTGCCATGAATCTCTGTTTCTCCTCCCAGGGTGGCACATAAAATCTGCAGCACAAAGGACTCTTCTTTTTTTTTTTTTGTGGTGTTCTGCTGTCTCTTTTGTCAAAAAACTCGAGCCACGTTGTTTAAGTAGCTCAGGAGCTGCACAACTGAAGATATTTTTTTTCTTTGTTTCTGTGGTGGAATCTGTAAGACTCTGAGCTTCCTGAGCAATCTCTTAAATAGATATTATCCAAAGATATGAGGCATATTTATCTCAGTTTATGGTGCATTATTAACCTTCATCCCAACCCACTTTGGCAAAGTGGGAGGGAAAGGAAGACTGAAGTAACCAGTTTATAACCCACATTCTGAAATTTCAAGTGGTCAGCAGAAGGTGTTTCAGAAAACATCTCCATCCACTGTAGATCTGCACAGAGGAAAAATGAAGTTGGCTGAAGGTGTGCTGTAGTATAATTGTCACTCAGCCTCAAAAGATCCTCTCACAATGCATCCTTCCTAGAGGATAAGCATTAAGCTCTTGGCTCCCACAGGCTAGTTCAGAGCAACCTAAATTTGGCCTCTTGGTCTTTAATCACCCTCTGGAGCCATTTTTCCTGTGCTGGGTGAAACACAGCACACAGTGAACATTGCCCTGAGAGACTTATGGCAAGGGTCTGTGCAGGCTAATCAAGTGTAAGAGACTGACCATCGTTTTTAGGTTGATCTTTTTTCTCCCCCTACTGCTCTGAGAAGGAATAACCAGAAGCAGCTGACCAGTCCTTTTTAATTTTTCTTTTTCTTCTTTTTTTTTTTTTTTCCAGCTGATTTGCTAGCCTTCCTGGCATGTACAGGTTTGCAGTTCTATCCAGCAGAGGAATCCGGTTTGTTTGGCAGGCTTATGTATATCCTGGATGGCACAGGCCTTTCTTTTTCAGTTTCTTTTTGCCTCAGAAAGGCAATAGCACAACAGTTGAGAAAAACTCTGTAAAAACTCTGTATTTCAAACAGCAGAAGCTGATTCTGGATGAATGAGTGGCTGCCTCCCAACCTCTTGTATAGTGGTAACAAGCTGTCCTGATTTCCCCTGTTGTGGGATGTAAGACACAAACACAGTTCCTACTGGGCTTGCATTTATTCCCCTGAACCCATATCCATCAGCTCCCTCAGCAGTCATACATATTAGTGGCCTCTGAGGCCACAGTGCCATTTGCATCTGAAAGACAAAACCTTGAGACCAGACCACCCCTTCAGATGATGCCTGCACTCAGCTTGGGGCTGTCTCTGAGAATCTGCAGCAGTTGCGGTGGGGCTAGGAGAGCCTAGGGAAAGAGGTGGCCCTGGAGGTCAGCCTTGGACATGGACCTCCTTTTCCCCGAGGAAAATCAGGACTGAAACACAGACAAAGGTAAGCAGGTATTGCTTTTACCCTTCGTACTACACTCCCCTCGCCTCTCTGCTTCCAGCCTCCACCTTCCCTTAGCTCCCCGTGATGTACTGGTGCCCTTGTGCCTCACGTCCTCCACGGCACCTGGGCATGTAGGGAAACAAAACACGAGGGATATGTTTTTTCACTGCAAACATTTGCTCACATTTCTCCACTTCACTTTTGCTGTGTTGGAGGCCCGAGCCTCCTCTCTGTCCTCCTCAGGGTCTTGCTGCCTGTGTTCAACCCTGCCTGTGCTTCTGGTCCTTCCAGAAGCTATTGCTGGTGGGAAAAGTCCCATGGGAATACACGGTCCTGCCATCGTGAGGCTTCCTATAACTGTCTAAGAGCTGCTCCACTTCTTGGTGAGCTGGTACGCAGGACATGCCCCCACACCGTTCCTAGTGTTGGTCTATCCCCTGACTGATAACCACAAGCCCTCCACAGCTGCATCCCCTGTGCCATGGCAGAGTGCTGTGCAGTTGGGCGCTCCTTCACCTACCATGCTCTGCCTCTTCCTTACCTTCCCGCAGCATTTCAGTGACGGGAACTCTCTTGCCACATGTCTTTGATCCCAAACGTGCAGGGACTTCAGGTTTAAAATGTTTTTCCTCCTCTGAACTCTGACCACTCAACCTGCTTTTCCCAGATCGGTTCATTTATGCGTATTTGTTTGCTCTTCAAAAATCTCCTTAACATTGACTGTAGCCAACACACTTGCCTTGTTCCGTTTCCTTTAGGAGGGCTTGGTGGGGTGGGGGCGTTAACACAGGTGGGAGCAGATCATATGAGAGTGCTGTGCTAGGCATACATTAGAGGAACAATGGAGTATTTACCCCAGAAAATGAACAGCAAGCCAATGACTGGGGAAGTGATTAGAGAAAAGAAATATAAGGAGGACTTTCACTGCATTCATTTCAATGCAAGACAAGCCTCGATCCTATGCTGTGGGTGCACAACTGTGCATTGTGGGCTTCAGAGGTCAAATCCCAGCTCTCCTGCCTCATTCAGCATTTTACAGAGAAACAAAGCCAGGCGCTTGCTTGTGGCAGGCGTTAAAGAAAGCCAGAGATCTTGACCCTGGTAACGTGCATTTGCAAAGCACGGGATGCTCGGTTTTGTCAGCAGCGTGGTGTTAGCCTAACGTGAAATACAATGAGGGTGGCTGTGCGCTTCTGTGGAAAAGCATGTCACTGCTGCATATGCGTGAGGTGAATGGTGGGGAGGTTTCATGTAGCCAACATACTGCACAGATCTGTGGAGACTGTTCAAAAAACAGACTCTCTTTTAACTATACATTAATTACACAGAGAGACAGGCTCCCTCTGTCTAATTAATGGAAAGAGAGAGCTCATCTGAATTAACCTTCGCAGGAGCACTTTCTCCAGCAGCAGGAAGGATAGAAGGCCAGGTAGTGCGGGGTGGTGTGGACATATGCTGCTGTGTCCTGCTGGCTGATATTCCCCACTAAGTGTTTTTAAACCACTGTTATTGAACCCTCATGTGCAGACCTTATTTTTAGTGCATCTCCTAAACTCAGGGTTAATGAATTAATTATTAAAAACCTACAGCCATTTGCTGATCTCTTAACTCTCTGACCTTGGAAAAAGATAAGGCATAGAGACAGCTCTTTTGCATCTGATCAATCAAATGTCTTGAAAGCAACCTTATTTAATATATGTACATACATTCTGCAGGGAAAAACTTATGTGAAGATTGCTAAGGTTGCAAATTAAAGCAGAATGAAAAAGACTTGTGTAAGTGGCCTTTTAAAAAACAGGGGGGTTGCCCTGAAATACTATGGGAAGTTGGGTCACCAGCAAGCCCATGAAGCCCCATCCACTTTGCATTCCCAGTCCCATCCCAAAACCACATACACACACACAAATTAGTTACTTTCTCCTCTGCCTTCCTTTCACTTGCTGTCCATCCTGGCCCTGGAGTGGGGTGAGAGTCTGGGAAAAGCACCATTGAAAGAGACTTAGCCAGAGGCTGTATCCTTCTGCCCAGGCGCAGGGGAAACACCTGGCATCTCTAACCTGTGGGGCATTTTACTTGCCAGTCTGGTAGTCTTCTATACACAAAAAACCACACTAAATGGCAAGAGGCTTCATGTTTCTTCCTGGTAGCTTCAGACAGAGCCTTTCCTGGGCCCTGGGTATTCAGGTGTGTGGTCCCATGGCTCCCCAGGCTGGGAGGAGTAAGTGGGCCGTAAGGCTCAGAGGACTGAAATATGCTGCACACAGCAGGTTTGGGGAAGCCTAAGCAAAGGCATCTCTGATGGGCTTTGCTGCAAGTTCCAGGGCTTCTTGGCAGCTTCATCAATCTCCTTTCAATGCTGTGTGTTGCCTGCAGAGAAACAGCTCCTTCTGGCCCACTGGCATGTGTCTTCTGGGTGGTGGGGTGCCCTTGGGCCTCTGGTGGACACTGGCTGCTGCAGGGCAGGGTCCGAGGCAGCTTGATGTGCAGCAGCTGCAACCTGGAGGTGGAAGTGACAGTGCATTGGTCATACCCCAGCAAGCCTTCCAGGGTCATGAGGCTTGGAAGACAACTTATTTTTTTCCCCTTTCCTTGCAACATTTCTGAATGTTTTCGTGTGCATACTTTGCAGCTTCAAGCACTTATTTAGCACGGGTAGGCCTCACAATACTTTCTCTTACTTTATATAGATGAGGAAATGCTCTCGTACTGCACCTGTGTGCCAGCCATTGGCACATTGAGAAAGACACTGTACAAACTGTACAGAAAGACCTGCGATGAAACCAAGAGACTTGGTGGCCAGGGCATGGCTCCTCAGGAGGAGTCATAGGCTTGCTGTAGATCCGTTATCCCCAGGATCATGCATGCTTTTTGTAACTATGCCACAAAACTCTCAGTTTGCCTAAGTTAAACTTTCCGTGGAGTGTAAATTATTAATACAGTAAAATGTGCTGCTAACAGTTGTTTGCATTTAAAGCTATTACTCACTGTCCCTGACTGATGCATTTGGTCGTTTGCCGTTTTCCCAGAGTCAGCAAAAGCACATCCTTTCTCTCCATGCCATGTATTTTGTGCAAAGACCACAGAAACCCAAGAAGATCCATTCCAGGAGTAGGAGTGGTACACACAAAAAACCCCATAATAATGGAAGTAGATTCAAACTTTGATCAGAAAAGGCCCCTTGTTGCCTAAAAAGACTTCATCTTAGAATTAAAGGAAACCCTTCTTCTAATGTCTGAGAGGTCAGAATTGGACTGTCTGGCCTAATGACTAGAGTCAAAGTCCACAGCCAAAACCGTGACTAGGAATCCAGGCAGTAGGCAGAGGCCACAGGGACAACATTCTGACTGTTACTGCAGGTTGCAGGTCACTCAGAGGGTGGTGTGGCAGAGGGACTGTACTTTTGGTTTGGTTGAAAAGCCTGTCTCCAGCTTCCAATGAGTCTCTGCCCCAGAGAGGCTGGTCCCAGACCCTTGGGCTGTCAAGGCATGGAGGACAGGCTTGCAAGACAGCTTTGCTCCTTCATTGTCACTGGAGGAGTGTTCCTCTCCATGCTCAGTACTTCTTCTTACTCACTGGACTCCGCTCTTTAAACAGGAAGAAGAGATTTGAAATATCAGTGAGGACAGCTGGGGCAGGTCCAAAAGAAAGGGAGGCTCTTCCCCCTTGCTGTGGCACCCTCTTATTGATAGACCTCCCTCCCTGCCCCTGCTCAGACTCCTGCAGAAAGCCAGCCTGTCCAGCTGGGCACTTCTGGTGGGAATTGATGGTCACTCACTGGAGAGAGTGAGAAAAAAGACAAAAGGAGGGTTTCATATGAGGTTGGAGGGGGCCTCTGTATGGGCAGAGGAGATAGCCTCATACCCCCATGTCACCATGGAGCTGTTTTTAAGAAGCTCCACGGCAGGCAGCGTTAAGACTTGCTTTTGTTTTGGTGAAGTCAGCCTGCCCTGGGAGGGGAGGAGTCCCCCAAGAAAGGCAGAGCAGCTTTGTGTACTGGCTCCTACTGGGCAAAGATGCTCCTCAAGGACAGTATTGCTGCCATGACTGTCAGCAGTGTTTTGGAAGAAAATAGTGTAGGTTTTGGGTGGATTATTTCGTAGAGGCAGAGGAGATAGTGGCCAAGAGGTGTGAAGGTTGAGCTAAGCTTGCTCATAATACACCTGAAAGCCTCCAGAAGACAACTTTGAGCTGTTCTTAAAACAGGGCAAGTTGGGTTAGACATGCTGACATCAATGTGCCTTCTGGGGCTGGTGCTGCTCAGGTGCATGTGTCGTCAGGAGGAGGTAATCCTGGTCAGTTGTCAGCCGTGGCCATGTCTGCCCCCGCTGTGACATGGTCTGGAGTGCCAAGTCCTGTTATGAGGGGTATCCCACTACTGTAGAGACCTAAACCTGAGGTTTCAGCAGAGCTGAAGACATGCGGTTGAAGGCAAGGAGCTGATGAGTGTAGTTTAACTACTGTCAGGGTTACCCTTGTTACATGCTTGCACAGCTCTCCTGGTGGCACTTCGCCATACAGCTCATGGCTGGCACATGTTAAAACAGACCTCTTGCATCCTGCACAGGGAGGTCGGTCATAATTATTAAGGTAGGAAATACCGCTAAATACATCACCTAAACCTGGTTTAGCTTGTGAAGGAAAAAAAGAGATGCAAACGCTCGAACAAGAGCTCACCTTTTTGGGGCCTGCCCAGCTCAGAGATGGTGGAAGGTGATGCCCACATAATTTGCTATTATTACTGGATTTTCAAGAATGCTTTTTAAAGAAAAGGATCAGCCTTTCGCTGCTGCTGTAGGATTGGCTGTCAAAACTCATCAGGTGTGGTGGGAATTGCTGCCACACCATCCCTGCACAGAGTGGGAGGCTGCACAGGCACTCTATCCACCTCTGTATGTAACGGTTACTCAGTTCATACAAACACCAAACTCACTTGTGCAGCTGTGACCCAGGTTGTGCCATCTGTGGCAGGATTGCTAATCAAAACTAATTAAAGCTACATCCAACAGCACAGGGAAATTTTTCCAATAACCTGGTAACAGACAATCAAGCGTGAAGGAACCATGAGTCACTGGTTCCTAAATCCCTGTGCATACTGCTAGGGCATTGCAAAGGGGCTTATAGTAAGTGTAATGTAATTTAATCCTACTCAGAAGTTTCTGTATGTCATCAGAATAGTATACATGTATATTCAGGGTAAGGGCTCTTTAACTCTTTAAACTGTGGCCCACAGTGTGGGAGCTGGTGAGACCACCAGGACACAGAAGACTTTAGGTAATGCAAACGTTGGGTGGCATAGTGGGAGGATGGTGGTGACTGCAGAGCCAACCACTGTTGTTGGGCAGAGCTACTGAGGTATGTCTATGCTCCCATGTTGCAGGTCTTCGAGCATCTCTTCTCCCACCTGAACAAAAGGGCACGCCTGCTACCTGGCACTGGGGCCCTGCTCTAGAGTAAAAAATTAGTTTGCTGGATGGGAAACCAGCTCTGGGGGTAACTGTGAGGACAAGGGGGGAGATATGCAGAATTTTTTCTATAGGAACAGCAACAGTGATCTGTGTGCTATGGAAGGCTGCAAGGCTATAGAATTTTTTACACTTAGAGAGAAACAGATCCAGGTGCTGTGAAATCAGTGTGTATGACTCCTTGTCTCTTCACTCTTATAGGTACTATTTTTCCTTTGAAGTCCACTCCTGTACCTGCTCTGTACCTCTTCATGAGCTGCTACATGAAGATATTCATACCTGTACTCATGGACAAAACAACCAGAAAGATGTTTCTCATTTGCATGGAGGGGGTCATCTTCCCGAGGGCATTTCCCCTGGCCGCAGCCAAATCTACTGCTAAGGTGCCAGAAGAGATTGTCTTTGGCAGCGCTTCTTTCCAGGCTATTTGCAGGCTCAAGCAGATGTCCTGCTGGAGTGTCCCTTGCTATGGACATCTTTGGAAAAGAGGCTAAGTAATTCAACACCCAAAATAGAAACATCTGAATACTCTGCCACTTTGAAAGTCCAGTTTTGAGATGTTGAACTTCTCTGTAAGTGGACTGAACAGTAGATATCTTGCATGTGATTTTTTTGTTGTTGTTTGGGTTGTGGGGGTTTTTTTGTTTGTGTTTTGTTTTGGTTGGTTGGTTGATTTTTTGTTTGGCCCAGATATGCTGATGTTTCACAGGGTCAAAGGTATTACAGTATTTCCTCAGAGGGAGCTGTTGGCAGCATTGGGTCAAATCCCAGCGCTCTGACAATAACTTCTCCTTTATCTCTGTCACCTGTGGCTCTGCACAGAAGTGACTCAGGCTGTCACAGTTCAACATGGGATTTTGTGGCATTTCTCTGTGGAATGTATATGATCGAGTCTACCTAGGAAAAGAGTATAGGAATCAGGAGCAAGTGACAGGCTGCTAATGGAAAGAAAAGGAGAGGCAGAAATGTGTCTTCCCAAAAAGGCTCTGAATGATCAACCCAGGATCATAGGCAATGCTCCTTCTCTTCTTAGGCACCACTTGCTGCTGGGGGACTGGGAGACCTGACCCATTCCGCTACCACCACAAACCCTTCAAGTCAGGGACACACCTCACAAGATTGCAGCCCACTTGGCCTTTTTCTTGCTCCAGGTGGGAACACTGCTTGGTGAAGGCTTTGATTTGCCCACTGGCACACCAGCTCCTCAGTGTCAGAGAGGCTAAGGCACCACGCTACAGCCAGTAGTGGTGTGATGGAGCAGGGCCACACACCCACAGCTGGCTTTTCTCCCTGCTGCAGGGTGGGGACAGATATGTCCTCTGGTATGTGATGGACCTGCTGTCCTCAGAGGAAGCCCTGAGATCTGCCCTTACACGGGCTGGATGGCAGCTGTGGTGCATGAAGGGCATCCAGGGTGGATGGATGGAGGTAGGCTAGCTTTGGGAGATAAGGGGTCTGTCCTTTTGCCTGCCTCAGGTAGCAGGGATGGCTGTGCGTACCGAAAATACTGTTTGGTGCATCAGCATCCCAGTGCCTCAAACAGCAGCCGATCTGGCTGTGAAGTTGTCCCATATACTCGTTAACAGATGGGGCAACATAACCTTGAGCGACGACAGGACTGACAGCCCTGCGGATGCATTTCACGGTCAATACATCCTCTGTTGATTAGCCTGAATTCACATCCATGATGCCTCAGCCAACCGCATCCTCAGAACCGATATCAATATTTAACACCACCCTCACCGCCCTCCCTCTCCCTCCCCCCCCGCCCCCGAGCAGCAAAAAACCTTCCGGCAAAAACCCCTCCGGTGAGCCCACCGGAGCTGCCTGTGCGGGGGGCAGGGAGCGGGAGTGCCCAAGCCGCGGGTGTAATCTCCCGCAGGGCCACCAGGTGCCACTGCAAGGCAGGGCACCGCTGCCCCTCCGCAGCTCGCCCCCCGGGGCTTTTTCCCTCGTGGTGCCGGTCGCTTTGCTATCTCGTATCGCTCCCGACAAGGCTGAGCCTCCCCTGAAGCAAGGTACGAGATCTGCATCTTGTTCACCTGAAAAGAGAGAGGAACTAGCCCTTGGGTGGGTATCTCAGCTGGGGACCTGGGCAGGAAAACTAAGATGCGTGGTCCTTCATATTAGAAACAGCTTATGACATGGTCACTTGCAGTTCCTGCTCTGTCAGCCCAGGGAATCCTTCATGCTTCCTTGCATGAAGCACAAATGTTCTCGAGTATGCTTTGTAAGACGTACTCAAAGCTCTGTTTAATTTCCCATGTCATGTAGTCCTGGGAATGATGTACCCAAATACTTATGCAGATGAGAAGTGAGTTAAGCATTCAGACTTCTGGATTGAAGGGGCTGATCTTCAGGGGTACCCTGTTGGCAAACAGCCCGGGCAAATGTAGGCATGAGTGAGTGGCTTTTTAGTGTACTGCATTTATGGACTGCTGTCTCTTCAAGATCCCCTTTGTACAGCAAAGGAGAAAACTGCTGTTGTATCAAATTCAGGAAACCTTGAATTGTTAGGACATGACTTATTTACAAATTCACACCAAATTGTGTGTTATTTTAATATTATTACAGCAGAAGGATGTGAAGAATGTTACCATTCCCCAACATTGCTCCTGGAGCTGGCCATAGTCAAGACAGGACTTACATGGCATGAGACTTACATTGCCATGAATGGTGCATCCTTGCCTCTGGTGCATACTTGCAACACAGCCAGACTTAACAGCAATCTTTAGACTTGTTTCAGAGACAGTTTTCCCTTCAGCACAGATTTGTGGAGAGATGATGGTGTTCTTTCTTCTCTCCTCTGTACAATAGAGTGTGGTTTGCTTTTAGGATCACCTGAAGCTACTGTTTCTCTGGGATCCAGGGCACTGGCTTGTGACTGTATAACCTGTCCGCATGCCATTTAGGTCGTGTCAGGAAGCATTTTGAGGCACATGGAGGGTACATGGCATAGGCAGCCTCCTGTCCTGTCTGTGATATACATCTGCTCTGCATTGCCTGACACAACACGGGACTGAGTTCAACAGCATGAGTGGCACCCGAGATCCTATGAATGTAGACCTCCCCTTATCCTAAAAGGCACTATGCTCCAAGAAATAGCAATTAATGGTCATATTCACTTTCAGTCCACCTTCAGGTTCTTTGGGAAGCCTGCACAATAAGCTAACTGCAAAATGACAATGTCAGTGACAGCAGGAAAGCACAAAGGAGGAAGAGGAAAATGTCAAATCCATACAACGCTGTTAACACGCCCCATTGTGAGAGGCTGTGTTTACAAGTATCTAGCCTTACTCCCAAGCAGCAGTTATCTGCAGTTTATTGATCAGTTTAATAATACTACATCAGTAGTTTTACAGTAGTAATACTATAGTACTAAATGAGTACAAATTGGTATATTAATACTACAGTTTATTTACACAACTGAAGAAGATGGGTAAGTGCTGTTTTGCAAGCATTTAATGTTATATGACTTTTCTTCCCTTTTTAGAAGAATCTGCAGGTCATTATTAATGTTATGATATTCATATTGGTATCCAACCCAGGATCAAACTGAAATGTGATTGATCCTTGTTCTACATTTCTGGAGTTCAGTTTGCAGTTAAAGTACTTCCTATGGGAGCAAATAGGATTGTGCGGTTAAACCAGTCAGGTCTGGCCCATCTTCCCTGATCTCCACAGGGAGGGGCAGTGCCATTTCTGCATGGTGTCCTAGTTGTTGACAAAATGCCCAGTTTCACCTCCCCACACTCAATTCAGCCATTGGGTGCTGGGGTTGCTTGTCTGTCACTGTCATCTGCACAGTTCTCACTGGCAATCACCCTTCTGTCTCCCCGGTGTCTTGACACTCCACATGCATGACGAAGATGCCTCCTATGTATGAGGAGGGTTTCCTCATTTGGGTTTTCTTATTTGCTGTTTAAAAGCAGTAAAACCCCAGTATACTGGACATCTAGCAATAAAAAAAACAACAGAAGCTGCACAACAGAACTCAACTAACAACAGAGAATTAGAGGTTAAAGGAAAAACTTCGAGGGTTTGTTTTCTTGTTTGGTTGCTGACAGACATACATAAAATTATTCAAAAGAATTACCAAAGATGACCGAAGCACGCTTAATGCTGTTTGCAAGTACCTTCTCAGAAGAGCACTGTGTTAGAATAAACCAGAGTCAGGGACGGGGAAGAGCTTTCTGCAATGGCCCCTCATGGACAGCGGCAATATTACACAAAGGTAAAAATTACTATAGGTTTGGCAACCCGCTTAGAAACATCAACAGCATGTGGGCATGGCAATGCCTCTGCAGCCATCTCGCCTTCCATGGAAAGTCGCGTTTTGCTGCTGCCTTGCATCTGGACCTAGGTCTCCAGGTGAGCTGGTTGTGTTGTGCTGTAAGCTGGCTCTCTGTGCCCAGGAATTGTGGTGCCCAAAATGAAGCAGAGAAGGTGAAACAAGCTCGACTTCTGAAGTGGCTGTTGGAGAAAACAAATCTGCCTGCCCCCTGACACACAAGGAACTGGCGGAGCATCTGCTCAAACAAAGATATGTGTGGAAAGCAGTGATGACATGAATCAAGAAGCAGTCATCCTCTCCTGCCGCACTGGGGATCTGCTGGAGGAAGGAGGAAGCAGGGGGAACCTTCTGCCACAAGTCTCATGGTTGGCTTGGGCAGGTAGGAGGAAGGAGGCTGCAGGGGGAACCTTCTGCCACAAGTCTCATGGTTGGCTTGGGCAGGTAGGAGGAAGGAGGCTGCAGGGGGAACCTTCTGCCACAAGTCTCATGGTTGGCTTGGGCAGGTAGGAGGAAGGAGGCTGCAGGGGGAACCTTCTGCCACAAGTCTCATGGTTGGCTTGGGCAGGTATACTGGGGTCTTGTTTGGTCTGAACACCACAAAGCAGCAACCAGAAAAACAAAGCTGAGTGGGAGGGAGACTTCACATGGACACAGATCCTAAAAAACCTAGGCAAAGCATGACCTTCATCTTGTTTTCTTAATAAATGTCTTAACCATGTGCTCCGGGCAACCTCTGTTCTGCTTACTGTGATTTTAACTGCAGGTGACATTCCTTATGACAAAGAAGTCAGGTATCTGTGATAAAAACAGAATCAATAGAAGAAAATCGAATTACATAAAAAAGAGGGATAGGAAAGCAGGATTAAACTTTTTTTTTTCCCCTGTATTGACTAATAGCTGAGCCTTCCTGACTAAGAATTTAGATGTGTCAGTTTAATAAGGAGAGTCCTGACAAGAGGGGAAATTAATTTATCATGATGATTTAAAACATCATCTTTAATCATGATTTAAATAAAAAATCAGGGAGCTTCAATTTAAATTATTGCTTACATTTGGTTATGTGTGGGCTTTCAGTTTTTTTTTTCTCCTTAGAGGAAGTCTAATTCTCATTCAGTCATAAAATCCAACATATCTTTCAGCTGAGCTGGGGATGCAGTCAGGACCCACAGCTATTCTTCACCCAGTTACAAGGTTTAACATGTTTATTCAGATTAATAATTTTTACCTTCTTTCTGATGCTGGAGGCTCATGAAGACCCATTTGCTTTTCCTGGTTAATGGCTCTTTTTTGTGATCTTGATTGAACAGCTTCTGGAATAGAACTGGGATTCAATTAGCCCCCAAACAGCATTTCAGCTAGGGTTTTGTATGTGTGTAGAGAGGTATCTAATTTCTTCTTTTTTTCCTCTGTAATTGCATAGAAGTACTATATGCATACTGCAAAAGAGAAGGTTTATCAAAACATGTCCAACATTTAAAACTAAGTCATTTATTAAACAAAAGTAATACAATCCTTAGTCAGTCATTTGAATTTAGCTCCTGGTCATAATGACCTTCAAGATTTTAACAGTAATAAATCTCATTTTACATCTTGTTTGTATTCATAGATTAGAAGAGGAAAATTAAACTTTTCTGCCCTTCCTTTTACCTTGCAGTTCTCAGCTTTGAAAAGTCAAATAAGTGCTTCAGAATGAGGAAAATATTCTATCTGTATCTTTGGAAGTTACTGGTCTCTGAAGCTGGCTTCACTTTTTTGAAACACTCTCTTCCCCAGGTCTCAGGTAAGGATTCCCATTGAATCAGGGTTTCCTTTTCCCTTCAAATGGCAGCTCTAGTTTTTTAGACTGGACTCACCTGATTTGATTTTAAGTAGTTTTAGCTTTATAAAGAAAAATGACACATATTTTCATGTACATAAATGAAAAAAAAAAAAAAAGCAGTCAATTTATTTTCTACCTGCTGGTAAAAAGATGGAAAGTCTGGTGTTCTCTCTAACTGAGCTCTGCCAGAGAGGCAGTTTTTCCTTTGAGTTGTTGAGAGACCTGAGCATTAAATGCAGGTGATGCCCACAGGCAGCCCTTCTGACCTCAGGGCAGCAGGAGAAGCAGCCTGAGGTGCTGATGGTGGCACATGGCATTGAGCCAGCCCAGCCAGGAGGAGCCCTCCATGCCATTGCCCTTGATGACTCTGGAGATGCTTTGGCTGAAGCAAACCAAATAAATGGGTGAAATAGCCCAAAGCTAAAGATATGCTCCAAGTCATAAAAATCCTGTGGCCGTGCATGCTACGCTTGTGAGAACTGGTGCAGGAAGGGTGATTCTCAGGGAAGATGTCCCTGCAGCGTGGCAAGGACAGTAATGATATTCATGTAAAGCCTGGGTATTTGGTGTGCTGGCCACAAGTAATATGCCTTCCTATGCTTTCCTGACAGAGAACACACCTTCCTGGCCCAAACCTTACCGATATGCGAGGTGCTAATGACTTCCTACCATGGTCTATTTCTGGGTTTATAGGTGGGGAGTTCATAATATAGTTCAGTACTGCCACAACATGAGAGCCAGTGTTCCAGCTCCTGGAATCACAGGATGATATGAGAACACCAGGTTTTCTTTCTTTGTTTTTTGGTTTTTTTTTGTTTTTTTTTCTTTAAGCAAAAGTTTCAAGGACATTAAATTGAAGAGAAAACCTGACCTCCCCTGTGGTACGGTATTTCCTTCTCCCACGCAGAGACAGAACACACGCACTGCATTTTGAAAAATGAAATGACTCTTATTTTCAGCAGCTGAGGATGAGAAAAATAACTTCTCCACTTTCTCTAACAGAAACATGTAGTTTTATTTCAGCTGATGGTCCTGTATAGTGCATATGGGAGCTTTTCACCAGGACTTTACTGCAGCAGCAACAGCTGATTTTAAATTTGAGTGGTCATAATAAAAGAATGTTGAGATTGAAACACAAAAAGTGTTAAAGGTAAACTATCTGGTGCTCAATGACCTATCTTTTCTCCTTTAAAAGCATGGGTTAACAGACATGAGTTTATTGAAGAGAGGAAAGAGAAAACCAGATACTGTAGAGAACAAACTCTCCTTTTCCAGTGTGTATGGATATATATTTTTAGCACAGTCAATAAACTGCCAGATTTCTTTCTTGTCAGTAACACCTTAGGACTTGCTTACTGTCTTCCTGGGCAAGTAAATGCTGATGCTTGCTCTAGCTGATTTGCACTTTTCTAGCTGCTCCTGCTAGGTACTCCAGCTCTCCTCTTCCTATCTCATAGCTTCCAGTCCTGCAGCTCCACAGTCAGCGTTGGGTCAGCTTGTGTCTTCTGCAAGACCATGTAGAACCACAGGCAGCCCTCCTGCATGCAAGACACTCTGAAGTTGCTCAGCAGGAAAACCTGGTTTCAGTTTAGCAAAAGCACAAGATCAAGCAAGCTATCCATCAACAAAACCGAAAAATTAAACAGATCAGAAATAAAACCAGCTTTAGATTATATTAAGCATGAAAGTCTGTACTCCTTTCCTGTGCCACTACCTTAGCAAGGTAGGGAGGGTAAAACTTACCAGTTAATTCTGCAGTTGTCTTTCTTTTTCCCTATTTCTCCAGGATTCACCCCATCTTCTGTCCCTGCAAGCCATCCTGTGTTCCCATGTCATTACCCTGCTGAAGGACTTTGTTCTCTGTAACCCCTAGAGTTTCTTAGCTGCACTGTGCAGCATGCACAGCTTTGGAGATACAATTCCTTGCAGCTTATTAAGAGAGTGTAAGGAAGAACTCACAGAAATAAATGCAAGTGAAAGGCTTGGCATTTAGGTGTGTTTTTTTAAAAATTACCTCCTCCCATTACCTCCTCCCCATACTTTTCAAGAGCCTTGAGCGTCCCACCAGCACTCTGCGTTCTTTAAAAGAGAGAGACTGAGCTAAGCCCTACTCCACTTTCTGAGCCCATTCAGATCACAGCTGTCCTCCTAAGGTTTGCTGGCAGTCTTGTTAAAGTGATCCATGATGTTAAGAGCTACAGAGCTGAAAAGGCCAGAAGCCATTCTTCTGGGAGCCATCACACAGCAGAAAAAAGCTCAAGGTGCCCTTCCTGCTGCTATGACAAACACCTCACACAGTATGGCTCAGGGGCATGTTTGAAAAAATCAAGGAAATCTGCTAGGAGATGCAAAGCACTGAATGGAGACAGTATCTGTGAGGCAAGACGTCCATCAGCAGGGTCAGATCAAGAATTATCGGCAGGTCCCTGAGTACTCAGGCCGTTGCTAACACCCATTCATTATGTGGCAGACCCCTCTGCAGCACTGCAATGGGCCTTGCCTGTGAACTGTTGTTTCTCTAAGACACTCTTGCCTTGGGATGTGAACGTCACTGTCTCAGTGCTGAAACTGGACACTGGAGGCTGTGACCTCTGTGGTAGCACTGTTTGAAATCCCCTGTCTTGTGTGACGCTGAGGGGTCAGGGGAGAAATCCAGACCCTCGAATTGTGGATGAGGTAGATGATGGAATGAAGAAGTAGATGGTAAGGATCTGTGAAACCTTTCAGGAGAAGAGGAACCCATGCAGAAAGGACTGGCTACCCCTCTTCATAACAGAGCTTGTCTACTGGCACAGGAAAAGAGAAAGATCATAGAGTACGTCTGCTCTGAGGTGGGAAAAAGAGCTGGTTCATACTGGCATAGCCTACAAGGTGAATGCGACTAACATTTGGTGTGTCGAAAAAAGGATCAGTAGAGAAATACAGTGCATAATCACACAGAAAATTAGTTCACCTGCAATTCCAGCTGCTTGGAATATGTCAGGACACAGACCGAGGGCAAAATTTACAGGTTCTGATCTGCACAAATGCCAGGAGTCTGAAAGCCTGAGAAGTGTCTGGCTCCACGGTTAGTAAGTTAACATGTTCCTATGACCAGATGGCATTCACTGGAGGGCTGAGTGGGAACTCAGGTGTGAACCTGAAGATCTTCTGCCTGAGGTGCATAACCTGCCATTGCAAAGAGCAAAGTTGTCAGATGGCTGCTGGAACTACCAACCAATGGGTGACTTACACTCCTGAGAAGATGATAAAAGTCTACAGTCAAGACTAAGCTCACAGAACACATGTATTGAGAAATAACCAGTATGGTTTTGTTAAGCTGCATACCGCCCCATTTGCCTGATGGGCCTTAGCGGAAGATCCTGCAGAGACTAGTGGTGGCACCAGTTTTATTCAGCATGTTCATCAAAGAGCTGGAAAAGGGTGTGAATGGAAAAATCTTGATGAACCTGCATTTTCAGCAGAAAGTGCAGGTCTTGTCCCTCTCATCTCCAAGAAAGGCATGCTGGATGCAGAGAACAGAAAGAAAAGAACAATTAAAATGATTGTGGGGATGGAGAAGCTACTTTTGAAGACACTAGAAAAGCTGAGAGTTTTTAGTCTGAGACTGGGCTGAAGGGTATGAGACAGGCACATGCAAAATGAGTAAAGTGGAGGGTAAACTTAAAATGCAACCATAGCTCATCAAATCCTGCAACACTGGAGCCAAGGAGACTGGTTTAAAACAGAAAAGTAAGAAACTGCAGGGAGGGGAATTTCTGGACCTTGGAGGCTGTCACAGCAGACTGTCTCACAAAGGGATTGGAGGAACTCATGTAAGTGTATGGGCTTGTGTCTTCTCTCTAAGCAGCATTTTCTACTGCCACAGCTGGGGACAGGATACTGGCCAAGAGGACCGCTGTGCATCAGTGGTAGAGCATTTATTATGCTCTCCTACCCATGTCTGTTCCCTCCAGATCCCACATTTCCTCCAACGTGCTCACCCCTTCTTTAGGAAGCTTCTTTTGGGAGCCATGTGATGGAGAGTGTGAAATGGGATGGAGAAAGATTATGTGGGACGTCTCTATTGGAGAAGATCCTGTCTGGTGCTTAGCTGGATGGGTTCTCTCCTGTCTGGCCCTGTAGGTCCTCAAGCCCCAGCTCAGTGGCAGACACTGCAGGCATCTGTCCATGTGGTGTGTGCATCTCAGAGCATGTGTACCATGAGGAGATGCTGCAATGGAGCAAGGCCTGAGGGGCAGGGTAAACAAGCAGGAGCTGGCTGGTCCTGCTCAGCCCACAAGGCAAGGCAGGCACACTTCACTCTGTGACTTCCCTTGACTGAATTGTTTTGACTACAGGGCTAAGAGCTGACCCAAGCAAAGGGTCAAATTATTAAAAAATAAAAAAAGTAAGGGAGGATGAAACAAAACAGGGGAGGAAAGACAGCGGAGGAAAGACAGCACTGGTCTCAAATGTTTGAGATGACTGCCTCATAAATTCAGCATCAGCTTCCTTTGATCCCCAAACCAAGTCTGCTCTAATGCTATTTGCAGATATAGATTGCTGTCTTTTTCATTACTGTTATCAAATGATGCATTTGTGGTACAGCTCAAGAGCCCTCTCTGCCCTGGTAAGTGGATTATGCATCCTGGTGCCAGCACTACTTGAGTTATACTTTTAATACTAAAAATAAAAAAGAAATAATAAAATATCTCCCAGGCTTCTAGATTCTTTTCTGTCTTTTTTTTCATAGATCTAATTAAGATATTTATATCCCAAGAGGCAGAAGGGACCTGACCCCTGCTTTGTTAGCAAAATGTGACAAAAGGCACTTTGCTAAGCATTTGCAATCACCGTGATTGCCAGCTAAACTTCTGGGAAATGGTGTCACTGTTTCTTCCTGCTGCTCAAGGCTGAGCCAAGCTCGACAAGATGAAGATCCCCTCAGCAAGCCAGCTGGCTGCCTCATGTCACACAGTGTTTTGCGTTCCCTCACCAGCACTGGGTACGAGGAATTGCTTCTCAGACCTGAGGCTTCTGGAGTGCAAATAAAGAGGGTCCTTTGTCCCTCTCCCTTGGTGCATGTCCAACCACACTACACCCACACTTCCAACCAGAGGTGGCACACTTTATGCCTGTGTTTGGCAGGCCCACCTTGCTGGCAGTTGTTCTGCTCAGAGATGCCCCAGTAAGCAATGCACTGCTTTCAGAGCCCAAGAACAATGTCATCTATTTTGCTTGGTATGAAGAGAATTTAGTAAACTCACCAAGGTCCTTTAAAGGAACGTGTCTCTCACTGTAGGTTTAATCTCACCATTACCCAGCAGGGAGGACATATGGGCAGAGGTCCGAGTGCTCTTGAGCCTGTTGAGGAGCAGATACTTGTCTCTACCTGAAAAGTACCAGAGGGACGGTATGTACTTCTGAGGCTCTTTCTCACAGGTGGGTCTGTCCCTTCTTACTATTTGCCTGCTTCAACCCTAAGGATTTGGAAAGAAGCTGCTTCATTCTGAATTTATGTAGTATACTCTGGAATGAGAGCACCTTGGCCATAACCTCAGGTGCAATCACAAGCACAAGCCATTACAGGACTCTCTGGGTCCACTCTGACACTGTCTGTTCAGCCAGCAGAGGTGATCTGTAGCTAGTAGGACTATGGGAGCAGCAGGAGAGAAAGTTGACTTGCCTGCTATTTATCTGAAGTTCTGAAAACCTGATGGCTTTATGCTGTAGTTGTTCTTGCTTCTCCTCACCTGCCTATGATTCTGCCCAGTTTCCAGACTGTGCCATTACACATGTGATGTCTCAAATCCTGATCTCTGCCATGATCTGTGGCCTCTCCACCCTCCCTTACTCCACTCCCCTCTTTTCACATGAACAGCATGTGCCTAAAGCTATACTGGCATCACACACACTGAAGCCTTAGTTAAAATATTACTAAACACTAGTGGAGCAAGAATGAAAAGGTTTCCTGAGATCAAGTATACAAAGTATATCAAAGATACAAAAATAACACCAAAAGAGAAAAGTAGGCTCTGCAATTTTCTCTTCCAATAGCACTGGTATTAACCTTAAGGAGTGATATAAAAGGTGAAAGCATGAGCTACAATCAATTGATTATTGGGGTTTTTTTGACATTAAAAAGGGAAAGAGAATAAAATGTGTGATAGCCGCTGAGTCAGCTCTATAGCATCCAGTACGTCAGATTCTTACTAAAGAGGTAGTATGTGAGAAGCCAGGCAGTTCTGTGCGTGCCGCATAAAGATCTGCAGAAGTCATTGGACTGGGAGGAGTTCATCACGATGGTTATGAAACTTGCCAAATCAATGCAAAACTGTCTTGGCTTCAGATGGTTTTGGATCAGTCCCTATTGCTGCACTGAAGGAATTAATCCACCTCACTTGCTAAACATTAAAGATGAAATCTGCAGAACAGGTAGGACATTTTCCTGCCTCGCTCCCATTAACATTGGTGTGGGCTCATCACCCAATGCTCATCAGCAGGCTTGAAAATCTTGGCCTCCTTGAGCCTTACAGACATTCTGAGGAGAAGGCAGAAACGAGAGAGAAAAAGATGTAGGACCAGATTTTCAGTAGGCGGAAACCTGTGCTGCTTAACTGAAGTAAATGGAGCCACACTGAACTACGCCAGTCAAGCTTTGATCCATAAAAGCTGCAGAGACATCAAAAGCAATAAATGGCCTGATCAACCATCAAAACTTTACAGCCACTGCAAAGAGTCCTGGAGTCAGGAAATACAGAGCACAAAAAATGTTTGTGTCATATTAACAGGCCTGACTTACTGCTGGGGTGTGTCACCTCGAGTTTTCTATTATTTAACACATTGATCAGGAGGACAGGATGAATGTGGAAACATAAAATCAAATGCAACACATTAAAAATCAACCAGAAATAACAATAGGCACAAATATGCAGCCTGAGAAGCCATTGGGATCTAGTCCAGGGGAAATACGAGAAGAGATTCCCTTTGATTTTAAGAGCTGGGAACTCTGTTTATTTGAGGGGGAAAATGACATCATTGTCTAGGTATGTCAGTGAGAAAGGTTTTGATGTGAAGAGAGATCATTACAGCAAAAGCGTGGAGTCAACCACCTACCCCACAACAGTGAGAAAGACACAGTGTTGGCTTGTCTTTGCTTAGACCAGGAATTAAGCACACATGGGGAAAAGTTCTATCTCCCAGGTTGTGCAGCTCAGGTGTAGGTTGACCAGTAGGGCTCTGCCAGCTAGCTGACAGCCTAAAAGCAAATGCTCCATGCAGCAAGGAGCTGAAAGTCACAGCTTATATCATCCTTTATATCATGCTTCTCCAGTCACACTGTGAATATTACGTGCTCCTTTTACAAGCAGACAATGGCTGAGATGAAGAGCCAACTGGTTTGGGAAGAACCAGGCCAAAATTTCAACCTTTTTTCAGAGGTTTCTTCTTCTCTTTGGCAGAGTATATAGTAGAGCAGATACCTCAAACCAGGACAGCCTTCCACTGAAGAGGCTGAATCTACATGAATTCACTCATCAGAGAACAGTCACAACTAAGGTAGCCTGAGGCATTTGCACAGAGGACATGACAGCCTGCCTCTTAAGGCAGGTTTCTTCTGTGCATCAAGCTGCTGACAATTCCTATTAAAGGTCACTGTTTGATGGGGCTTGTTAGCACCACTGCCTCAGATGCCCCTTTCCCCTTCGTTGATTGCAGCTTCTCTTTTGGGCAACTGCCTCTTAGCTTTGCTTTAGCTCTTGTTTGCGAAGACCCACAGAAGGACCTTAGCTCCCTGTAGCAACAGAAGAAGGGTTTAGTCAGTACTGGTGGCCACAGGTTGCTTAACAGATTACATGAAAAACTGAAAAAAAGGGAGTGTCTGAGCACAAAGGTGCATGAAAGTGAAGGCTTACAATGTTGGAGTCTTGAGCTAGGCAGCTAGCTCACTTTGTCTTTGTAAGAAGGCTTCTTTCTCCTTTTTGCCTTTCCTCCCCTGAGTAATTAAAAATCCTCTGGTAACTGCTGCAACAGTAGCTGATATGTCAACGTTGTTAGTTCTTATTACAGGGTATTCACTGAATTGCCAAGGCAAACGAGCACAGCTCCACCAAAGCCATTTGAATGTCTCTGACTTACAACAGCCGAGAATCATTTTTACTAGTTGCAATAAATAACAGCCTGGACAACCTGGCTTGGATCCAAAGTGCAGCGCAAAATTTTATGCAAGTTGTTGGAAGGAAATTATTCTGCAGGCTCCAGGCACTCCTCTGGGACACAAAAATTAATGAGCAGCACTTAAGTTTATCAGAATTTAGATGAAAAATGTCCTCCTGCAGCCCCCAGTAGTGCCTCTTTGTTGTATTAATCTTCAGGAAATGGTGCAGATTTCAAATAAGACAAAATTTAGATGGGAAAAAAATATAATCAGAGGTTTGCCAGAAAATAACCATTGGCTTTCAGTGCAAGGGCAAGAGAATACTGAAAAATATGCATTTATCTATATAGTTCTATATAATACAAACATATATAACCATCCATCTATCTATAGATAAAGCTATTATGTATGTTACATATTATCTACAATGTACCTTTCTATTGCAAATATATAGGGGTTAATGTTCAAAACAGATGCAACGCCACCCTTTTTGAAGCACATGTGGTGAGACTGGGAAGTCCTCTAGCCACAAGAATTCCTTGGGGCTGATGACTTCACAAGACTGAAAATTTCCTATTTATACAGAGTAAAAGAATGGCCATTGTCACAGCTGCTGCACAGTGGTAGGGAGGAGAGGAAAATAGGGGGGGGGACTCAGCTCACCTTCAGGTGTCCTGTGGTCAAGCTCCCTCCTATGCATAAGGAAATGTAGGTAATCAAGATTAATACTCATGAAATCCAGCATACTTGAGTACAGAGTGCTGAAACCAGTTGGTAAGAGATGCCAGGAAGCCTCCAAGGAAGGCATAGTGCTTCTGAGGAGTCATTAATATTTTCCTTACGCTTCACCCTGCAACCAGGTAAGCCCTTTTCTTCAGAAGGAAAAGGGACGTGGCAATAGTAAGAAGGAGGGAGACTGGGCATGCTATGCCCTTTTCCATCCTCTTTCTCACTGATTAGGACAATCCCTTCTACTTCTTATGTCACTCACTATTTCAGTCTACTGTGTGAAGCTAAGCAGCCTGCAGAAGTAAGGTTGTGAGATGGCTCTGAAATACGCTCCTTGGGCAAGGCGGGTTGCGGAATCAGGTCTCTCCAGGCAAAAAGGGGATTTGACCACAACTCCTCAGCTCCTTGTGTGATGTGCTAACAACTAAGGAGCACCCTTACTGGTATGAGCTTGTACACATCCAGAGTCAAGAAGATCTGATGGAAGATGTGACAGCCTTGGGCATGCTTTGAGGCATGTAGACTGTACTCACTGAAGCCCAAAGGTTGCAAGGACCAGAATCTGAAATTTGACCATATCCAGGACTTCAGTTGGTACTGTCCTGCGGCCTTGACTACCTGGTGCCAGAAGCTGGAGCAGTGAGAGAGGAGGAAGGACATTGCTGAATCTTCAGGGTTAGCAGCAGCAGCTCAGCTCCTCACGAGAGGCTGCTGGGAGCATATGTTATATAAGCCTGATACAGGGCCACATTTTCAAAGTGTGTTTGTGGCTTTCCACGAGGCTTAGGTCTGCTCTTGAAAAAGTGATCACTGATGGAGAAGAAGCAATTTTGCTGCAGTAGCAAAATGCTGGAAAAAAAGGCAAAACAGGGAAACTAGGCTTAATACAACTGGAATATCAGTGGACTTGATGCAGTAGAGTACTGGGCTTGTATGTGCTGTGAGAAGGATAATTCCTCCTCTGGGATCTTTGTTCTTTGGAGACATATATCTAAAACAATTACTGTTCTTGGGCTGATGCCCCTGCTTGTAAACCTGGCAGAAACTCACTTCAGCTCAAATTTCTGAGCTGTCAGTTCAAGCAAAGGGCACCTTTGCACTCTGCTATTTATTGTCTCTTTCCCCTCCTCAGACATTCCTAGTACTGCGACTGGCAGAGCCTTTTATGGTGGGAGGAAAACCCTTGCATGAGAACCACAAATTGTAAGAGAGAAAACAAATACCAGCCGAGATCCTGGAGAAGCAGCGGAGGCAAGGAAGGAGTGGTAAAGCAATCACCTTGAAAATGCCGGTCAGCCTAGCAGAACCACTACATTGTGACAAGTGATCTCCATAATGAATGACCAGCTTCTCCCAGGGTGCTGCCTCAGACATTACCAGCTCACTTCATATCATCCAGTATCACAAGCAGGCAGAGCTAAGCTTTCCAAAGACATGAGCAGGTCTCAGCTGACCTTAGCTGGGATATTTCACCTCTCTCAAGGGTCTGTAAATCTCCACATAGCCATTTCTCAAGTACCTAAAAGCAAACCCACATTGTAGTCCTTAAAACTCCTTAAAATCCATGGTTGTCAGGCTGATTCATACCTAGACTCCTCCTGGTGTTGTCTTCCACCAGATTTCCATCCACCCAATTCAGCTGCCTCTCCCTAGCTCTGAAAATATACAAGCCAGACACAGTCGTACGTGTTGGTCAGGTTGAAAAGCCATGTAAGGCCAAGCTACTGGAGAAATGTGATGGTGCATAGCTGCAAATATGAGGGGAGGGACGTGGGTTATGCAAAACTCTGTCTTGTCTGTGTAGAAAGTGCCTTACACATTCTGGATGCTGTTAAAACTGTTGTGTGTTAAAACATTTTTTTTTTTCCTTTTAAATTAGCAATCCTTGAAACTGCAATGCAAGCAAAACCAAGAGTGTCACCAGCCAATGCAAGACTTTGCCCTCATTTGAGCTGTGTTCACCAATACAGCTCCTGGTCTGGTTAGTCTCTTTGACAGACAGCAGCAAAATGACCTTTTTCTACATTTACTCAGTGTTCCACCAGCCACTGTTCTCTTACACACATATATGCCAACCCTCCTCCCATTTCCTTTTTGGAAAGAGGAAATGGTATTACCATTCTCTGCCTTTCATCTCAAGACAAAAAAACTGCAGACATTTTGCTGGATGGGTTTTGAATGTAGAATTGCTGGATGATTAATGAGAATTTTATATGAAGCTCTTAGTGCTGGCTTTTATCTTCTACTTTTCCTAGTTCCACTCCAGAGCTGCCAAACTTCCACAAGGTGTTGGAGAAAAACCTGTATTGGGAACAGACAGAAGATAAGTTATTTTAATTGTTCATCCCTTGTATGGCTCAGTTCTTCCGTGCAGCTTCTGTGCTTTGTGCATCTCCATGTCTGCGGGACTCGCTTTTGCAGTGGGGTACAGCTTTGCCTGCTGAGAATGTGCTTTTCTGGACACCAAAAAGACTCAAAGGCAAAGTACACAAGGCTGTAACATTTTTCTCTGTTGAGTTCTTGCTTCCCAGGCATTTTGAGGGGTCGAAAAGGATCTTGCAGAAAATGTAACTTCTCTTCTTTTGAGCATTCCTAAGAGACAGAGAGAGACTTTGCCATATTCTACAGCAGTAGCTAGTTAACTTCCTTTTTGTGATGCTACTTAGCCCATATTCATTCTTTCACAACAATTCCTGACTTTTGGGCCCCCACAGTGCTCTTATCTACTGCATTGTTATGACTTGATCTCAAATATATTCTCTTGTATTGCATGGGCTGAGGTTGCCTCTTAACTTCTCTCTGACAGGTTAAACTGTTGAGCTTCTTGGGCATTTTATGCATCCTGTAGATCTCAGTGTAGTTTTGTGGATGCTTTCTCCTCTGTTGAAGCTGTTCTTCAGCCATCTCCTCAACCCCTTTTCCACAGAGACACCTACAGGCAACGGAGACCTGATAATTCATCAAGTTTACTGATAAAATGATCAAAAAATTCAGACCTTTTAGCTATCAGGATCCAGTGATTGCATGTGCAGCTATGCTCGTCTTTTATTTTACACATTCATTTATGTATTTTCTTGACTCATAATGAGCCCATTGCTTATTTCTTCCTTGCTTTTGGGACCAAGTGTACACAGACTTGCAAAGGAAAGAGCAGACAAGGAGAAAGAGAATCCTTTTGGCCAGAAAACAGGAAGAAAATTCCTGCTAGCACTACAAAGACCACCTTCTCTTTGTTTGAGCTAAGAGCACCATGCTGAAGAAAAGAACATTTTTATCAAAAGCACTCAGCTAAGTGGGAACTTTCTGCTTCTGCAACCTGCTACATGTAGAAACTGTCTCCAGTTTTCAGACGGAATAAACACCATGGCTTTCAGTGCAGTGTTTCTTAGGATAGGTTTGCTAGTAAAAGTAATGTCTGGTCTGCAGATATCATGGAGGAGGATGCATTAAGAAGTCACTAAGACCTTCCCTATGCAAAGTACCCGATAAGCTGTTTAACAGTGGAAAATATTGCCTGAGAAAAAGGGTCTGCTGATACCATAAGTTACGCCATGTGTCTAGGACAAAAATAGCCCTACTGAGTCCAGTTCTGGGCTCCCCAGTTCAAGAAGGACAGGGAACTGCTGGAGAGGGTACAGCAGAGGGCCACAAAGATGATTAAGGACCTGGAGCATCTCTCCTATGGGGAGAGGTTGAGGGACTTGGGTCTTTTTAGTCTTGAGAAGACTTAGGGGGTATCTAATCAATGCTTACAAATAGTTAAAGGGAGGGTGTCAGGTGGTGGAGTCTCCGTCTTTGGAAACATTCAAAACCCGCCTGGACAAGTTCCTGTGCAACCTGCTATAGGTAGACCCGCTCGGGGTGGGGGGGGGGTTGGACTAGATGATCTCCAGAGGTCCCTTCCAACCACATATGATTCTATGATTCTATGATTCCATGAAGGGACCACTGATGCTACACCTGACTGGTGTCCATGGTATTAAGCACAGCACTGGGATGAAGGCTGGAGCACTGTGTAGTATGTAGCAAGGATGGGAGCTGTAGGTCTGGTGTCAAATCCTTATGACCTTTGCAAGTCAGTGAGACTTTGGTCTTGTTGGGCCACCGCAGAGGATTTGTCAGCACAGGACACTGAAGAATAATTACCCAATTTAAACAAAAGGTGTATATTTCCCTTGATTTAGCTGAGCTGCTGAGAGCACTGTGTGGGCCTTCTCTTTCAGACTTGAAAGGGTCATAATTCTGCTGAGTTTAATTGACTTAGGACAAGAATTGAGTTAAACGAATTAATGCCCAATTAAACTAAACCGAGGTCATAGGGCCTAAGTGCAATTTAACAAATCCCTTTTCAAAGTTATTCTGAATTAATTTCCTCAAATGTTCCTGTGCTGACAAAGAACAAATGTTTGTCTGCAAAGGAACATTAATTTGGTTAATGTCATGGAATTAACATAAAGCAAACGAGTGATTTGTGGTTCACTCCCTGTGCTTGAGCCATTCTCACGCTGGCCTAAGCATACTAATTTAGTCTAATCTGCTCTGGAGCAAGCATTGTCATGGAATGGACCATCAGAGGTAGCTGTTCCAGAACAAATCCTAGTGGAGAAAAGTGCTGAGTACTGCAGAAAAATCTGTTCCAAACTGCCAGTCCAAATTTAATTTCTTAATGCGTTGAATGGCAGTCCTTTGTTACCTTTGCAACTCAATAGCATAGAAAACTGATATCTGCTTCTTCTGGCCACTTTAACACCATTACTTTTTCTCCTTTTTTTTTTTTTTTAAGTGCTCAGACTTGAAACAGATAAGAAAAAAAGTAAGGCAGTGATTTAAATTCCAAAGCAGTATTAGGAATGCATTTCAGGCTAACTGTGATATATGTAATTGAAAATCTATAAATACATCAGGCTGATGCTGGCTAAATCAAAGCCAGGTTTACGTCTATTACTAGTAATCTTTGGAGTGGTCTTGTTCTTTCTCTCCACTCCTAACCCCCATCCCTTGTGACAGAAAATTGCACATTCCTTTTAATGCAATTACAGCTGCAGATACCACTATATGTATAATTTTAGTAACACTAGTTCTTTAAATTAAATCCAGACTAGTAAACTAAACAAACTGAATGAGAAATTGCGTAGCCAGACAAGACCATGAAGGCGAAGAGACAAAGATGGACCCATTCTACCTGCTTAGGATCAGAGAGACATTTTCAGACTGATTTCCTCAGAAAATGAATGTTATGCAGTAATGGTGTGTGTGTCCCAGCAGTCCCAATAAGTTTTGAATCTGTCTGCCAGTTTCATCCCAGTTTGACAGAGGAGGAGAGATCTCAGTGATAATTGCATTCCTGCATCCTAGGAGGGGGATAGAGAAGTCTCTGCCCACTGAGGAGAGGGCTTGTGTTAGCTGTAACTGAACCCACACAGGAGACACACTGGAAAATACACTTTGCTATTTCCATTGCTCAAGGAACAGCTTGGTTTTCCAAGCGCAGACAATCAGACATACCCAGATTTGTCCAGGTTGTGGGAGAACACAGAAGTATTGCCTGTCAGTGATGGCTTTCAGTCAGCCTCCGCTTCTTCTCCACCAGGGAGGACATCAGCTCTTTTCCTGGCACAGCTCACTGTGTCTTCCACCCTGGCAGAAAACAGAGTTGGCCAGGGACAAGGAACCAAGGCACCAGGCAGCTACAGAAGACTTGCCTCCCCACGGGAGAAAATTATTCCCTGCCCTTGGATCCTCAAAATGCAGTGCTGTGGTGGCAACAGGTTGGGGGTGGAAGCTCTGCAGCAGCGTGCTGAGAGAAAGGGATGCTGTGGAGATCTGGCAGGGGTGTGGAAGACACGTCAACATTTAGCAACCATCCCATGGCATGGAGGTCTGCAACTTGCCCACTCCCAGCTAGGCCACTCATATAGCTGCAGACACCAGTCTCCCTCTCTGGCCCCCCATATATCTCCAGATCGAGCTGCTGAGCACACTGCATGCTCTGCATGCTCAGTGCAAAGCACCAGCTGCCTCCAGAAATTGATGGGTATGAGCAACACTGATTTGCATAGAAGTGCTGTTTCATTCTGGAGCTTTTCTGCCCCTTTTTGGCTTTTGTGCAGCTGATGAATTATTTAGTAAACAACTGACTGTCTTAAGAAAACTGCTTTGACTGCATGTGTCCACTAAGAAGCTCTGGTGACATTCAAAAACAAAAGCAATTTAGAGAGGGAGAAATACCAGAATAGGTTCTTAGTGAGTCTAGGAATATTCTCAGTGCAGGCCTTGCATTGAGATCAGAACATTGCACAATGAATAAATTGTGGCTGACATTTGATCAGTGACTCATTGCCTAAGTATTTGGAGAGGAAGTATTGATCCCAGTGTGCTGGAAAACCCCAAAAGCTTTGATAAAAAATGTCTATTTTAATGTAGCCTTTGGGGGAAAAAATAAAGAAAAAGAAAACACTTAGGATCTTTTTGTTATGGCTTCTGGGAGTTTCTTGACATTCATTATGGACTCTCATTCCAAGCTTGCAAATATTTTCCTCTTTTTTTTTTTTTTTGTTTTCTCATTCTTTTTCTTATAGAAAAGCAAAACTGTCAGACTACAGAGATATTCCTTTTTTGGTTTTTTTGGCTCTCTGTGGTATTGTTGCTTGAAATTTACCTGTATGTAAACAGATTTGGAGCAGATGACTGAGACTGGCCTTGAAATGAAATATTAAATATCATTTAACTACGTAAGAATAATAATGGGGTGTGAAACCATAGAGATATTAATAATACATCTTATTATAGAAATGGTATTACATCATTGTCTTTCTGAGAAACTGATGCCTGCTAGAAAGACTAGGTATCTTTGAGATTAAAAGACAGCTTTGGACTCTGCTAGATGCCCTTATGTACACTGTCCTCATGCAGATGGGTGCTAGTCTGGATGCACCGTAGTGCTGATAAATCAAGCGCAGGATTGATACTGTGAGTGATAAGCCATGTTCCTTCTCATGGGTAAGGTCAGGTTTCCTTCTCCGCCTCCCCCACTATAAGAGACAAAAGCGATTAGTTTCCTCAGGGACATGTGAACATAATGACCCTCTACTTCAGATATTTTGGGAGTCTGTTTTTTCTCCTCTGGACACCATATTGCTGTTGTTCTGGAGGAGAAAGCTCATCTCCCCTGCTGTCAGCACTACATGGGCACTTAGATGAGGTTCCCTGTTTTCTGCTTCCCTTTGGAAAGGTGGAGCAGGAGAAGGGATTTGGGCTGGATTTTGCTGGTGTGAATGTCCAGGTAGCTACCACACATGGTGTGTTCCTTGGTGCCATAGTCTGGCTGATCAGGTATTCAGTCTCCACTAACACATCATCCTCGTCCATGGGCTTCTTCCACTGACCCTCATCTTCACCAGGAAAGTCCTCGTATTCTGTATAGGGGTGAGTGAAAGGTCACAGCTGGCTTCTGGTACAGCAACCCTTTTTTTTTGTCTACATCAGGCCTATCCCTTCTTGTTCATTTCACGCCACAGAGAATGCTTTTGAACAGCTAGTCCATTGTACCTGACTTCTGATGCTATCCTGCTATATTTCTGTCACTACAGAGGAAAATCTTGAAGTCAGGAAGGTCAGCAGAAAACCTTGTAGCTTTGGGAAGCAATGAAGGAATGAAGTTTAATAATATGTAGACAAAACTGGTACTGAGCTCATGGAGGTGGGGGTAAGACAAGTGACATATTTTTTCTTCCTTCAGCCAGGGACTTAAAAAGTTTGTGTGACACAAAGTGACCTCTGTCACTCCTTGACTTTGACATGTCTGCTGTCTGTACCACCTGTTTTCTCCCTTGAGGGACACTACACTAATGTGGAGCCTTACAGGATGGATCTTCAGTGTGTGCTATCCAGAACACCACTGCCCCTCTCTTATCAAAGTAGCATTACAATAAGCTCTATGTTTTGTGCAGCTCTTAGAGCTGAAGCACCATGGTGATTTCATTGTTTCACAGATTAACATTAGAAGTCATCGGGTGAATCACTCAAAACAGGCCCAAAACCCAACAAGGGCTCTTCTTGGGAGCATGGTTCTGCACTCATCACAGGTGTTTTTTCTCACCAACAAGTTTTTTTCTACTTACCATTTTAGTACCTGCAATTATTTTAAAACCACCTCTCAGCTGGCTGATCTTTTTTGTCATTTGGCAAGGAAGGGAAATCTTGGCATTTCAGAAAGAGAGCTGAGGAATATGAATAGGTTGGAATTACACAACAGTGCTGTCTGCCAAAGAGTGGCACAGCACTTAATCAGCCGAGAAGTACGGTGTACTTTATTGGAGAAATTAATATAAGAAATTAAATGTCTCTCTCCTCTTCTAAAAGAGAGAAAGAAAACTGTTTAATTTAAAAAGTGAGGCTTCAGTGCCCACATCTTGTCCAGAAATAGCGTTGAGGTGAATAAAATACATGTTGAGATCAAAGGTCTGTGATGAGGTAGTAGGTTGCTCCTGTTCAGAGTATTACCTTGCGTTTCTTTCACTGTGCACTGTAGCATGTCAGGCTGCCAGGGCCAGGCAGGGAGCAACCAAGCTCACCAGGTCTGAGTCCCCATCAGTGAGAAAACTCTCCACACAGAGGCAGCTTTTCGCTGCTGCAGGGAATGACTGCATCTTGCCCTCCAAATCCAGCCAGAAACTCGTGGCTGTGAAGAATTCTGCAGGAAGGTGGTGGGGAGGTTTGAGTGCTTAGGTGGCTGGCAGATTTTTGGTCTTCTTGGCTCAAGCTGTTTTATACCTTTCTCTAGAAGTTAGAGAAAAAACAAAGCTAGACTGTTTCGTTCTCCCTTGGTTTCTGCTCCCAAAGTGAGTTGAGGTATGCTAGGGGCTAATGGCTCCAGCTAGTTGTCACTGTATGCACAGGTGACTGTGTCGCTGGGCACCGCAGCAACGGGGGGTGGTAGAGCAATAACTCAGAACAGGGGATCCAGCCTTGCTCTTTCTCCCCTCTCACAAGCTGGGGAGTGGAGGCGGGACAACAGCCATTGTGCCAACTATTTTGCCAGCTGCAGGGAGTTTTCTGTAGGCTAGGCTGCGCCAAGGCGAGGGCAGAACACAAAGATGCCTCAGTGTGCAGGACGCATAGGCTGCGCGGGTGCAGGATCCCAAATACCCCTCTCCAGGACATGTAGGAAGACCATGCATGGATATCTTGCCATGTAGGGAGGTCTGGCTCTTTGCCTAGCAATCGCCTCTTCTTTCAGGGAGATGATCACACACCAGGGCAGAAATGCTGAACTCATATAGCCCCACAGAAAGGAAGCGCTTTTGCATGTAGGCAGTGAATTTTCACAGCTGACATCATTAGGATAAAGGCTTTGTGTGTCAGTGCATTACACAGCCCCCCTTCCAGCAGGACAAAGGCTGGCATTTTAATGCACAACCATTTTTCCTTAGCTCTTCTTCAATGCTTTTCAGACTGGGGAACATAATTCAGCAAGTTTAAGGTATTGGAGGGACAGTAAAAAAAAATAATCATAGAATCATAGAATGGTTAGAGTTGGAAAGGACCTTAAAGAGTTTCAACTCCCCTGCCATGAACAGGGACACCTCCCACTAGACCAGGTTGCTCAAAGCCCCATCCAGCCTCATCTTGAAACACTTCCAGGGATGGGGCAACCACAATTTCTCTGGGCAACCTGTTCCAGTGACTCACAACCCTCACAGTAAAGAATTTCTTCCTAAGATCTAATGTGAATCTCCCCTCTTTCAGTTTGAAGCCATTACCCCTTATCCTATTGCTACACTCCCTGATAAAGAGTCCCTCCCCATCTCTCCTGTAGGCCCCCTTCAGGTACTGGAAGGCTGATAAAAGGCCTCCCTCTAGCTTTCTCTTCTCCAGTCTGAACAACCCCAACTCTCTCTGCCTGTCTTCACGGGAGAGGTGCTCCAGCCCTCTGATTATTTTCATGGCCCTCCACTGGTCATGTCCTTCCTGTGTTGAGGACTCCAAAGATGGACAAATCTCCATGTCTCTGAAGGTGAGAAACAGGGAGGAAACAAGGAGTTAATCTAAAGTAAGTCCAGCCCTTAACATCCAGCATGAGAACAAACAAAAAGAATCACCTGCCCAAGTTAAGTCTTCAGTCTGTAACTCTGAAGAAGAAACCGTTCACTTGGGCAGGACACCACTAGAATAATTTCATGGAAAACATGCTCTTCCCATTCTCTTGCACACTTTCTTGATTCTTTTTTCTCTCTCCTTTTATTATAACGGAGTAAGAGGTAGTGATGTTCAGAAAAACGTCTTCCATGCTAACTGACCAATCTTCAGATCTGTCTCTGAATTAGCTACAGCTTTGGCAAGAATGTAGTCCATTCTTCTTTTCCCAAGAAGCCAGAATTGTTTTCCTTTTTATTTTATTTTATTTTCCAAACTTGACTTTATTTTGTTTGGTTGACATTCCCACTGAAGAGAACCAGAGTGACCTTTATGACCTAAATGATGGATAAACACAAATAGTTCGATGTGAAACAGTGTGTGATTTGAACGGGGTGGTATTGACTTGCTTTTCTCCTCCCTTTGCCACTTACTTGCTGTAGGAGCTCAGGGAGCCACTTGGCCTCTTTGTGCTTTTCTGTCTTGCCCAATTAGGCCATTTGTCTCTCCCAGTCTGTTTGCAGGGAGTGTGCCACATTGGGGCCCCAATTCCAGCAGGGACCCCATGGCATGCATAGAAAGGTGCTGCAGATCAAGCCTCACCAACACAGGGAGCACATTAAAACCCAAAATATAAATTAAACTGTCCGTCTCCAAACAGCCTGCACAACTGAGGAAAGAGAAGCACCTCCAATACAGTCCACTCATCTTAAGTTACCTGTCTTTTGGATGAATTGCAGGCTGGAGGTGCCCTACCAAGTGCCTACAGGAACCACATGTCTTGGCCGGATTAGGTATAGGGCTACAGATGGTCAAAGTCAGACACAGAGACTCCTGCCCCATGAAACAACCTATTTCTGGGTTCAGAGAAGGAGGAGGAACTAGTAGACATGTAGAGATGAAACTGACAAAATGCGGCTTTAACTAGAAAGAAACATTAATTTAATAAATTACATTCCGGCTGCCAGTGTTGTGTTATTTCCTGCTGATGTTGCGTATTTATGGAGTAACATAACTCTCTCCTTGTTATTAATGAAATACAAGCAAATTTTTTAAACTCTTTTAAAGTCTTAGCCTTGCTTAGGTGAAGAAATAGTGGTCATCAGAATGTACTTTTCTATGCCTGGGCTGATTTCCTGGGAAACCTAATGTGATAAATGGGCTTGCTGGATAAAGGTTAATTGCTACCTGCAGAGTACTAAGATATTATATTGATGAAATTGGATTGGAGATGAGCAAATCTAGAGTGAGCACAGTATACCAGAGCTAAACATTTTATGTTATTATTCTGTTCTGGCTTTCTTGTTCACATTCAATTTAAGGAGGAGACATTTTAGATGTATGAAAGATACAAGAGAATTCTCCCCTAGTTCACCAATCCATGACACATGGTTTGCCTACACAAACCCAAGTTTTATTGCAACGGGAAAACTTTGCAGTAATATCTTGATGTACAAGTATCACTGCCAAAAGGCCACACTAGCCCACTAACTTCATGGTTTCACCATGAGTTAACGTTTCCACATGTGGTTTGATGGTCGTATCTTCTTAGTTTTTCACAGCACTCCTGCATAATGGGCATTGCGGAGCTGTTTATGTGAATGAAGTTTGTTCCTGAAATACCGTTTAATTTCCACTGTGGGTATGTCATGTTCACTATCCAGATTTGCCACTGAAAGCATTTTAAAAGTAGTAATGGCAATTGCAGCTGATCATTGTGCATTTGCTGTTTTCTCAGAGGGCGGAGAGTGGTGAAAAATAGTTTGCTGCAAATGCAGAAATCACATCCTATCTCACTGAGGGAGCACTATGAGATACATAGGTCTGGGTGATTTGATAAACTTTGATGCATAAATGATTTGATAGCATTCCAAAAGAGATGTTTCTGTGAAAATTTTCCAGTTTCTCACAATCAAAAATAACATGCTTTTTTTCTTTTTTTTCTTTTTGAAGACTGCCAACACAGTGCTGTTTAGTAAGCACATAGCTATCATAAGACTGTGAAATCTCCTTCTGAATCCAGCTCGTGCAAGATGTAGATGATGGTGGAAAAACCCAAATCTGGAGAATACCCAGGAAAGAGGTGCAGCTGGTGCATTATGGTCCCAGCACTTGCTCAAAGTAACAACAGTACATAAGGCTGCTCAGAGACGTGCTCAGAGACTATAAAGAGGATGAGGGTGGTTGAAAACACCTGCCTGTGAGTGTTTCCTATCCTCAATGTCACCTGGTCAACCTCCAGTGTACTTCCCAAAACGTGGCTCAATGTTGGAAAGATGTATAAAAATCCTGCTAGTACAGATGGCAAAATTTCAGCAGGTTCCCTGTCTTGCCATCCATCAGAGGATGTAGTCTTTCCCTTCAGGGAAGTGCTGCCCAAAACTGTGCCAGGGTTTCCACGCCCAATGCTCTTTTGCGATGCTGCTGCACAGCTCCCAGATGTGAGTAGGGTGCACAGGCTTTTTGCCTTAGACCACAGTGGACCACAGCTGGGGGCTGATGTGGGTCCAGCTGTATGGGAAGCAGATGAGCACAGACTGGGAGAAAACTCTCCCAAGCAGCATCCAAGCATAGGCATACCAGCACAACAGTACCTCAACCTTGAGAACCAAGAAAAGAGAACCAGCACCTGCAGGACTTGTTAATCTGAAATTCTCTGTGGTCCAGTCTGTGCAACAAGGCAAGAGAAGCACAGGAATATCCCTGATTTTGTCTCTGCATTAGTCATATCACAGAGTCAACACAGAAATAGTTCATGTTGCTGCATATGAGAAAAGTACCCATGTGAATTGCCAGCTATCCAATGTGCACTTTGTTGGTTTCATTTCAGATTCTCTGCAGCTTTCCAGTTTTCCCCAGCACTGCTGTCAGATGTGTACAGAGCAGCATTTAACTGTTACTGTGTTTTCCCCACCATTACATTAGAAAGAAAAAATGTTTTCCATCCTATTGGATGCATGGCTGGCTTTTAGATTTGTAAACATGGTTCAGATGAATTAGAGCCTCTTGCAACTCTAGCTAAGAATCAGTTAGACTTCCCAAGGTGCTCTGGTGAATTTAGCACAAAATCAGGTCCAAGCAGTTTGCTTTATCTAGCATTTTGAAATATGTTAATTAGTTTGAACAAGTTAAAATCGTGCCTAAATCCTAGACTAGATGTGTCCTTAGCCTCATATTGCTCAGAAAGGGCTTGATTCCAGCTGGTGGACGTGGGCAGAACAATAATAGTGTCCAGCTTTATGGTAGCTGCGGAGAATATACAACCCCTTTGTTCTGGACACACCGCCAAGCAGCAGGTCTGGCCCACAGGCAGTTTAACTGCAGCAGTACTGACAGCATGATACTGAAAGACAGAGCTAATAATATCTGAAAATTTATTAAGGGCAGTCTTGCAATGTGTTCAGAAAGATTTCTACTTACACCACATGCCCTGGTCATTTTTCTGCACATAGAGTCCTTCTCTGACTCCTCAAACTGATCCAAAAAGAGGGTAAGGATAATTGGATCATTACATACTTTACTTACACGATCAGGATCCTTTGGTCCTGCTTGTACCAGAACAAAAGAAATAAAAGATAACAGAGAAATAGGATGGCTAGGTCCCAGGGTTGTTCCTAATCTCATGTTGTCACTTTCATGTTGCTGGTTTATATGACTGTGTATAAGGAAGTTGTGCAATTCCTCCTGCCAGTAGTGCAGTGACGTTCAAGATCCTGATCCCACCAGTGAAAGACTTGAGCCCAGTATAAACCAATGTTTCCAGAGAATGATTTAAAATAGAAGAAGAAACACTAATCTGGAATCAAATCCTGTAATATATTGTTCAGGATCCGCTGGAAGTTTCTGTCTCCTTTCTGCACATCTCTAATCTTACTACTTTTCACAATTTTGTCTCTCCTCCCTGCCTGTTGGAGATCAGCATGTGTTAACTTATTCATGCTGAAAGTCTGTATCTTGGCTTTGAAAACTGCTGATTGCAAGACAGAGGAAACATTTTTCCCCATTTCTTCTTGAAATGACGGATTTCTTATTTGAAGTATGATCATTGCAGACCCAGGAGGAGGTAGTGCTAAGAAAAAAGGGTAGATCTATATTCTTTTACAAAAAGAGGGTAGATTTAGACCAGATACTAGTAAGAAATTCTTTACTGTGAGGGTGGTGAGGCACTGGAACAGGTTGCCCAGAGAAGCTGTGGATGCCCCATCCCTGCAAGTGTTCAAAGCCAGGCTGGATGAGGCTTTGAGCAACCTGGTCTAGAGGAAGGTGTCCCCGCCCACGGCAGAGGGGTTGGAACTACATCCTCTCTAAGGTCGCTTCCAACCCAAACCATTCTATGATTCTGTATTCTATGAAAACCCTGGAGATTTTGTATGTCCTGATTCCTCTCTCACACATGAAGAGACTCCTCTCCCTTGACTTTATGCCTTGGATCTTACTGCAGAGGGAGAAATAAAAGACTGCTCCCTTCACATCTAGTTTTGATAAATACATTATTTTTTTTTTGCTCACAGAGGCTAAAGACAACTGAAGAAGGGAAGTGCCTTGTGACTGACATGAACCTGGCTAGGAAAAGTCCATGGCACCCTCCAAAATGGTAAAGCCTTGTTTAACTAGGAAAAGATTTGCCTGAACTTGGTGTTCTTGAGCAGAATTTGCATGTGCTTGAACAATGGGCGGGCCATGGCATGTGAAAACCAGCTATAGAGATGGCAGTAGTGCTTCTCACCTGTCTGAGTGTGTTGGCACTTATTTCCATGGCTGCTCCATATCTGTGCAACCTAGACAGGTCCTTAGCTATATAATTATTTTGTCACTTCATGCCTGAGTCAGAGGCATTCATGATTAAGTGGTTTGTATCCAACATGTTCTGTCCAAGAAATTCTTGGTTATTACGTTACAGATCCAGTCCTGCAGCACAGTCCCCTCAGTATAGTGTCAACAAATAGATATCCCATATAATTCCACCTGGGATTTATGTATCTGGCCATGCAATGAAATGACAATATGAGTTGAAAAGGATATATACAAATGTATGTGTGTATCACATATACATGCGTAATGACTGCAGTCCCAGACAAACTCCAGGCAGGAGATCACTCTAAGTAAAGGCTTTTGCACACTAGTCCTCCTTTCCCCCCTACTTTCCAGTGTAGTCAAGCTGTTAGAAAGTGCTTCCTTTGGCATATCTGAAAATCTCCAGCTTTTAGCTATGCTCAGTGATCACCAACAGGAATGCACTGGAGAATGATAGAGTGCAATACAAAGTAGAAGTGAAAGACTAGCTCCACAGAAAGTCTCTTTTCTAGCTAAGTGTTGCCTCTGAAACGGGCAAGAGCTCAGGCATTCTGAAAATCTCTTTACCTCACTAGAAGATCCTATGAGAACCAAATCTCTGTCCTCCTTCCTCGAATTCCCCAAGCAAGTCCCATCCTTTTACTAAGTCCCAAAATAAAATGCAAGACAATGGAATTTACTAATGTGAGAGAGGTTTACCTGAGTCAATTTGCAGCAGACTTTCCAAGAGGTAAAAGTACAAAATCATTATTGACCGGTTTTGAAAACCTGATAGTACAGCTTATGATCCCAGTCCACAAGGCACTGCTTTGCTGGTGCTGATAATTCTGGGAGATAAAAAAAGAGCCTGGCTGACAGATGAGGTGAAACACCACACAAGAGAGGTTACCCAGCCACACCACTGCACAGTGCATTTTCAGGAGGTACAGCTGTCACTCTAGCCTCCATCATGTGGTTATGATTATGATACCAGCCCACCCTTTATACAGGAGGAACTTGTCCTTAGGACAGTCTAAGGTGTTTTAAAAAGAGTGCCTGTTTTCTGATGTTTACAGGTTAGAAAATGGAGACAAAGTGAACCAAATTGCCCAAGATTAAACAGAAGTTTAGTAACAGAGCCTAAATCAGACATTGGGTCGACTGATGGCTCAGCACCAGGTTAATCAGGTATTTATAAAGCCATACTATTTCCTAATCTAAATGTGTCCACACTAGAGGGTGCTGCACAGCTTTTCTTAAGTAATTTCTTGTATTTCATTTATTTAAGCAAGTGTTGAACTCAACTAAGACTTCTTTATACTTGACAGTGAGAGTCTAAAGAGTAGGAGCTGTTCTTGGGTAACCACATGAGGGCATGCACCTTTGTTTTTGAGAATTATGCTCATAATATGCTCATAAAAAGGAGAAAAGAAACTCCTTTTTAGATCAATGCATTTGCAAGTGCATTTTTCCAGTAAACACTGTACACATACATAACTGTACATGTAGATCAGCTCTTTTTTTCAAAAGCCAATAAAAAAAATACAAAGAAAAATACAGGATTTTAACCACGGTGGTAGAACAGTGTTTTAAAGTGCTTTTTAAAAACCAATTTCAATCAAAATGTTGACAGTCAAAATTTTATGGTTGAATATATAGATATAGTATCGTGTTTTATCAAACTCAAATTTACCAGAAAAAGTCTAACTGACTTTAAAATATCTTTCAAAAGTATACGTACAGACTTTTTTAAAAAAACCTCTCATTTTCCAGTAAATTTAAGAAAATTAACTTTAATTAAATTAATACAACCCTCTTCGTTGGAAAATGCTGTAGAATGAATTTGTGTAGCTCAGGGACTGTGAGCATAGGCTAGCTACTACATCAGGAGGCATGATATTTCTAATCAGTCAAGGGACTGGGTGAGATTCTGCTCCCTCTAAATCCAGAGAAACATTGTTGAAGTTTACAGTGGCATTAGCTTAAGATTATAGCATCAGCGTCATGCTACCAGATGTGTGAGCTTCTGTCCTTTACAAGAAACATACATACACATGTGTGCACAGATGTGCATGTGTAGACACACAGAGAGCATGAACATCAGCACGTCTCAGCTACATTCTTTGGAATGATTTTTTTGGCCTGAAAGTGGGAAATCAGTTTTGCTGTTGGGAATGTAAGAGCCCAGAATAGCTATTATAGAAGGAGTTAAAGGATAGTTTTCTCAATGGGCAACTCAACAGGTTCTAAATCAAACACCAGTGAGAGAATCCATACCATGTGGGGTTGAAATAGACATAAATTATGTTGCTTTTTTCCCTAAGCTTTCTCTGTACTACAATTACCTTATGTTAGCTTTAGCCAAATTAGCACTTCAATTACATTTTTAGATATCAGACTGCAGATTCTTGTGAGAATTAAGACATTACCTGCATGCAGATCTGAGAAATGCACAATTTTGAGCTGCTCTCATCAAACCGTGTCTTCTCTCTGATTTTAGGTCCATAATGTACGCAGGCATATTCTCTAAAAATTTATGTTCAGGAATGTGATTTGCATGACATCTTTCATGAAGATTGCAGGAATACTGGATTACTCTGGTGATAAATTTATGACTGAGATGAAAAGGAAGGCTGTCAATAATTCAATTGAAATTCTACTAGTCACTTGTCAATATATTCCCCTGTTGTCACTGTTCTATGTCCTTTTAAAATGACTGCATGGCAGCGGAAGTTGTCATGTGTGAACCTGAAAAAGCAATATGGCTGGGAAAGGATAGTATGCATTGATTAAAGCTGAAATAAATATTTCCCAGCTTCCCTCAGAAAGGCAACTGCTAGAACTGGAAGGAAGAGACTTGCAAATTAAAAACCTCTCTCCACAGCAGCCGGCCAGCGCTGCACTTGACTGCACCCATTTTGGAACCTTCCGCTGACTGTCCCCAGTTTATGTGTTGAATTCCCACCTCTGCAACTTCAAACCCACGTGGCACCTCTGATTTCCTTGTCCCTTGACTTTGGGATGAGTCCCACTCCACCCTCTCAATGACTCACTTTGCTGCAGCAAAAGCTCCATCCTTATACATCTGCTGCCTGTGGTGTTTCATAGCTGCCATAAAAAAATTGGTTTCATGTTTGGATAGATGCAGTAAGCAAACTTATTAAAGTCAGAGGTGATAGCTTTATCAGAAACCCTGGTAAATTCTTCTGAAATTCAGAGCACATTGTTTGGACATGGGAGATAACTTTGGGTACGTGAACATGGTATCATCTGCTTTCTCCTCAAACTTTGCCAGTCTGCTGTGTTACTCCAGGTGGCTGCTTAATGGACCATGATGACTCCCTACCTTGCTGAATTCCTGTTCAGCAGCAGTCACTTCAGAAAGCATATTCTGAACACTTATTCCACCAGTGTACTCTACACATGCTGTGGCTCAGAGCACAAGGCTGGTAAGGGCCTTGTGCTCAGCAGAGGTACTGAGTCTGGGGAAGGTGGGGAAGGTGCTTTCCCTGCAATGAAGAGCTGGGCAGGGCAGATTGCTGTGACCTGTTGCTGTGTCCTGCCCTGTGGGCACCACTGGGTTCGGGAGGCAGAGCATGTCTGGGCAGGGCTCTGAGGCGCCCCTGACATTTCAAACATCTTTGCACAGTGGAGACATTTCATCCTACAGAGTACAGGTAAAGCCAGCCAGGATACAAAACATGGTGTACCCTTCTGTTCCAGCAGCATAAAATACATTGGATACCCATTTATCACTGTGCCCTGTGCACCTTCCCCTCCAGTTCATGGGATGTACGTTTCACTGATGTCAGGGGATATTGCAGAGACACTGTTCAAAATCCAGGCATGCAAACTGTCAGTCATGATTTACACTCAAAGGATCGTTGTTGACTGAAGAAGGTAATACTGGCATTTCATTGCATTTGCTGACAGCTGGGCAACTCTGCATATTGTTAGCCTTGCGACAACGAGCTGCTCAACTCCTGGCAGAATTGCTCCACACCAGGGAAGTCAGAGGTGCAATGAATGCTCTTGTTGCTGCTTTCCTCTCCACTGGCACTTGCAAGGTGATGCCCGAGGGCTAGGCTAGTCAGAGATCCAGCCTGCTGGCAGGCCAAGTGACTACTACCTGGCACTGAAGCAGTGAGAAGATGGCTGTATATTTCCACTCTCCAGAAGTGGCGTTCAGAAATCAGAGCCACAGCCTTGTTGCCTTCTCTACCCTTACTGAAAAAGCATCTCTGGATATAAGAAGGCCCAGCAGAGAGTGCAAAGTCCCAAGGAAACACTTTCTGTTTCATTCTGAGGAACCTTTAATCATCATTAAACAGCTGCAATTTCTTTGAAGGTCTCCAGCAACTTTTGTCTGAAGGTCAGCAGGAAATTCATCATGTTCCCCTCTGGCTCTTCAACTCACCTGGTTTTCATCCTACTCTGAGTTTGCTTTATGCTTTTCTGTGGGACACAGAAAGAGGGCTTTTTCTGTTTTTGACTCAAAATAATTTCTGTCTTCAGACAATGTGCCCAGGCATCCCACATTTACTCTCCCTGTGAGAGGCGGTCTTCCCATGTTCCTTACCAATTTACTTGTAGGAAGTGAAGAATCAGCATCTTAACTAGAAGACATGGATCTGCTCACATCTTTTACCACAGCGTAGAAGTAGGCTCACTTGCGGTCTGGGGGGGAACAGCATGCAGGGCAAGATCTCACTCGTATGTTCTCCGGCTCACTTTCAAGCCAGATCTCCTAAAACTGCGTATTTAAGCGGGCATAAAATCCATATTTCCTGTCGCACATTGTTTGAATTATGATTCAGTGTGGTGCCTCTCTTCTCCAAGGCTTGTCCGCAGAGCACAGCCACCCAACAGAGCAGCTAGCTGGTGACATTAGACCTTTCGCCCAGGGAACAGACGTCTGGTGATGCTTGCATTTCAAAACCTGGTGGAGCACGTGGGTGGGCTGTTTTATTTGCACGTGGCACTATTTATATTTTCTTGTGTTAAAAACCTAGGAAACTGCATAGAAATATATATATAAATTGCACCACATGTTGCCAAGAGAACATTAGAGCTAAAAGTTGAGTACTTGGGAGTTAGGTAATGCCAAAAACACTTGAACTCCCTCATGTGTGCACGTTATGAGACAGGCTCGAGTTACAGGATCACATTACTCCTGTTTCCACAGGACAGACAATACTAGGTGCTGTAAGCTGGAGGAGCGCTTGATTCCATGTCTCTCCTGCTACTGTGACAGAAATTAGGGGCTAAAATGTGAGGAAAAGTGTAGAGCTTGGAAACAGGTGCAAGCAGGAAAATCAGCTGGTGAATATGCAACACCTTAAAAACGCATAGAAGTGTTTAGTGTAAATGTCGTGATAGCAGGTTGAATCCACCTTCTATGCTATTCCCGTGTACTCTAGTCTGCCCTGGGGACTTTATGCTGAAAATTGTAATTATGACAGGCAATAAGATCCATTAGCATGGGAGAAATAGAAGGGAAGGGGAAGGAGTTGCAGAGACAAAACACGTCTTGCTTTCTGCTTCACACTGGTGTTCCAGAGGTGTGGGAAAAGGAAGGGATTTTGTAATACTAAAATGCAGAGTTATGTGACAGGTCAGCAGTTCTACTAGGTTTCTCCTCCACATTGGCGTGGAGTATCAAACTCCATGCATTCAGGCACTTTGCAAGTTTTTTATTATTTATTCCAGGGAGCACAGTAAACCTACTGTCCCCAGGCATGTGTAGTGGTCTGCTAAATAGTAAAGCTTTGTTGTTATACTAAAGAAAAAATCTTTATCCAAAAAAAAAAAGAAAGAATTGAAGAAAATGAAAGGGGAACAAAAGAGTGTAAACATAGCCTGAAAGTATTTTCGCTTTGCCAAAACTTCATTCATAACTGTAAGAACGTGTTTGTTAATATTGAATTAACTTCAAACAAACACCAAGAACTGAGGTAAAATGGGTGTCAATGGAGAAAATGGCACAGGAACAGAAGAGATGAAAAGTGTCCTCCAGGTCAGGTTTAGGACATCTGTTATTCATAACATGTGTCTATATATAAATATAAAATTACTTGGATGAGGGTGTTGAAAGCCTAAGCAATATCCAGCTCTGGTTTCCGTTTGTTCACTCTGGAGTAATTCCACAGACTTTCGTGGAGAAGGTCCAGATTTACCCTGGTTAAAAAATGGAGAGCAGAATCTGACTGGAGAGCTCCAAGTTTACAGATGATGCAGAAACTGGAGGATGAACAAATAACAAGAAACAGTATAAATAGAATCCAAGGGATTTGGATTATATTGAGATTTGGAGCCAGCAGATGGCAAATGCAGCTCATTGTCAAAATGATAAAATAATGAGGCTGAATTCAAGGAGACAATCTAGGGAATAACTGCTATATACAGCAAAAGTCTCATCATAACTAGAAAAGAGATTATGGAAAAATGATTGAAGCCCTCAGCCTGTTAGACAGCTATAGTAAATAAAAAGACCTGTGAGGTACTGTGGTTAAGTGCTGTAGTAGAGGGAGAGAATATTAAAGAAGATTCACGATAGTCATACTATCTATGGCACTTGCTAGGCAATTGTCTCTGGTTCTTATTATCAGTGTACAGGAAAGTGATCTGATCATTTTCCTTGCCTATGAGAAGACTTAACACTGATCTGGGCAATGCAAGTTAGGAGACAGGACATCTTGGTGTGGCCTTGTCTCCATCCTTTCTTCCAACACAACTGCTGATCCACTTAATCAGGTAGAGACGGAGAACATCTCAGACACACAAGCATTGTGCATCCCTGCAGAAGACACTGCAAACCCTGAAGTTCCCCCAGAGAAGAGTGCTGTAGGCCGGTAGGTATGTCTGCATTTCAGGAAATCTACATATTCTGTCTAGGAGCTGTGTGTTGGTCCAGGTTTGTGCTGAATTTGGAATAATCGGCGTGAACACAAAATGTTCAAGATGAGACAGTCTATCTCCGTCTACACATTCATGCTCTGTGCTGGCACCACTCTCAGTCCCAGACTGAGTGGACCAAGAGAAACCTCTGAAAACCCATGGCTGCTATTATGAAGAAGAATATTTTTAAGGACTCAGGTTATTTATAAAGGACAGATAACACGTCTTCCCTGTTCATAAAAAATACATTCACATTAATTAACTTTACAGAATCCTGTAAAAATTAGAGATGAAAGTAACCTGTTATTAGATGGCTAGTTGTCTCTTCCTCAGGGGAGTGATAGGACTTTATTTCCTATACTATAAATTTCTAATCTAAGTGCAGTCTTAGTTCAACAGTTTACCTTTCTTAATTACATGATTCTACTCTGTACAGTTACTAGATCTGCCAGGATCGCTTTGGAGCCAAAATGCTGATGTGTTGAAATAACACCTTTTGTGCTGATACTATTGATTTTGACTAAACAAGCAAGAGAATAAGGCTGAAGATTTGATTTTAATTTTAGCTTTGTTCTTCCATAATCAACCTCCCTGGTAAAACAATGCCTGCATGTTTCATTATATTAGACTTTTCTAATTTGATTGCTATTTGTTCTGTCTCTGAAGTTTCCCCTGTGAGGGCAATTCTGGGTTATACAGGTCACTGCCAGTTATAGCTTCTCCAGCCCCTTCCTAGCCAGCAGTTGCCTCACTCTCCCTTTGGCAAGCAGGGATGAACACTGCACCACCTGCACAACCCTCTGGCAGAGGCAAGGGGGTGGCTTTGATCCCAGAAAAAGAGTAGATGGGGAAAAGTGCATGAGATAGCAGTGCACCCAGCTACACTTGCTGTGGATCAGCTGGGGTACACCAGTCACGTGTCTCAGCCCTAGCATTTTATAGAGGGGTCTCTTTGCTCTCACAGCACCGACACCCTCCTTGGCAAAAAAATTTCCTGCCAACCCTTTGCAAAAATCACAGCAGACATCCAACATTCAGAAACAGCAGAAGGATTTGAAAGTTACTTCTGAAGAAAAAAAACAACCAACCACCAAAAGGAGTTTTGAACCCTAAAAAAGGAGCAGGGGGGTAGAGAAGACCAGAGACATTCTAGGAACTTATTTAAGGATGCACCTACTGCATCACTGCTGTGTGAAAACGCATAGTTCCTATGTTGTGTACCAGTCTAAAACCAACTGAGAGAGATTCCTATCAGAAAACTCCATGATAAAACAGTTTAACAGTCAGCATTTCCTAGATTTAAAGGTCAGCAGGGACCATTAGCTCATTTAGGCCAACATCCGGTAAAGCTCACAGGCTGTAGGACTTCATCCAATTACCTCTGCATCAAGCCTATAGCTTTTAAATGCCTGTAGCACATCTTACTTTGAAGAAGTGGGTTCCCCTGGTCAGCCACTTTCACCACCAAAAGCATGTGCTTTCCTAGTCATTTGGATGCATAAACTCTGGAAACGCAGCAGTTCACAACCAGTGACACAACATCTGAGACTGCAGCATAAAAGAGGGATGTGCAAATCACACAACTCCGGGATCCACTGAGTAGTGAGGGCTGAGGGAACAGGGAAGAGTGACAAGTGGGAGGTGACTGTGTTTTTCATGAATGACACAGGGATGAGGCTCACCTGTATACACAGCTGTGTCTTCAGGAAGACAACATCTGAGTAATGAATTACAAGTGATAATTTTGCCCTTATAGTGGTATTTTGAGATCTTTGACAAGTCTCATCTTTCTCTGTGTTAGACAAAAAATGCCTATCAGACAGCAAACAGGTTTCTAAATGAAGGACGCCCTAGTCTTTCAATGGTCTCTTTTATCCAGCAAGGTTTCTTCCAATGTTTCCATGTTTAAGACAAGGTATGGTTGTGCTTTCCAATTTAAAGGGCTATTGTCAATCTGGAAACTCAACTAAGAAATAGATATATGTGTAAAAGTCTTTTGAAACAGAAATGGGCAGAATTCATTGCAAATTTCATCATTTCTCTCTCTGCAAGGTAGTGAAGAACAGAATTTTTTCACAAGAAAATCACTCTTCAGTGACAAATTGTTATTAGTGATCAATTCTTTCCAAGTGGAGTGGTGCTTTAACTTCCTGTGTATATTGTTGGATTTTTTTTTTTTAAAGGAAGAATGAATAGAGGAATTTATGAATACTTTTATATATGAAAAAAGTCTGGTTTACTTCTATTGAAATACAAGTCTTTGTACACAGAGGTTGTGATTCCTCAGGTAATGTTAATGATAAAAAATGCTCTGCATAAAACAAGCAATTAGCAGAAAGCAGGAATATGCTGAATGTCCTATCTGGGTTTCAGGTGTAGGGCTGAGTATATTACTCATGCATTCATACCAAGATCTAGAAAAAATGCACATGGTCCAGGGATGACACTAAGGAAGAATCAAAGTACCTACACAGATTACAGGTTTGAGTGCATGTCTCCATCCGTACCTACAAACTCCCTGTGATACACCTGACCATAGCTACTCGTCTCTAGCTGTACCTAAGTAAAACCTGCCTAAGCCCTGTCTTGTCTTCAACACACCACTCCATTGCCAAGGGCTTTCTGTTGCAGGAATTTGACCTCTCCTGGTTTGATGGAGTTTTCTGAAGTGTTTTGTGGCTAAGAAATCACCAGCTGCTGCATGTTAATGCCCCTCAGGAAAGGTGCCACACTCTCTAGCAGTTCTAGTGGCAGGATCAGAAAAAAATGTGGAAAAGGAGGTGAAATGGACAAGTATACAGCAGGGAGTTTAGAGGGAGGCTGTCACCCAGGGGTGAGGTTCAGGCTGGAGAAAGGTGTGGAGAAATAAGTGGTGAAAGAAAAGGGTGACAAACAGTGTTAAACAGCTGGACATATGTGCCCAAACCAAAAACCTCAACCCCAACCCTAAACCCCCTCTGCCCCATGCCTAGAGAACAAGGGTCCTGAGCCAACATCCTCAGTGCTTCAGTGCTCACCAGAGCTATGCCTTCCAAAGACCCATGCGGATGCAAGGTGAGGCAGATCTAGCCTGGTCTCCCACTCCAGGCTGAGGCCAATCCTGCAAGGAAAACCTAGCAAATACTATCCCATGAGCAACAGAAAGGGCTTCTACTTGCTGAAGCATCCGCATTGCCCAGCGATCAAAGTTTGGTACCTCCCTCTGGCTGAAGCAGCCCTTTTCCAGCACATTCATGTTTTCCCTTAATCATTTTGCAGAGGCTGTAGGTCTTCTGTGGCTCTTTGCTTATGGGAGCAGTGAGTTGGATGAGCTCACACCATTCATGCCTGCTAAGCTTCAGCACTAGGCATAGCTCCTGCAGTCATTCAACACGTACATCCTCCCTGCACTTTCCTCTTGGAAGGCGAGTCTGGCCTTGCTAAGCTCTGGTCTCCCAAGCCAGCCTCCTTGTTTACATCAGAGTAGCAAATCTACTGAGGAGGCCAATTAATTGTATTGCGTCTGTGGTCAGTTTGATGCATTGAGCTAAATTCTTAATAAAGAATAATAGGAGATGGTGCCGGCCACAGAGATTATTTGGTTTCCAGGAAACAGCCTGTGACTGGGAAACCAATATGTTCAGTGCTGGGTGCCAAATTGCCAAGACGATCCTCCTGTTTCGTCCTGCAGGCAGCTAGTGATCAGCCTCTGGTGAGCTCGGCCGGCCTGAAAAGCAATGGGAGGAGCTGCTGTGAGCTCCCCTACCTTGTCAAATTTCCAGTAATATGTCAGAGCAGTTGACCCCTGGATGACTCAGCCACATCTCAGAAGGGAAATGCCTGGCAAGAAGATCATGCTGGAGGAAAGGTTTTAACAGCTGGGAGAAGTAGCACTGTCATTGCGGCAGAAGAGGAAAGGAAGAAGGGGAAGAGCGAGTAAGACATCATGATCTAGCCTACTCACAAACCAGCATGCGAAGATCAGGAGACAATGGATGACCCTGTTGATGGTGGACTGGGGTTTTCACAAGTGAAGGCTATCAGAAGAGTCAGAGGGATTGAGCTCTGGATAAGCTACTCTGTAAGATGAGAAGTGTTGTTTCATTACTCACATGTTTTCTTACAAAACTCAGTTAGACTGTGATTTCAGAAATCATTGGCCAGGTTCACTAATAAGCTACATATGCTTTGCTGCTGCTCCAGGGGCTGAAACAAGACATCAAAGTGCCTTGTCCGATGAGATTGTGTGTGTGCTGCTTTACGTAGATAGATCAGTAACAAAGGAGATGAAACATGCCAGGGACTCCAACCCCTTAATGTTTTCTCCAGAGTGGGTCACATGCTCTATCAGAGATAAACAGCCAGCACCGTGAGAAGAATTACTGCCATTACAGACAAGCTGTTCATGGACCACTGTAGCTATGTAGCGTATGTTCCCATGCCTCTATGTCCCATAGCTAAAGCATAAACCTCCCCATTGCAGTCTTCTGCACCACTCATTTGACACATTATTCCCAACACTTTCCTATCTCTTACACAGATATCCTCTATCTTCAGCTGTCTCTGTGGCCCTTTTATGTACTTGAACATTTGGCTTGCAAAACCAACTTGAGAGCTGAGCAGAGAAGAGAACAATGACTATCCCAGTTGTGAGCAGTGGGACACACTCTGCAAATATGAGCTTTGCATTACATGTGAGTATCCCTTTCCAAATGTCTCAGTCCTCTTGGCCATCTCCAGTGCCCTTTGGGCACAGCTTGGCTTGCTGAAGCTCTTACACAGTGAACAAAGTTCCTAGCCAGAGACATCACTAGGTCCAGACACCCTGAGAAAGAAACCAAAATTTCCAAACTTCCTGAAAGGACAAGTACCATGTCAATGTCAGTGGTAGTCTTTTCTAAACCTCCATAGCCATGGAGGTTTAAACATCTGTGATAGCTATTGCTTACACATGTTCTCTCTTTTATGTCTCTCTTAGACTCTTCAGGTGGGAGAAAATTCTCCTATCCTGAAATGTAAGTCACTTACACAGGGATAGTGATACCAGGATCTTGCAAAGGCAACAAGCATAACGAAACCTCTCTCTTAATGTTTGGATTTCAGTAACCCAGGAAAATGTCCTATGATCTGCCTGGAGCTGGTTGGAGTTTTCTAGAGTACATAACCAGGAGGCCTTAAACATGGTGCAGGTGTGCTCTAAGCCAGGGTCTTCCACCCTGTCAGCTGGCACTGAGTGAGCATCCAAGACCTGTTCATTTCTCTGGGCAGCTGCATGATTTGGTAGCCATCAGACAGTCCACATCTGACTTTTGGGGTGGAGCTTTGGTCTGAGCAAGACTTTAACCAAAGAAAAGAAACTAAGAATACAGAAAAGAAAAAGAAATTTCCTTAATCCTGGCCGCTTACTTCTTCAGGAATTAATGATAAAAGAGTTCCAAAAAGACTTATACCTGTGTTTAATATTATAATCAGGAGTAATTGCACTGACATTAATGGGGCTATTCTCAAGATTCTGCTTACAAATATATATAATTTTGAAAGATCAGTACCATGAACTGCATAATCAACAAAGGTGCAATACACATATGCTGTAAATCTGTGCATCTGTCTTCCTTACCCCAGATACACAAACCTAAGTGTCATTGTTTGTTCAGGCAAGAAAATCTTGCATTTCCTTGTGCAGAACTAAGTTCAGACAATATAAAAGGCTGTCTTAATCCTCTTGATCTTCTTTAGGACTTCTCCTGTGACTGACTCCATGCTTCTGAAAAGTTTGCAGTTCAGCCCCAAATGTTTTTTTTGTCACTCTTCTGGGATGAAACATTTCCCTTTACCTTCACCTTCAGCCATGCCTTATAGAGTGGGTGCCCCATAAAGGCTGTTTCTCTCTTCACGGTGTTTGAAGGCTTTACATTCTGTTTGAAACTGCTATTTTCTCCCACAGTTAAAAGAGAGAAACCATTGTGACTTTGCAAGCATTTGAGCCTCCGCTGCCACACCAGAAAGCTACACTGCTCAGCACAAGCAGCAATAAACTGCTGCCCGGAAGCCTCATGTTCTCCAAATGTTCATCCACATCTTTCATTTTTGTTGATCATGTGAGAACACAGTGGCTGTGGTTCTGACTTGCTTAGTTCCTTTGACTCTGAGCAGCTTTCCACAAGCAGAGCACTCAGCCCTGTGCATGCTTATTCTGCTCTGTAAAGAAGTTTTCTTTTGTGTTTAAAAATTTTTTTGTGATATCACAAGCTTAGTTATATTTCCTTGTATTTCTTCCCAAGAATAGACTGAGTAACAGAAAGCTGCATTAATACTGCAGTGCTTCGTAATGCTCTAACTTCACTCTTTGCAGAGCAGAATCACCTGCATTATCGTACTATTATAATATAACGCAGGGACATTAGAAATGCTCCAGAGATACAAATTGATGGTCACTGTAGTCCAGGGACTGCCTACTGCAGTGTGGCTGGCAACCAAATGTTCTGGAGGAAAGAGTAAAATGTACCTGATACTCCTTTCATTGCAAGACTCTTCAGCAGAGAGAGCTCCCATGCCAAACTCAGCTGCAGATCAGTCTATTCCCCAAACAACAAGGCTAAGTACCCCACAGAAATGTTATCCCAAACAGTGTAATTACACATGCAGATTGTCTCCATTTAAGGCATCTAATCCCCTTTTGGAAGTCTTACTGACAACTCTGCTTCTCTGCATGGCAGCCCAAATTTAATTAGGCTTTGTGCAAGGGGAGTTCCTCATCAGCCTATGGTTGCCTGCCTTTTAATTCCATCACCTGCTCTCCTCTCCCAGGGCACACAGACGAATACCCAGAGGTGCACAGCTTGCTTTATCCCTTGTGAGATGCGCCTCAAGGGTTTAATCTTGGGGCTGCACATTCAGCGCCTGTTCCCTGTGGGACCTGCATCCCACCACACTCTGTAACACCCTGTTCAAACTCTCTGCTGTGCCTTTCAATAGTTTCAGCAGAAAAGGACTGTTAAGGGATTACATGCCTTCTCCTCCCCCCAGGGCAAACTCTTCCTGGGCACCTCTTTGTCATCCAGACCTTTCCTTGAATTCCCCCCCTGAGAAAAGCAGACCTGGAACGGGCCCTTAGCAGGACACCTGTCATGTAACAAGTCTCAGGGAGAGGTTTCTTGCTGGAAGGAAGGGGGGTCACCCAGTGGGATGGGTGGGAAGGATGGCTGAACTGGGCTGCTGACGTGGGAGGGGTGGGTGGCAGGCTGTGTTTGAAGAGCAAGCTGCCCAGAATCTGGAGCTTTTTAAAGAAAGGCAGCTTGAAAGTGTAAAGTGTTTTTTGATGAGCCCTTCTTTTGACATTTCCCTGCAAAGCTCTTCCCTGCACCCTCCCACCCTTTAAAATTAATTTTGAAAATATAATAAAAATAATCTTATAAAAATGCAACTTCTCAGTAAAGGCTGCAATTCTTCACATCAGTGTTGCCATTTTGCCCATTATAATGTCATGCAAGTGTGCCAAATTATCACACCAAAAGCTCCAGCTTGGCAAAAATAAAACACTTTGATAATTTTTTTTTCAAAATTAGCATGTTCCTGTGGAATGTTTCAATCTAATCAAGCAGCTGTTCAGCCAGAACATTTTCAACCAGCTCTGATCGGACATTAAGCCAGTAGTTTCCAAATGCACCCAAGAGACTTAGGCACTCAAGGCCCAGAGCAAGGCTGAGGAGTTTCTTGCTCCTAAAACACTTGGTGATGGTTTGTGTTGTCACACTTCTTCCTCTTAAGCAAGTCCAAGAGGTGACAAAAGAGAAGCAGAAAATAACCCAGAAATTGAGGGGAAGGGTCTGAAATATCATCAAGGACCAAAGCTGAAGTGGAACTCCATCTGAAGGAGAGCTGGCTGCCGTAACAAATAGATTTAGCTACATGCCCACAAGGGCACAGTGGAAGAAAATGAGACTCAGGAGAGAACAGAGCATCAAAGAGGGATTGTGGGTACTGGTAGTTATACTGCTTGGGAAAGTCCCACCACACTGAGCTCTTGCACTGGACAGGAAAATTTCCTAAAAGGTGTTGGAACGAAAAAACCACATCCAGCTGCCAAGACTTGGCCAGAGGCTTGTAATACTGATCAATCTCCATTTAAACTGACATCCTCAGTGCAACAGACCCAGAAGCCATTGAGCTGAATGAGCAAGGAACCAACCACTTGTGTCCAAAACCATGGCTGGGGCAGTTTATAGCATTTTTTCTCATCTTGCTCTATTTCCGTACTCTTGCTATGTTATTTCTTTTTCCTTTTTGCCATCTTGAAGATTGTGCCTTACAGAACTGAGAACTAAATGCATTCAAAACCACGTAGATAATTACATATAAGACCTTTGACAGCTTTAATCAACATATGGAATTTAAATATATACTGCAATTCCCCTGTGGATTAGTAACACTTTTAACTCTGCCTTGAAATCAATATTTTGCATCAGTGACTAAAGAAAATTAGCAACGGGCTGGGGCTGAAATTGAAACCTGCAGCTATCCTCATCACATCCACACAGCTCTGTCCCTCTAGGAGACTGTGCCATATGGTACGGTGTGATCAGGACACTTGTCAGGCAACAAAATTGAGTCGATGAGCTTTGGGGGCTAGGAGCTCTTCAGTTCAGACTTTTACAGAGATTATGAACAGATCTTACACCTTAATAATCACTGTGAGTACTAAACCTCTCATGCATGCCCTTTACCCAATCAGAGATGCTAAGAGAGTCAGAAATGCCTTTGCACCCTCTCCCTGAGTCCACTTCTCCAAAAGGAAGTTTTACCACTGAAGGTATCTCATCTGTGGTGGCTGCAAAAGTCAACTGAAAGTAGAACCTGAAATAAATTTCCCCAATGCGACTTTTCCGCAGGACACAGGCCACAGAGCCCAGGCCCACTGAAGAATCTTAAATCTCAGTTGGCGAGATGCTGTGCACATCCCTGGCATGCCTACACCCTCATTTGATCTGCTGCAAGCCATGTGTGGCTGGTAAATTAGCATACTTTCCTCTGCAGGAAGATGCTAGATTTCAATGAAAAGAGAATCCACCACTTAGCTTCCAGCAATTACTCTACCTGCTAACCGCTTCCATGCTCTTTTTTCATTGCAACTCCTGAATTTAGAAGATAGTTGTTTTGTTTTTTTAAATTTTTAATTTTCTCTGTTATCTTACCTTCCTATTGTTTTGTCATTTGCAAACCACTAAGACTTTAAAATTTACATATTTCTGAGCATTTTCCCATGCAAAAGCTGAGTGTAGTCCAGCAAATTTTAAGCTTCCAATTGTGCTTTGTTCTCCTGCATGGTCCCTTGTCAGTGCATCAGCAACCACAGGATAAAAACCACTGCTTTTAGAGTGAGCAATTTCCCATCCCTCTCTCTCTAAATAAACCGAGGTGCTTGAATCGTATTACTTCAAGGCAGCATTTCCAGACCTTGCATCACTTATATATGTTTTCTAAGCCCTCCACTTTCCCATTTTATGCTACCTCCCTTTGCCTCCTTTGCATCCTCTCCGTATCAGTGGCACCAAGTAGGACACAGCAGGCATGTGTCACCAGAGCTAAAGCCAGCAGTTTGTAGCTCGTGGTCCCTGCTCCTTGTTCACAGCCCCTGTACAGGAGGACTGTGTTAACCCTTTCAGCTGCAGCCTCTCACTCAAAATGCACATGAAGTTACCCTGCTAGACACATTGCTTTCTGGAACTGTCTCTGTGATCATCACAGACTGCTTCTTACTAATTTTTACTATTAGGCAAATACAAAGGCATATACACTGGGCAGTACACAGTTTAGCAATCTGGATTTCCCTGAGGAACCCCTTCTTAACCATTCATTATTCTATGCATTCCTGTTTCATCTGCAAATTTTATCAGCAATGATTTTCATGTTTCCTTCTAGATTATTGATTAAAATATTGAACAGCCCTTGGACTAAAATCCATCCTCAGGGATACAACTGAAATAATTTGCATTCACAGACTGGTCCACTTGAACAATTACCTTTTGAGATCTATTTTTTGGTCCATTTTTAATCCATTTAACAGGCCTTATTGATTCCTAGACCATGCTTATTTTAAGGAAGGGGTACTTTAGAACACAATGGAAAGCTTATTCATTTTGGAAAGTGCATTCATTCTGGTCCTGGCAGCCTAGGGAATTGATGTTGACTTCGGTCCTCACAACATAGCATTTATTTATGTTTTTCTACTATTTTCTACCACAGCTGGTTGTTGTCCAAGCAATAAGAAGTATAAAAAAATTGCTACCGTTATTTTAGAGATGCTGTGCTTTGTGCTCTTCCTCACCACCCTTTTCTACAAGGTGACTTGCCTTCTTAGCGGTAGTAGTTTTTAATTACCACTAGGGGCCAGCGTTTTATACCTGGTGTCCAGAATTACTGCCTGAAAGTTACAGGACTATTTCCAAACAACACTTTGTTTTAAAAAGATGCAAGGCGAAAGATGTGTTACTCTGCATTTTAATGCTATCGAGATCATCCAGGCTTCCTTCAGGGACAGAATTACTATGAATGCCAAGGATGAAAGAAAAAATCCCCTCTACTTTGACATTATGGAAATGGCAGGCTGGTGGACCCCTTTAAAAAAAATAAGTCTTTAGCTGCACCTAACTCTGTGTATGCTGTTCATGCAGGCAGAATTTGCTTTGTTTTGCTATGGAAAAATCCTGTTCTGATATTCTGGTTGCTGAAACTGACACTTTCAAGTGTGCTTAGGACCCAGGGAAGGCTTTCAGTTAAGAATTCAACTTAGCAGTTCTGAAAAAACATTATCTGAAGAAACACTGCTTTTAAGACTCCAGGCACACAGAGCTGATGTGTGTAGGTTTTTGTAGTGTGCGTTAAGCAAGACAAACCCCAACACTGAGCCAGCGGTATAACACAGAGCCTGTCCTGACTCCTACCGAGAAACCAACCCCACATGGTAGCCCAGGAGCCACTCTAAACTAAGGAATAAATGAATGCAGTCACCCCAAACAATACTACCAAGGAGTTTTCATTCTCCCCTCCAGGAAAGCTTAGCAGGCAGAGGAGCACAGGAGATGTTCCTGTTCATGGCACACATGCTTGCCAAGCAGGTGGATCACTGTCCAACTCCCATGCACAGACCACTTACCCCAGAGACTGCTCTGGAAAAACTCAGTGAGAAAGAGGAGTTTATCATGACATTTTTTTGACATTGCAGGGCAGTCTAACTCAGCTTTAGCAGTGCAGTGCAGCTGAGAAAAGGATAAATCTAATAGCCAGCTAACCAAAAAAGTGAGAAATGAGCCCCACAGTGGGCACATATATTGCCTTGCATGAAGAATAATAGGTATCCCAACAGAGAGGAAGATGCAGGCTGTTACAGTGCCTGCATATAAATAGCATGTGTATAAGTATCTGCTTAGGATATTGAAGAAGACTACATGGAGATTTGCTTGGCAGATGATGTAGAGGTAGTAAATCCCTCCATGTGTCTAGACAGGCTCTTAGGGAGTGCTGGAAAGGAGGTGATAGTGATGGACAATCCGTTATGGTTGAAAAAGAAATGGGGAAGAAGGAAGATTCTGCACACAAAATTTATGGCTTTAGACAATATCATCTTTGGAAGTCCTTCCAGGAGCCTGTTCAGGGCCAGTCAGAGATGTGGAAAAGCAAAGCCTTGATGTACAGCTGAATAAATGACATAGGGAAGGTGTGAGGGGGAAATGTTAATTTTCATCAAAAACTCCCAAGGGACTGATTTCTGGAGTGGAAGGGATTCAGCTAATCCAGCATGGAAGTAGGCTGCAGCTAAAACAGTTAAACAACAAATCAGAAAATAAAAAAGAAGGAAATGCATAAAGTACACCAAGATATACTGTTTGGAATTATGATCTCTGGGGGTGAAGTAAGAGAAACTGCGCCCTCAAAAAAAAAGGTAGAGTAGAAAGTCATGGAAAAGAAAAGAAAAAGAGCAGTTTGAAGAGAGCAATTCTCATTTAAGTAGAACACAGATAACAGGAAATAAAATCGTAATATATACGTATGTATGTATATTTAAATATATATACATACTTTGTGGCAAATATTTGATGTCTTAGAAATAATGTGTGGGAACTGATGACAGTTTTAAATGAAACTACTCATAAACTGGCTGTAGCAGAAACTCGCTGGAAGACTTATAATTAATAGAGCACTGAAATGTTACACCGGGTGACTACTTTTGGCTCTGAGCAATGTGCAAGGCCCAGTTTAAAAGAGAAAGGCTGACATGATTAAACAGCAGGGTAAAAGATGCTACCAGGAGGAGGAAAACAAGTGAGACCAGACAAGAACAATAGGAAATCTTCTGGTTAGCCAGTTATGAACAGTCAGGTCAAAAAGCTTGGAGGAGCAACTTGCCAAGGGCATATCTTTCTTTCCCACTCACCAGGAGAAGGATGCCTTTCACAGGCTGTGTAAAATGTGTGGGTGGTCACAGAGGTCAAGGTGAAAAGATAAGGCCATAGCAGAAAACTAAATGCATTCTTCACATCTGTGTTCACTTGAAAGGAGCTCTCTAAGGTTCATAGTTGACTTTCTTTTGGGATGTGCTGGAGGATCTGTGTCGGAATAAACCTATGGAACAATTTTTAAAACAAAGTCTGAAAAAGTGAGCATGAATGATGACATTCATCCAAAACTTCAAAAGGAGACCAAGTATGAAATTCGCACATTGGTTACTGTGGCATGAGGGCTATCACTTAAAACAATCCCAGTGCAGAAAAAGTGGGTGGCCAATAACATGACAGTTTTAAAGGAGCTGTGGAGATGGGTGTTGTGGGCAGTGCAGGTTAGTAATTCTGATATCCATACTGAGCAATACAAAGTAGAATTTATGGATACAACAAATATGATCAAGAAAAATCAGGTTTTGCTGAAGGAAGCAATGTTTCACCGATCTATAAGGGTCATTTTGAGGAGTCACTAAACGTGTTTCTGAGGAAGATCTAGTTGTTAGGTATCATGTGGGTTTCTAAAAGAGCTTTTGACAAGATGATTCCGTACAGCTTTTTGGAGAAGCTAAGCTCCAATGGGCTAAAAGAGAAAGGTATTGGACAGGTAAATATGAGTTTAAAATAGAGGAAGTAGTGACTAAAAAGTCAGAGTTTATACTGAGTACAGGTTTCTAATGAAGTGGATCTATACAGAAATGCATGTTGCACAGCCTGTTTACAAATGATTGGTAGAAAGGGTAGTTGCCTAATGAGGCAATCAACTTTGGTTGGTGTAGTAAAACAACAGGTACTGAGAAGAGTTGCAGAAAACCCTCAGGATGCAACTCTATTTAATACATATTTCCCCATGTGGAAACAGCAGTGTCAACATTGCATAGAAAGTGGTGAATTGTGAATTCCAGTTTCACTAAAAAACAGATTTTTATATTACTGTGGGTTGGTCTGCAAAAACATTAGATCAATGAACAGTAAAAATACAAAAAAGCAACTAATATTAAAAATTAGTAGATGGGAAGACAACAGGACAAACTCTATTACAATGTTATTCCATAAATGCCTAGGATATCCATATCTTGAATACCATCTCCAACTCATTCGTCACAGAATAATTTTGTGTATCCAGAGGAGCAACATGGGGATGACTGGTGTGTGGAGAGGCTGCAGCATGAAGAGCTATTAAATATAATCAGGACACTTCTTCCTGAGAAGAGGTGGCTGAGGAGGAATATGCCAGAAGTTCATGCTAGCAATGAAGTGTGATTTCCAAACCCCAGGGAACCTATGTTTGTAGTTCTGCAGCAGTGGAATGAATCCCATAAGAAGCAAATGCATTTGGGATTTCTGAGCTGTCAGAATGCACTCCAAATTTGAACTTCATGTATTATTGTTGCTGCAGAAGTTTATTTGGCTCTATATGGAGAGCAGGGATGAGGGCAAAGAAAGTGATAGAGGTTTCTAAGGGACCTGTCTCCAGCTGCTGAGGGCACACTTCCCTGAAGGCCAACATGCACTGTTGTAGAGAGACACTCATTTCTCAGCAGACACATTTCTAACACTGACACATTCTCCAGCAGAGTTTTCTTATACATTTTTTCTTACTTCTAAACAAGCACCAGGACTGGCATTTAAAGGCCTTGAACAGGGTGTGTTAACTGGAAGATCTCACACGCTTTATCATCTGTGCAGCAGCATCTGGAAATGGGCCCTCACTGTGCCAGACGCTGTACAAACATGGAAGAGAAAGGCAGTCTCCCATTGCTCTACTGCAACTTTTCCTTCTTGCAGGTATTAAGCAGGCCAATAGGAGGCCAAAGCGCTAAGCACGAGGCTGACATTAAGGAAGGGAGCAGTGGACAGTGCAGGAAGCCATTTACTATATGAAAATCACAGGGCCTCAGTTTTGTAAGTTTAGGAAATGTTTAACAATAGAAGATGCGAAGACAGTTTTTCTCCCTCTCACCCCCAAGTTCTATTATTTTTGAGTGGTCCAGGACAACTGACTGATCTTTTCTCTTTGCAGTAGGCTGGTCCTCATCCACATTAGCCTAACTCTTCCACATCACCTGCCTTCTACATCGTCCATCTCTGTTCCATGATGCTCTGTCTATGCTAACCAGTCCCCTGGTATTCTAGCTGGAGGCCACTCTATTCAGTGGTGCCTGCAATTCTTGACTTCACCATATTACCTCTGGATCTTCCATCTTAGCACTCCTCAGTTTCACGTTTCTTTAACTCGATCTCTTCACCTCTGCACTCCTTTCGCATCACAGATACACTACACTGACTATATGAATCAATTTGGCTTTTTGAAAGTAGAAGCAGCTAACTGTGATTTACTCTGTGTGTGAATGAAATAGGAAGGCCCTTTTTGGTGTGAGCAAAAAGCAAAAGCGCAAAGGTCGGGACAGAGAGAATTTGTAGGAGAGTAGTGAATTCTTAAAAATTTTGAAACCCACCAGCTAGCCCAAAACAGCCCTGTGTTAGCACAGGCTGAGGCTATTGATATTTGTGGGACTGTTTTCATTGCTGGGTATGGAAAAGGCTGGTAGGAGAGCCTTTCTGAGCCTCATATAAGCCTGCAAGGCTGTCATTGCTAGGCTAGAAACAGTCTGAATTTAAAACGGATGATAATTTTCAGTAGATGGACCACCATCATTTCAATAGTACCCTGGTTTGCCTTTAAAAAGCCAAGCTTTGTATTTTGTTCACCCTGTAAAATGGAGGGAGGCAGTTCACAGTCTGTGGCAGGGAAGGTTTAACGTTCAAGACAAATCTCAGCAAACTGGAGGTGCTCTTCAGTGAGGACAACCCAAAGGTACCGTATGAGGAAGCAGTACTCGGTTGCACAAAGAGAGGATGGGCAAGTCCTCCCTCAAGACCAGCTCTGCAGAAGGGTTCTGTAGCTAAATGCAGGTTCTGTTGCAAAGACTGACACAAACACTAATTCACTTTAAAAAGGAGTCTCTAAGACTGCAAGTCTTAAAAAGCTGCTTAGATTGGCACCTGGGAGGGTACACAGGGCTACAGTTGCCCTTGCTCTGGGATATCTGCTGACCTTGCTGGGTGGGCCTACTGCATGACCATGGTCTCTGAGGGGCTAGTCTTACTGATAACACAAATTCTTAGAGCATGATCATAACCCCTAAGGCTCAGGATAAAAATGGCCGGAAAAATCCTTATTTGGAGTCTTGGGCTTGTGTTTTTTGAGTGTTTACGTACAGAAAGTGGGATAGTGTCAAGGACTAAGCTGGAATTAATACTGTTTCCCAAATGCCTTCTCTCCATCCATAAACAGACTGAAATAAAGAAGGTATCAGAGGAAACCCGGAGAGATAAGAGCTATTTTCTCTGGACTGTAGTTTTCATAGACTATGTAAAACTAGCCATGCAGTGAGGGAGTTTTTCTCTTAGATTTGGTCATCTTCTGGGCTGTGACCCTTGCAAATACAGCACCTCACCTTCCCTCTCTTGGAAGCCAAAATTGTAACTCCTCTCTTGGGACCACAACTTCCAACATTTTCAGTCTCCCCACAGCCCTGCTTTTATGGACAGCACCCCATCCAGCCTGTGATCTCCCTTGCCATAGGGTGGGGAAGAGTCTAGGAGATAGAGGTCTCCAAGGAAGAAGAGATAAAGCAAAACTATGGGATCAGGTGTGTGATGCTCTAAAGAGGAGAAAAGAGAGGGAAGACATGGGATAGAGACAGTTTTCTTGCTGTGCCTTTCTCAGCCATTGGAGACGTGTAAGATTGGCCAGGACCCTTGTAAACAAGACAGGTACACAAAGTTGGAATTCAACGTTTTGTGAAACCTCTGTTTTCCTAAATGACTTTCAGGTATTTTATTTAGTAGGTACCACTAAATTCACGAAGTCTGAATCTCCGTCTTTCCAGACAGACTGATGGAATGGGAAAGTCATAGGGAAAAGTACTAAATAACTGAGAAAAACATAGCAAAACAAATTCATGAAGCAAGAGAAGGAAGACTGACAAGTATAACCAGTAATACTCCAGTGACCTGCCCATGTTGTCCCTATCACCATAATGAAGAGGTTGAATTCCTCCACAGTTAATCTGGAAGTGCAATTACAGTACAAAAATCCAGGGCTGAAGCCTCTGTAGTTTCTCTATACAAAACTCCTCATCTCATTTAGAGCTATGACCCCCCACTGTAAATTAGTTGAATGAGCGGCAGTTCACACACCAGTCTCAGAACAGAGTTTGGAAAGAAAAAATAAGATAAGTAACCCACTGTGTTTGAATTAAATGGAGTAAACTATCATCTAGAAACTACCTGGTGTATACCAGATAAATATGAATGTTACCTCATCCTGTCATAGCCTAGATTTACATAAACCTCTAGCTTCAGGAGTGACAGGCATGGTAGAATATAATCTCATTAAAAATGCAACAACAAAAACAAAAGCCAGCTGCTGTCCATCTTATCTACAAGTTAACAACTTGAGTATAACAAATTTAACTGAGACGTCCAACCAGGAGATGAAGGAAAAATCCAATATTCAGTCATGGTGGTGATTGCTTTGGAGGGCACCCAATGTGCAGGCTGAAGTTCCCTGTCCTGACTGTTGAAGACAATTAGTGCTGCAGGAGCCCTTTTTCCAATCTGATCTGAAGTGGACTGTGCCACTGCTGAACACACCCTAGAAAAGAAGTGAGGCTGCCTTTGACTCTTCGTATCAGCTAGGAGAGACTTTAAGGCTACGTACATTTTCTCTCACCCTTCCATCCAATTGGTCCTTAAGATGTTGGCACAACCAGTCATATAGCAGAGAGCTAGCCCAGATATGCCTTGTCCCTTTTTGGCCCATGAAACACTGCCTGGAGAAACTGGCATTTGCTGCAGAGGTGTTATGTATGGGCTAAGGTCATGAGATCTCTCATGGACCTTAAGGCAGGCCGTCTGATAAAGCAAGTGTCCAGCAGGCACTTGTGAATCAAATCTGGAGAGTGCATTGGTGTTTAGGATTTTAGGACTTTGCAAGCCCTCTTACATGCTTAAAAGCAAACCTGAAACCAAATTCATGCTACCAGTCCACATGGCACAGAGCCCACTGACAGTTTCAGGCTGATTCATGTCACTAGGCTGTTAAGCAGACCGTATCAAGCCCAAACAATTTTGTATAAGGCCAAAACTGTGGGACAGATGTTCCTCCAGCTCTGTGGCATCTGTTTGACTGTTGCAGCCAGCCAAATCGTTCTTATGGTATCTGTATTAAGATTTCATATAACTGAAAGCAGGACATGGAACGTGGCTAATCCCATGGAAACCCAGAGGCACTCTTGCCCAGCCTAGCCCTTCCAAAAGAAGGCTTGGTTACTTGCATATGAAGACTTGATACACATAGGACCTCTCCTGTGCCTTGCTGGACCTCCTAATACTGCCAGGAAAATTTTTCTCTTACTCTAGCTGCCAGTAGCTGCTGCCATTAAGAGGAATCCTTAAGTATCAGACAGGGCACTGGAAATTTTGGTTTTAAACAGCATTTTCCACCAGCTCTTGGCATTCAGGGCCAAGAATACACTTTTTTTTTTTTCACATTGCCTAGCACAGTGGAGATCACCTCTGCGGAAAGACTGTGCTGTTGTCCAAGATACACCTATGCAAATACAGGTGGCCACCTAGAATTAAAGTCCAAGTGACTCTTTGAAGGCCCAGTTGTGCCAAGCCATAAAGGCACTTCATCTAGCAAAACTGAAAGCAAAACTTTGGGTGGGACCTGTTCTTGAGCTCATACCATGGTAACTCCCAGTGTATTAGCAGCAGGGGCCACTGAGGGAAGGGGCTGTCTGCTGCTCAGCTGGTGCTGCTTACAACCCATCTCACCTCCACATCGAGGGAATCAGGGTGGTTACTCCTGCTGTGGCAGTGTCAAAGACCAGGATCAAAGAAGGTCTTATAAATCCTTAAATCACTTTAGATGACTCGCTGTCATTCATCTGCCAGAGTGCTAAAAGTATCTTTAAAAGCTCCCTCAGAGAAGATGGCTTATCCTGGGTTAACTTTCATGAATATGTCTAGATGTGCAAACCATAGCATTTAGTTAAATCACTGAAAGTGTTTTTACAGCACAGGGCTTGCACAAAGGGCCCATTTTAGTTAAATTAGCCCAATGGCTGTATGTAGAAAAGTTCAAAGAACCAAACAAGAAAAGCATCATGACTTATACACAAACTGAGATTTTTTTTTTTCATTCTGTTACACATACAAGTGATTGGACTTGCCAGGTACTTTGTGGAGTCAAGGAAGAATCTATTTGCATCCATGCAAGGACAGCCGGATTCCATGAAAACTGGAATGAACAAATAAAATAGCCTCCTAATATTTTTAATTTGGGATCCAGGTAACAAAGAAAGATCTTTTAAAATGAGTCTCCATGCATTCTGATGGAATTTGCAGTGTGGTATGATCCATTGTTGTTTTCCTAACAACCCACAGCTCTGCCATTGCAGATCAAAGGCTGGCTTGGGGAAACTTCTGAGAAGTGGTGGAGCTTCAGATCACCACTGGCTATAGACAAAGTCCGTCAGACAGTGATGAAAAGGCATCTGAGCTTGATAGTCAAGTCAGCAGAGTGTTATACACAACTGGATCAACTGGGGTTCAATTTAATCTTTAATGAGAGCAAGACTCAGATTTCACATAATTTTATCCCTATAGAGATCTAGACGACTTAGCTGCTCTTCCATCACACACTGCTAGCAGTCAGAGAAAAAAAGGTTGTGTGCCATGAAGATTTGCGTCCTTAGTATGTTATCCCTCAAGTTCTCTAGAGAAAAATGAAGCACAGGCTGTGATTTTGATAGGACCTCAAAATTCCTTTCTGGGCTGAAATATGTTTTTTGGCTTTTGTTCCAAATGCCTATTTCAAGGGGACACCTCCACTGCACGCCAAGAGAGCTGGAGATGCCTTCTTGGTCTTGGGACCACAAAAGCAATGGAAACAGCTGTATTTCTGCATTTGTCCACTCAGAGCAGAAATGAGTTAGAGGAAAAGACAATTTGTCCACTTGCTTTTCTTATTTTGGAGCAGTGAATAAAGAAAGGTGGGCATTTACTTTCTCTCAGAAAGTTTATCAAACTAGCAGAAGCACTAGATAGTTTCTCATAACTCCAGCTCACTCTCCAAAGAAGATTTTGCAGGATTTCACTCTAAGCAGCACTGCTGTTGTTCTTTACTTTGTCCAACTCACTGTTTTGCCCCTTCAACTGGTCCTTAACTGCTGGCTGGACAAGAGACATAAGTTAATGAGGCAGCCCACAGGCTGAAGAAAACACCTGGTGAACTCAAATCACAGTCCTTTTTACAGTGGATCTCCTACCCAAGTTTCAGCTTCCACAGAATACATGAAAATTTAATCCTCTGAGATATTGGTGAATACCTTCAATGACTACTTTAGGACAGTGTGACTGATGGCAAGCAGACAGCATATTTATATATATCCTGATTCCTGATGAAAATCAGACCAGGGTTTTTCATTGAGAAGGAAATTCTTTCTTGAAAGATCTGTTTTCTGATATTTAGGGAATTTGACAAGTGGTAATGTTTAAGAAGAGCAAGGAAACAAGCAAGAGTAAATTTCAGTCCCCTCAAAGGGCTCATATCCACATTCTAATAAATGCCGAAAGCATGGTTAGTGAATACAGATATTTCTGACTAAGACTTTCTATTTTTATTCTCACCCACACTACTTTATGGTTGGAACAAATCAATTTTCTGACCCAATTTACAAATAACCTCTCCTGCCTGCTGTCACCTTCTTTTGCCCTCCAAGCTACAGAATTAGCTAGAAGTCTGCAGGGTTCCCAGCAGCAAGAATGCATTACTTCTTAGTACTTGATTATTGCGAAGGTGAGCTGAATAGAAAGAGCTCTCCTGCAGGTGACATTTGTCAATGTCAGTTTATTGCAGATGCAGAGCATTGGAAAGAGGACAGTCACCTGGCTCCTGATGAGAACAGGCTCCTGGATGCTGTTGGAGGCTAGTCAAGATGTCATTCTTCATGGGTGATGGCTCCCTTACCACATCTTCGCTTGCACTTTAGGAGAGCTGATACTGGATGGGCAGAGCAGCATACTAGAAAACCACAGGCAAATATAGACAATTCCTCCTTTCCAGAGAAAATTATTTTCTCCACCACCATCTGAGATCTTTAGATGACTCCAAGGCATTAACAACCTGCAAGCCCCGTAGCACACATTCTTTAATTTGCAAATGGATCTATACCACACACTCTTGCAATTCCCTTGCCCTTAGAGCAGGGCAGGGAAGTCTGCCTGCCCAGTGCACTGAGTTATTGCTCTCCTCTTTTCTCCCCAAGGAAGTCCTAGGCCTATGCCTATCCAGGTATAATGCTATTAATAATATCTCACCTGGGGACTGAAATCTACTCCTGAAAAGAGCATGTACGCTGCCATTTCTGATAGCAAATGTCAAACCACTCAGTGTTTCTTTTGTAATAACCTCTAGGGTGAAAGTGTTGGTTTTTTTTAACACAGATGGCAAATGCGTCACAAACCTTTATTTGAGGACTGTCATTCAGAAAGACAAGCAATAGACAGGAACTGAGCAAAAAGCTCCCCTTTCTTGTCCCCAGTGGGCACACTGTTCTTCACAGCATGCTTCTCTACCCCACAGACGGAGTGCTGCTGGTTAGGTTCTGCTGCAGGCTTGACCTGGTACTGTGGAACAGCTCAGGCCTTTGCTTTGGCGTAAGGAAATCAATTGTCCCATGGTGCAATGCTGGAAACTTTGCAAGTTCAGACTGGAAGGCCATGAGAGGAGAATGGGGCAAGAGGAAGGCAATAGCAGGGCTTGTAGCCTTTAACAGGCAGCAGGACAGTGTATCTCTCCCACTACATGGTCCTCATCTGATCCTTTAATAAGTTTTTCTGCAATTTTGACAGGTCAGAGGAGTACCAATCTTCATTAACTTTGGCATCTGACTGGTATGCCTGAGCAGTAAATAATGGAGACAATTGTCACACAAGTTCTCCATTGGCCACCATTTTGAAACATATTACAACCCCTCTCAGTTCCCTCCCCTCCCCATTGCAACCTGCTAAATCAACAAATGAGAGGTCAGTGGCCCCTGGCATCGGATGCAAAGAAGACATGATAGTAAAAACTATAAAGATGGCAGCAACTGTAGAAGGTAGCAGTACTCTGGAAAGATGAAAACCTTTTCTGGTTTTCCCTGAGTTTCTACCAGCAATGTTCAGACTCCAGATTGGAAGAGCACTGTGGTATACCAGGGAAAGGTTGCCTATGACTGCCCCAGCAGAGCATCAAGCACAGGAGCCCATAAGAACCAACACGTCTGTGGATGCTGGTTTTGTTCCAAAGACATGTGAAGTATGCGTAACACTCACTGCCACTTTCCTGGCCAGGGCCAGATCTCTGTCGCACTTGGCTGTCCAGAGGGCTCTTAGGGCACTAGATATGAAGCATGGTTTCCTCTGGCTGCTGAAATGGCAACACAACTCCTCTGCAGCTCCTGGTGCCAGTCCTCTAAAGCACGTCCGGCAACAAGTGAGCTCATATGACTTGGAAATCAGGATGAAATACCTCATCAATTTGAAATCCATTCTTCTGGGGTGCTTGTCTGGATTTTTTTAAAAAAACTTTGTTTTTTTAAATCATTGACCTCAGACAAACCAGTGGATAAATTATATTTTTTCCTATGTCAACTGCTTGTTATCAGAGGAAATGTCCTCAGAGTCAGGACTTGCTGTTTTTTGTGTTTTATCTGTGCAGCAAATTCCATTAAGTGAAATTTAATGCCAAAGCTCTAAGATCTGCATTCCTGGGGAATGACTGTTTGGGGGGCATTGTCTTTGAATCAGGAGCAAACACAAGCTGATAAAACACTTGTTGAATTATTTAGTCATGCCATCTTTTGCTGGATAGCTAACACACACATACAAATCACTGGAGGCAAAAATATTTCCTAAGTGGAACATTGATGATTCCTGAAAGATACAGCAATGGTCTTAGGCAAGTAAGCAACCCTACTGGTGATTAAGCTGTTCCTGACATACATAACAGCCTGAACAAGATCTCCCTCTGCCCCCTCAGAGTGACAAATTTTGTTTGTATCTGTCGATGTTGTGCAGCAACGCACATGGGGAAAGAAAACATCAGCCTATTTCGTCTTCTCAAAAACATAACTGTGGCTGATTCTTCATCACTTTGCATCATGTAATTTAGTAGCAGCTAGAGGAAGCCCAAGAGTCATCTTCTCATCCCCATCTGTAGAAAGAGGGGCAGAGCAACTTGGGCAGAACAGCTGCTTGCACCGCTCAGAGGTCAGGGGTCTGACAGCATTGTCAAACCTCTTAAGAGTCTGCCATTTCATTAGGGAGGCACTTCACTGCTTGTCCCCCTCGACCACCATAGCTTGTCACACTTCCAACTGGGAACTTGCCTATGGCACGTCAGTGACCAGAGATGGAGGAGTTGTCTCTTTACCTCTTTGTCCCCACTTCTCCCTCCTGTATCCTGTTATTTTCAGGACATAAGAGACTACATAGACTTAGGTATCAAAACTACTACTAACCCGTAGTAGCAAGACTTTGTTGAGACTCTCCTACAGCACTGCTCCTCATAACAGATGGGAAGGTCTTGTTGCAGCCCCTTTAACTTAAGGTTGATGTGCTTATGAAAATCAGTATCTAGCCTGCTAGGTTGCAGAATATGGCTTATACACATGACTTGCATATGGATCAGAAGCTGAGAGATGAATAATGCTCAAATAGCAAGAACTGTTGGGTTTGTTCAGACCCATGTGTTTGGCCACTATAGTTTTTGGAGAAAGCTGACAAGTGGACTCAAGGTGCAGTGCTAAGAATTGTTGAAACACTAAAGCAGCACAACTGTCATGATGATCCCAGACCTAATGTCGTTCAGGTTACTTGATTGATACCTACATGGTCTAGACCCAATTTTGAGGCTGTTAAACTGAGCTAGCCAAAAATCAGTTAACTAAACCTCATGCACAGAGGTAGCAGAAAGACTTCTTCCAGAATGTATGCTTCTCAATCCGAGGTCAGGCCAAGCCCTGTCTTCTTCAGCACTCTCCCTTACCCAAGTACATGAGGTCACGGTCAGACTGAGCAAACTGCCTTTTGGTTTCTTTTACAAAGAAACTGTGCTTTCATAAACTACCTTCTCAGAGTTGCCAGTGCTAAACCTGATTTATATAAGGGGAGACAGAAAACCACAGGTTGCAACAACATTTTAGTCTGCAATATCCATTAATTGACTATTCTTTCCTGAAGGTCTCAATTTTTGCTGAACAGTGGCTCAAGTGTTATCATCTGGCTAAGGATATCTCTGTGAGGTGGAGCAATTGCTCAGCTCTGCAGAAACAGCTGAGGAATATGCCTCTGGCTTTCCTGTGTCTTCAGAGGAGATGCAGAGACTTTTCAAGACAATGCATAAGGAGATTTTAGTGCCTGAAGAAAGAGGATGAGCCTACAGCTGTCGAAGCCCGAAACAAGCAAGCTACAGAGGACTAGAGCAGAGCAGGAAGAGGTAACCTCTCTCAGGACCCCCAAGATAAACACTTCTCCAGCTCCTAAACATGAGTGCTCCTGCCTCTGTGCAGAGAGCACAGCCCAGCATAGAGCAGCCACAGCACCGTGGTAGAGATTGCCTGACTGGGATGAGGGAGAGAGCAGCTCAGATCTTGCAGTGATGGGTTCGTAGTAGGTATGGGTCAGGAACTTTAGCCTTCCTGACTCAAAGGGAAAAACAGCACTTCATGCACTAGTTTACTGACTACCCCAATGCAGGGCTCCTGCACTTTTCCCTGATGGACCTGCTTGTTGCAAGGCTGTGTAGATGCTTTATCTTTTATAATGCCAAAGGCTTTTGCAAATTGGCTTGCTGCAAGTAAAAACTTGCAACTCTGCAGCCTGCCTTCTTCTTGCAGCTTGGTACCTTATCACCTGAGATGCTGTGGCTGTGTTTTCCGGTCTGTCTGCTGAGGTGTTCTCCTCTTCTTATTTTGCTGCTGTTCTCATGGTCTTGCAACTGTGACTCTGTCAGCGTTGCTGTGACAGGATCACATGGAAAGTGACTGCCTCCAACATGAGAACTCTGCCTGCTTTCCCCCTTTTGCCTTGCCTTTGGTTGCTTTTGTTTATGTTTGAGAGCCCATTAGATGCATGCACAAAGCTTAGCAACCAGGAAGCATGCAACACTTATACCTGAGCAAAGTGTGCATTGCTGCGTACAGCATCCCATAGGCAGGTAGAACCAGGAGGAAGTCTGTGTGCCTAATGAAATGCTTTATGACTGCTATGGCGAAGTATTATGGGGGGATCATCTGCTGCCCTGGAGATAAAATCAGGAAGAGGACGCTTGTCTGAGAACCTCCATTGCTTCTCTCCCCTCTTGCTGCCAGAGAGTTTTGTCCTTTCCCTTTGCTCTGTCTCTCATTTAATTTTTATTTTCCCCTCAAAGTAACTTCCACCATTACAGTCAATGCGTGCCATTAGCTACAAACTCTGCTAATAAGTAGTTGTGCATCTGTCTCAACATGCTTTGTGCAGCATGTTCCATGCTGTATAAGTGACGAAGCCAGAGGAATGATAGTCCTTTGATAAGGCTTTATACAAGAGCCGCTGAACCCATTGGATGGATATGGGTTCAGTTTCAGCGCCTGTATTCCTCTGTGCTGCCTGCAGGGGAGCAGGCTTAGTCTGGGGGGGCAGGTGGGGACCCCACTGAGAGCTTCTGGGGTTCCCACTTTGCAAACAGTCAGTGCTGAAAACCTCCAGTGCGTAGACCAGCTAGATTTGGGTGCCTGAACGTCCTCAGGAAATTGTTTGTCTGTAGCAACTCTCGCTGAGTGTGCTGGGTCCCTGGTGCGGTTGAAGGACTACCAGGTAAGCAGGTTGATGGCCAAAAGTGCTGAGCAGCATCCTTATGCCCATGATGTAGCAGTAGCTGGTGGGGGTTGCTACTGTAGATGCAGTAGGACAAATCAATTGTGACTGCTTTTCAACCATGGCCAGCTAAATTTGCTAGAAAAATCATTGATCAACCTGACAAAGTTCATTAACTACAATGGGTTCACAAAACGTTGCTGTTCCCTCGCTGTGTAGGGGCACCAGTTGCCCTCCTGTAAGGAAATCTTGCCTGCAACAGGACATGTTTGGGAATGTGAGCTCCCAGCTGGAAAGAGTGAGAGCTGCTGGGCACCAGCTACTTTGCCTGATTGAAAGAATACAACTGTTTTGCTGAGCTCTGTTCCCAGTGTTACTATGATTGTGAATTCAGTTGTTCATATTTTGTCATAGGCATTTTTCATGGATTAGGCATTTGGTTTCCACACTGTCATTAAAACTGTGCTCTGGCTCCAGGACGCTTCATCCCTCTGCTGACCTGTTGGCTTACTGAGCCTACATGAGTAAGGTACTCAAAGGGACGTGGTTTTGGAAAAAATGGGCGGCTCGTTCCACAGCAGGTAGGAACCATCTGCTGCCTCATAAGGTGTCAGATAGACATAGCAAACAGATGATGTCAGCTGTGTGGTAATGAGACAGAAAGGACTTGCATCTGCTAAGAAATGCACAGGGCCAGCTTCTGACACCCTCTGACTCTTCTGACTGTCTTACCTCTGCATGCATGGCCCTAGAGAAGACACTGGCAGTATTCGCATCAGGAGGTACTCCTGTGAGGAGGCAGTGGAGTGATCTGAGCCCAGCTAAAGTGCTAATGCTCCATAAATCCCAGGAGACAGCATTGTCTAAAGGATTAGTACAGTAATTAACAGGCTCTCTAAACACCTCTGAGTTTCCAGAAGTTCAGTATTAATGACCTCACCTCGACGTTCCTGGCTAGACTCCAGCCAGCAAGGGTTATTTGAACTTTATGCAGTTCAACTAGGGAGTATAATGGTTTCAAAAATAGTTTTCTCCATCACAGCATTACAGAACAGGATATGTCTTTGTGTGTTAGAGTCTATACCTGCACTTTGTTACTGAGGCTAGGCTGAATGTCCCAGGATTCAGAAAAGCACCAGGTTAGCTTCAGGAGTCCATTTATGCAGGCACTGCCACTGGGACATGAAGCTAGAGTTCAGGAATTCTCAGGGTTCAATGTAATGTGTGCAACTGTGGCTTTTCCTGACTGCGCAAGTCTTGCCTCTTTCCTCCACACCACACCTCTCTCTGACATAATGGCAGGTCTGTGACCCATTGCAGGGGGGCCTTTTATCTCTCTCCCTGTGAATTGCCCAAGCAGCAGCATGGGGATGAGGCCACCTCAGGGTTACTGCTGGCTGACCATAGTTTTCCTTGATAGGGTGGTGGAAGCCAGCCGAAGCATGGCTCAAGACCAGGGCATCCTGAAACCTGCCACTGAGCATCCCTTGCCAGCTCCCTATGGCCGGCAGCAGGCGAGCTGTCATCACCCTGTGCTCCTCTGGCTGTCATGAACGGATGCTGGACCCACTGCAGCACTGCCAGCCACCCCCTCTTGGACAGAAAACCATGTAATCATAGGTCAGACACCACCTGGTTTTGGGTCTTATAGTAGAGATGTTGCCCCTGTACTGAGCAGGACAGATAGCATTGCTAATGCTCCTGCAGGGTTCAGGGTTGGCCACTGCTTGCTGCCTGAGGGAGTCCTGCATCCCTCCCCAGGAGTGGTCCCCATCCCCCTCCTGCCCTGTTACGTTTTCATTGGTGGCAGTTTGCCCCAGACCATAATGGCTAGGTGTGTCCTGCTCTCTGTTTCACCCTCCTGGCCTTTTTTCTGCCCCCTTCCAAACTGATTGGGCTGCAGTAAGCAATGTGCACAGCAGCACTCAGAGCACCATATGCTGCTGGGTGGTTTCCATGCTGCCCTGTCCTGTCTGGATCCAGGTGTCATCTCTGCTCCTATCCATCCATAGGCGAGGGTGCCCAGGAAAAGTGTGAGTGGTCTGGGGGTAAAGCAGCCTTTTAATTTCTCCTCACCCTGACTCCACAGCCTTCTCTTTTCTGCCTTTTTCTCTCTTTGCTCTCCTTCTTTCCCTCAGCTCACCTTTCCAGGATGCCCTGCCCTTGCTTTCTCCACTTAAGTGGCTCCGGGGCAGGCTGGAGGAACCTGCAGGGAAAGGCAAGGAGCCTGCCAGCTCCTCCAGGTGCTGCCCCTCTGTCCCACTGTTGAGGGCTGCCAGGAGGACAGTTGGTATCCTCAGCCATACAAAGCAGCCAGAGATACTTAGCACAGAGTCTGTCATCTTGTGCCTGAGGGTGAATGCAAGGAGAGCAAAGGGGAGGGAATACCTCTTCCCACTGTGCACTGCTTAGAAAGAAACGTGGTTTGTTATGATGCCAGAGCATCAAGCATGTTATTGCTTAATTTGCCTTGTGGGCCTTTTGCATGGCTTACATCATAGCATTTCAGCTCAGACCCATATGTTATCAGATGCTAAAAGGACTAATCTGAAAAATATCTGACACTCTATGTAACTCTTCTAACTGCTGAAATAGTTTAAACAGATATGCTGTGCTTCTGGTGCTTCTGTTAACATGCTATTAGACACCCATAAAAATGCTCGTTACACAAATAGACAGAGGCTTTTGTATGCCTAAAACCAAAGATCATGCCCAGTTCTGGGAGAGGTCTCATGCTGAAAGAAGGAATTAAAACTTTGTTGAAGAATAAGAACAGACAAAAATTTCCTTTGCAACTCTTTCAAATTTATCTCCCTTGCCTACCTGACCATGCACTACATTTGATACTCTGGGCTGCACAAAACGGTCAATGTTTGACTGATGCCTTGCATGCAAGCACAAATCCAGCCCTTCTGTGTGCAGGGTGTTCACAGGTAAACTCAAAGACAGAGGAAAACTGGCTGGAGTTTGTGACCCAGCCAGACTCCACTCCCACTGTGCCTGACGTTGTGGTGGACAAGATGTTGGCATCTTTCCTGTTTCTTTGCCCTTCTGATTTGTCAACATCGCAAGAGACTTTTTGATCTTTATTTATGGGTTTGTGTCTTCTATCTGTCCAGTACTGCCTTTTCACTTCATTACTGTACACTCTCCATCCCAGAGCCCCATTTTGGTGGTGTTGCCAGGCTTGCCCACTGCATTTTTCTCCCAGGCACCAGCTCAGGACATTAGTGTGATTGATCCAAAGGACGAGCTTGAATTTAGCCCTCTGAGGTTAAAAGGAACCCCTCTACTTGTGGTTCTGCATAAAATATGGCAGCCTGGGAGCCAGATGACATAGCATTGTCAGCTACAAAACAGTGGCCCAGTCCTGGAAGGGAAGAGAAGTGTAGCTGACCATAGTCTGGAAGGGAATATTCCCATCCACTTGAAGTGCCTTATCCTGAAGTCCCTCAGGGAAACAGCAAGTATGGGCAGATGTAAAACAATACCGTGCATGCGGCTGGGTAAAGCAGAACCATCCCTCCTTATACCAGGAACAGGAGGGATGTCTAGCAAGTAATTGCGTATTTGAAGAAGATAATTGAATTCAACCCTTCCAGCTCGCTCATAGAAGACATGCCTTGGCTGAAGCTGAGTCAGTGTCCTTAAACTAATTTTTCTTGCCTGCTATAGAACTGCCTGAGAAAGCTCACATGACTAAACGGACTAGCAGCTCCTTTCACAGTCTGTCGGCCTCCTTTAACACATCCTTTTTTCATGAGACCTTGCAGCAGGCAGAGTTAGTGTCCTAAGCATAACTGGGTTGAGTACTGAATCATTTACACAGCCCACATCTCAATATGTGTGCTGCCTGCATTTATGCAGTTGGGAACATGCCACTTAAAGAATAAACAAAAAGAAAATATTTATTATAGTTACTAACTAGGTAAAACAATGGAGATGTCACAGATGTTTTTGCCAGATCCCCTTAATTTCAAAATTAATCAGCTGACACTGTTCAAAGACTGCGTGCCTTCCTGCGTAAAAAAGAATCAAGGGACTATAGGCAGTTAGTTGCCCTGAAGGGCAATTGAGACTATATCCTGGTTTCCCTTTTATTTCATCCATAACTGCCAGAAACCCTTTCCTACTGCATTCATTTAGCTTTCAGTGCTCTTAATCTGAAATTGACTTTGCCTGCCCCCTACCACAACTTTTTTAATGCACGAGTAGCACTGGATAGGATAGATCAGCATTAAAGCGAGACCAGAAATCTGATCAATTTTTGGCTTATTCTTGTTGCCTACAGCAACACAGCCTGTGTAGATTTTCTGAGGGGCTGCACTTCAATGCACAAGTTGACTAAAAAAAAAAATTAATTAACCTTCTTGACTTTTACCTTGCTTAGGCTATTTCCCACTTCCACAAGTGTCTTTTATTTCTCTTCCAATTGCATAGAAACAAAAATGTAACTCAACACCATCAACTGAAAAAGAAACCAGACGATGCATTTCCACATGATTAAGTCCTTTATGTTTTTCTTTTCTAAGTACAGTTTCAAGTAACAAACTCAGAGGTACCTCCTTTTGCACATATGTCTTTAAGAGATGTTTTTAATCAAAAAGTTATAACAGTTATGGAACAAGGAACTTTCATCTCCATTTGGTGTAGACTAAGGTAGGGAGGCAATAGAGTGCCAGTGCTGTAGGGTAGCCTCCCCCAGCTTGTCAGCTTACATGGGTCAGATTGTTAATGGAAATACAGTTTTTAGTAATTATAGCTGTGCAAATAGTGTGGACATAAATGCTGCTGGGCACCTTCTTGTGAGAAATAACTGGTTCATACCTGGGTGAACACAGGAAATGTAGGCTGTTAACTGTGAAAGCAACGGAGATGGCCAAGGCACAAGGTGTGCCGCTGAAAAACCTGTCTACCTCGGTCCATCTTCACCTTTCACAGTGCCTGTCCCAGAAACACACAGGTCCTGTTCAGGTGAAGAACTTGTTTCCTTGTGGCTAGTATCAGAGGTCTCTCCGGCACTATATACCAATTTGTTTTCCACCTACGAACAGCTGTAGTGAGATGATGGTCCATGAGAGACTAGACGAGCCTCTGGGCTGAGGCATGGCAGATCCTACCAACTGTGGCAATTGAAGAAGTGACAAAATTGGCAATGCCAAAGTACAACCTGGTAATTAGTGGCAATCCTTGCAAGAAGTCCACAGCACACCTCAGAGAAACCCAGTTTACCAACCCCTATGGTCCTGGGGAGCAGTGAGAAAACATTACCTGTTCTGCTGCTAACCCCACTGCAGAAACAAAATTCTCAGTCCTCTGCAAGTAAAATGCTGCATCAGCTGGATGAAGAGTGGCACCTGGCTGCAGCCACCCAGGACTTAAGCTGTGATCTCGGAGAAGAAGAATTAGATGGGCAAAAGACCAAAAGGCAAAACTGCGTCCCCATTTGGGTGTAAGAAACAGAGCTTTGTTTTCTAGCAGTTTGTCATTTTGTTCTCTGAGGCCAGGGTAGAATTAAGACACATGGTAACCAGGACAAACATCAGACTGAGGATTAGGCTCAGCATTTATGTGCTGTTTTGGAAGACGGGTGTGTTTCTACTCAGAAGTGTGGAAAAGTCAGAGCAGCAAGGACACAAGAATGCTCTAATGAGCATAATTCAGACATCACACAGGCCTGCTAATTGGAACAGTGCCTGGGATTTGTTAGATGACCACCACATAAACATGCCCCAGCCAATCAGTTAAGTCACTCTTCCTCCATTCTTAGAGTAAATGAGGAAAGGCTTCAGTTTCTGGAATCATATTTCTGTAAATTGCAGGAATACGTTGTCATTTTGTTTCTGCCAGGGAGGGTCTCATCTTTCCAAGAGGCAAGCAGCCCTATCCCCGCTATGCAGCAGGCTCCCATGCTGACTGAACAGCACTATTAGTTTCACATTTATTTGCTTCCAGTCGTGCTTGCAGAGGGGTAACTTTTACTGGGCTGTTTCTAGCCACTGTGCACAGTTGTTTGCAGTGGAGATGCAAATACTATCCGCTTCTTCAACAACAGCTTGCGACGTTATGGAGTTATTCAGCAGTCCCATTGGCTTTCTTCTTCCTCTTAGTACTTGCTCTTGATGACCAGGATGGTGTTCCTGTTAGCTTAGGAGACACAAGAAAGATGACAGCTGCACACAGACTCTCCAGAATAGGCTTTCCACGAACTAAACAAAGTGCTTCGCTTGTCCCTGGGCGTTGCACTCTGGCTGGAGCACGTAGGTTTTAGGGGAACGGGGACCATGCGTGGGCTCAAAGCAGAGCTGCAACTCCCAGCTATTCAGTCCAAAGGCCTCAGGTGCTGCCCCAAACAGTGGTGCGAAATTCCAAAGTGTTACAGCTATGCTGAGTTCTTACTCCCTCTCATAAGCAAGAAATTTGTCCCACTCCTTTCCAGTTACGCCCTCTGAACTATTCCTGCCTTCCTTCCCCAAAGGTCCTAAATACTCGCTGCTGGGAAACTTCTTGCCCTCTTCCACAGGGAGATGTCCAAGAAGACTTCCAAAGCAGTCTATAGGGAATGGGAGCAACAGAGAGATGCTCTTTGCTTGCTGTCTTTGAAGCTGGTCATGGCCTATAACACATGCACCCTAAAGTCATCTCCTGAGCACCAGTCATCATGGAACAGGACCAAACTATATTCCTGAGCATTATAAACAGCTTTGTTGTGTTTCAGTTGCCAGCAGTGGCCTTAAGACATTTTTCTCTCCTTTTCTATTAACAGTTCCAGGCTCAGATGCATTTTTGTCCCGGGGTCCTTCCAAGAACTGGGGTATTGCATGGAATTGGTATTTCATAATCCAAAGATACACGATTTGCAGCTGAAACTTCCTGCAAATTAGCTGAGAGACAACCCAAAAGTGTGTTAGCAGCTATAAAAAGGTTACTACTATACAGTACTGTGGCATTATCACTGTCACTTGCATTAATAGCAGCTATCCTATTTTAATCCTAGTCATTGCAGTAGTGATTGCTATTAGCAAAGCAGTTATTCATGCCATTTGCAAGCCTTTGCAGCTTTGTGAATGAAGGCAGGAACATTTGTTATCTTTTGAGAAGCTGCAGACTGCTTATGTGCATAACCAAACTATGGTGATATTGAGGTTAATCAGCACATGCAAATGAGGGCTACAATCCTTGTAGAAGGTTTTCTCCTCAGGGCAAGTCATTACTCTTCAAAAAGCAAGAAAAGCAGCAAAGTTCCTCCTGGGAAGGGTAGAGGTGAAGACTCTGTGCATTTAACCCAGTTATCTTCATTTTTATGTTAAAAGCGAGCAACTTTTTCTGTGGGGAGGCACGAAAGCATTAATGATTCATAAGCAAGATTCTCTTTGCCCAACTACTTTAGAGCTTTTGCACTTCCCCAAACCCCTCCTTTGGAATCTGACCGTAGGCATTTCTCCTGTTTAATACAATAGTGGAAAAGGCTGTTCTAGAGAGGCAGGATTCAGCATGCACAACATGGGTCATTTTGTACTTGGACTGCATGAATCAGATATACTGGGGAGAGGGATGGTGGGTAATTTACTAGTCTGAGTACAAGAATGGGAGTTAGGACCACCGTATTTAGCCATATAGATAGATCAGCAATTCCTGGAAATGTTAACTGTTGAACACCTTCCCACTATTCACAGGCAAAGCCAAGCTGGTAGATCAGTGTTAACTACCACAACAGAGAGCTTGACCTGCACTTCAAAATCTTTACAGAAGCCTAGCTAAGTAGCCATGTGGCCAGTGCATGCCACTCTCACTGCTGCCACTGTTACTTTGCTATTAGCAGCAAATGGGATACCCTCTGCCTTTAGAGGGATTCCAGCCTGCAAGGTCTTCGGGACTGTCACAGAGAGAGCAGACCTTTTAGAGTTACTAAGTGAGACCCTTGGGAGAGTTTACATTTGGATGAGTGCAGTTATGTGCCTCAGGCAAAATAAACCTCTTGTATGGGCAGTGGATAACATCCTGCAAGTATTTGCCACATAGGTACAGTATTTATTTACAGGTAGATGGAACAGCTGGTTACACAACTACAGTCATTGGACACTCATGTTACTGCTTGGATGTACAAGGATGGTTGTGACCTTGTTGTCTCAACCTCAGCCACCAAGTAATAGCACTGTTTAAACTAGCCACCCTCCTGTCCTAAAGCGACTGTGGTGCATTTGCTGCCAGGAGCGAGCTGAGGCTCCATGTTGGTAGTGGGTGAGAGCATCTGCTGTCAAAGCGCTGTCTGTGCCCCCAGGCTTTGAAGGACTCTAACCCAGCCTTCAGACTGAAAGTTTCTATTGCACTTCATCATCTCAACTCCCACCCACCATCTCTCCAAAAAATCAGGGAAAACATTTGCTCTTTGGTGCAAGAGATTGTTCAGCTTCTAAGTCACCGGATGCTTCTTTTCTGAAGTAATTCTCACTACCATAGCTGTCATAGCAGAGTATTGACACAGTGTCTGGTTTCAGGCCAACATACAGAAAGTCAAGCTGTGCATTTGTTTACTCCTTCTCCAGGCTGGAAAGAGCACTGCTGAGATCCTGGGTCTCCTCACTGGCTTCAGGAAGAAAGCCCTGGATAGGTGTCTTCAAGCCAAGGGCTTCCCTGCCAGAGTGGGAGCACTTAACACCCTTGAAAGCAAGCTGCAGCCAAGAATGGCTGACCTTTGAAACCTCCACACATGCCTAGGGCATGACGCACTGCAATGCACTCAGATGGCTGCCTTATTAGAGCAATGCTCTGAATACTTTTGGATCTCCCAGGTCAGCCAGGTCTCTGGGTGCCACTCCTTAACTGTAAGGGCTCTTCAACCTCTGCTCTGAAGTTCATCGTATTCCTCAGGCAGTATGGCACATTTCCCATCACCTCAGTTTGCCATGAATAATACCTTGCTTGCTAAATGTCACAAAGCTTGATGGGCTTGATGGTAAAGCTGTTTATCTTTTACTCCTGAGACAGAACCTCATAACATCCCCTTTGTTCTGCTCCCCCTAAAAAGCTCTTTCCATTTCTTTAAATCTGAAAGATGTGGTGCATGCATGTGGGAAAGTGGTAGGAAACAGACAAACTCAGCCCTTTTCGATCTTCAAATAAAAATATTCCCAAAGAACATCCTGGAACTATGTGCTGACATTGATGATGTGATCCTGGTGAAATACCAAAGAAGAAGCAGCAAGCATGCCGTTCTCCTGCAGCTGAGAATCTACTGCAGTCATCTATGGTCAAAGCCAAGAGCTGTTCTGCTGCTGAGCCACTAGAGTACTTGTCATTCAAATGAAGTTAGAATCATGGAATCATAGAATAGTTTGGAAGGGACATTTAAAGGCCATCTAGTCCAACCTCCCCTGCAATGAGCAGAGACATCTTCAATTACATCTGATTCCTCAGAGCCCTGTCCAACCTGACCTTGAAAGTTTCCAGGGATGGCACATCTACCACCTCTCTGGGCAACCTGTTCCAATGTTTCATCACGCTTATTGTAAAAAAACTCTTCCTTATATCTAGTCTAAATCTACACTTTTAGTTTAAAGCTATTACCTTCCATGCTATTGCAACAGGTCTTGCTAAAAAGTTTGCCTCCATCTTTCCTGGAGGCTCCCTTTAATTACTGGAAGGCTGCTATAAGGTCTCCCTGGAGCCTTTTGTTCCCCAAGCTGAATAACCCTAACTCTCTCAGCCTGTCATCACAGCAGAGGGGCTCCAGCCCTCTGATTATTTTTGTGGCCCTCCTCTGGACCTGTTCCAACAGGTCCATGTCCTTCCTGTGCTGAGGACGCCAGAGCTGGACACAGTACTCCAGGTGGGGTCTCATGAGAGTGGACTAGTGGGACAGGATCACCTCCCTTGATCTGCTGGCCACAGTTCTTTTGATGCAGCCCAGGATACAGTTGGATTTCTGGGCTGCAAAAGTTGTAGGACAGCAAGTGAAGGTTAGTAAAAATATCATGATTGACACACCTGAAGTCCTAGAATGGCAATTTTAACTCATTATGAGAGGCACAGAAATATTCAGATAGGCTCTTGACTGTATCGGGCAGCCAAATAAAGACGTGAGGGTAGAATGACGGCAAAGACAATCCTGTTAACTGGACTTCAGGTTACCTGGACTTCAGATTTGTTACCTGGACTTCAGTAATCACAATTTCCTCTTTGGATTTGGTAAAGCTGTTGGTAACAGACCATGTAAGTTCTATTTGAAGGAAGTTGGCACTTGGAAATGGAAGTAATAGGGACTAAAGTATAAGAGTTCTTTTCCGTTATTTCATTGATATGACCCAGAGTGTGAGATTTAGTACCATGACAACTGAACTGCTGATTATAAAACAGACACAAGATAGCTGTGGTCTGCCAGTTCTTATTTGGAATTTTATTACTTTGAGCTTTATTTCATAATCATTAGCCAACAGATAAATATTGCATGTTTTAGTTGAATACGGTAAGATGGTGTGTGCAGATGCTAAGATGTCAGAATTACAGGGCTTGGTTTTTTTTTAGATGATTAAAATGGTTCATGTATCACTAGAATGGTATTATTTTGTCTTCTAGAGCTTTCACTAGGGGATGACTTTAAAACTGGATGTTGAATTGCAGCTTCCTGAATTCATACTGTGGCCTTTATTCCCTATAGTTTTGGATTACTGCTTCTACAGTGCTAGTAGTTCCCATTGCTTTTTCCAGGAATGATGCTGTAGGTGCAGGTATCTGACTCTCCTCATATACATTCAGCAGATTACTGTCTGTTTCTGTGGAGGATCTGACTTACCTCACCCTCAGCTTTGGGTCTTGAGGGTGCAAAGGCGGAGCAAAAGATGGGAGCATCCTAAGAACCAGAACTCAGGATGAGAATTGCACTTTGGAGATTCTATCTCTTTGCCACATATAGAGGGCCCAGGAACCATCACTTGGGCATCTTCAGTGACTCACTTTCTGTTTGGGATGAATCCATTGTGTTTAGGGTTATTTCAATGAAATGAGAGACACACTGCCATCCTTGACCCTAGTCATCCTTGACCCTAGTCATCCTTGACCCTAGTCTGAGTCCCCTCAGTCCTCCACCTTGCCAGTCCCTTCTCAATTGTGGCCCCATGAAGGCTCTTCTGCAAGCTGTGATCCAGCCTGTCCAATTGCGGAAGCAAGAGACATTCCCTTTCCATCTCTTCACAGCTGTACATGTCAAATACCACCCTCATTTTTTCCCCTCTACTGGGCAAGGTGTTTCCTCTTGGATGTAGGCAATTTTGCAGCTGCTGCATGGCCTTGTTGAGCCATTTTTCCTTTCCTGTCACTGAGCATGCACTGAACATCAGGAAATCATTACAGAAAACAGGGTGCCTGTATGTGTGTGTACACGTAGCAAACACATCACCCAATTGTCTGCAGTAATGTGCAGGGTAAGTTAAAATACCTCCCACACAATATTTGGCTTCTGAAGCTTGGTTCCAAATTGACCATTACCAGAGTAATGATTTAATCAGTTGTTAACAATCACTGTATCCCTACCAACTGATGAGCATGTAACCTTGCAACAACTCCCTCGCCACATCCTCTGTTGCTGTCATCAGAAGATCTAGCCTTACTTTGTGTGGTTTCTGTGCACTGCTACCATGGTTCTTCTCTCCTGAGTTCCCAGGGCAACACATCAAGTGCAGGTGAATCTGCTGTCCCCAAGGGGAAGAAACAAAATGGAAACATCAGCAGCTGCCATTTATGTTAAACATCCAGCTTCCAACTAAAGTTGGTGCTAGCTTACCTCCTGGACCTTTCTACCTCTTAGAAAGTGAGGTCTAGCTTTCAAGGGAAATTCATTCTGTTCATACTGTTGGCTTTGTTTCAGGCTTAGACAATCTGGGCCATGCTTAGAAAGTGCAGAGCTCTAAATAACCTCTGGTGGAGAGAGCCATACTGTCCTCAACTCCATTGATATTGCAGCCTTCCTAGATGTGCATGGGCCTGATCATGTTCCACCTCTTCCATGCTGGGACATGTGAAACTTTCTTTAAGTCCTTGTCTTGATGGGTGGAAATGAGGGCATCAGGAACATACCACTGATTTGTGACATTTGCACTGCCACACTTAGTCTGGAGATACGTGGAATTATTTTGCAATCAGTGGAACTTTTCTAATAAGAGCTACTTTGTAATGACTCCAGCAAAAGATCATAGTATCAGGTAGAAGGAACAGACCGCGACGAAAAATCCCCAAGGCTCTGTGTGTTTTTTTCTGAGTGCTAAAATGAGAATTAGCCCTGAAGGGTTCCCAGTGCAGTTAGGATTACTATTAATTAACAGTTAAGGGTCTGTTATTAATAAAGAAGAGTTGTCAGGCTCATAGTCTGAGCTAAATTGATGTTCTTTGCTTGGGCTATACAGGTTAATCATCAGCAAGTAGCAGTAACATCTTGAGGCCTTTGATATAGTTTTCTTCCCATCAGCTGTAGCAGAGACAAAGAGAACTAACTTGGGCAATGCGTCATCCAAATCATACGCTCATAACTGGGTGGAGTTGGCATGCTAAGAGCATACCCAGCTGTGGGCTGCAGAAATGAGGAGATGGTTTGCTTGTTTTTGCTGTAGTGTTCCCTGAGGCCATCTGCTTCCCAACCTTGTGGAGAAGTGCAGAGGCAGAAGCTTGGCAGAGAGAGACAATGGGCTAAAGACAGCATGGAATGACAAACAATGTTTTTGCAAGGACAGCCACAAGGATGTGTTCCCTAAAGCATCGGGTCTGTGTCAAATGTGAGATGAGGTCCTGTTGACTCTGAGTGGTTCTTATGGTACTTAATTGCTTCAGAAATCCCCTATCTTCCTCTCCCACCCAAGAAGGCCAGAGGGGATGCTTGAGGAGGAGACTGGCCTCTCAAAGCATCCCACTTCCATTTCAACAGCCTGCAGTGGAAGATATGAGGCGTATCCTTCATTCCTCAGTAGTAGTACTGTGCAATAGTAGGCTGGCTTGGGCTTGCTCTGAGGTGACAGGACCCTACCCAACTAAGATGTTCAGGTGAGGCCAATAGCCTGAGCACCCAGACTCCAGGCTACAAGACCCCTCTACATGCAACGGCAAGACAGAGAAGTTGTCAGAGGGGAACTGAACCTGTTCTGAGGTCTGACTGGCCCCCCATTTTTTCACTTTTTGTGTTGAGAATGGAGGAGAGGTGGTGACAGAAAACCCACATCTGTCCCTCCTTCTTTTCCTTCCTTCCTCCCTTCCTCCATCTCTCCATTCTTCTTCCATTCCTCCATCCCTTCATTCCTCCATCCCTCCTCAGTTTGGCAACTCATTCAGGAGGAATCTGACCTACATGATTCTACCAGGCCTGGGAACAAATGGATGTGAAAGACATCCAAGATGTCTTTGCTACATTCCTCCCTCCTTTGCTCACTCCTAGCTTTCTTCCTCTTTCTTCACGCTTGTCAATAGCAAATGACTTTACATACTAATATCACATAAGGGCAGCCAGATCAGATATCTGCCCAGCCCTCTCTCCAAGAGTGGCAGATAGATGGAGAAGGGTAAGAGCAGGGCAAAGATACACAATAGTTCCACCTTATATAACTCCATCCGTTTTCAGTTCAGATATTTCCCACATCTGATGTGATGTCCATGGATTTAGTAATTCTCATTGGATTACTGTCTAAAATCTGGATCCCCCTTGAACCTATGGAAACTTCTACAATTCACAACCTCTTGCAGCAAGGAGTTCTCCAAGTTCCCTACACCTCACATGAAGAGCCACGTATTTCTGAGTATGGTGCCCAGTAGTTTTGATTCCTAACTCAGTTTCTTGTATTGGAGGAGTGAGCAGCCAGTCCTTTCCTACCCTCTGCAAGAAAATTATGTTTCCATAGACCTTTGTGATACCTCCCCTTAACTGTCCTTTGTTCCAGACTAATGAGCCCTAGCCTACTCAGTGCCCTCCGGACTTCACCAGCTCCAGATATTTGCTTACCCATGTCGCCTTCCAAACCTTCTCCCATAATGCTCTTTCTACTCTGAGACAAGAAGACCAGAGGACCACTCATTGTGTTTAAGATCTGCACAAATCATGAATTTATACAGTGGCATGACGATGGCATCTAATAATTCCTAGTATCTGATTTGCTTTATTGATTGTTACTGAGCAGTGAGGTGACATTTTTGTAGAGCAGGTTCTCACAGCCCCAAGACTGTGTCATTTCTGCTCCCCACCATCCCTCATCAACCTTGAGTAGTAACGGTCAGGGTAAAGCTAATAATTCTAATTTAAGAAACTAAAAATGTTGTAACTAGGAACAAGAGTGTCTGCCAGAGACCTCCGTAAGGATGAGTCAGAAACTCAGGGAACAGTGGCCCACAAAGACAGAACAAGACCTTTACAACACTCTTTGGATCCAGAAAGATGGTGGCTAGTGACCTGACACAGTCTGCTGAGCAGCTGGGCCAGTACAACACATAAACAATTTAATCCAGCACCTCTTTTACTGAAAATGAATAACAAAACCTTAATAAATCAACAATTACTTATTGCTGTATTTGGGATAATAAATTCTTTAGTTTATCAGTAGCTTGTGGCTTCCATAGCATGTTCTTTGAACAGTTTGCCTTTCAGTTACATCCCCTTTCTCTCCTGAACAATAAATTAGCATTCATTTTTCTTTTAAAGGAAAAGAGGGGAAAAAGAGGATATATTACAATTTTTTTCAAAGCAAAAAGAAAAATGCAACATATTTTTGACATATATCTTAAAATAATATGAGGATAACTTTCTCCGCGTGTTAGATGCCTATGCATAAATAATAAAGGACGTTATGTTATTTACAGTGTTACACAATAAACTAAGAGAGTCTCATTTAACACATAATCCATAAAGACAGTAAATGATGAGAACATCCAAGTATGTACAAGATGTATTTACAATAGAATAGAGAATTACAAATGAAGATAATTGGCCATGTTCTTTGTCTGCCCTTCTCTGCAGCATTTCATAGGTGCTTTTTTTTGTTTCTTACTAGAAGTAAGTCCCAGCTGATGGTAAGTAGCCACACTGCAGGGCCAAGAAGTGTTCAACAGGCTGAGAAGTGTGCCCTTTGAGGGGAGGCAAGTTTGCTATCCTGGATGCTCAGGAAACTGCTTGTAATGTGTGTGAGAGAAGCAGGGAGATGCAGAGTTGTTGTTTTGGAGGACTGGAAAGATAAGGAGCTTTTCTGTTTCCCTGATAAAGGCAGTGATTGATCTCTTAAACCTAGGGGTGTTGTGGTGGCTCAGGTGAGGAAGGGAATAGCTGGGCCAAGATGAGGGAGTAGGTTTTTCTCTGTTACATGAGAACCCCTGTGGAGCTGTAATGATTTACAGCTGAACAGGTAGGCTGTACCAGGTTGTGCACAACATATCCCAGCTATACACCCCTGAAGGAAGCTTTTTATCCTGGAATATAAACACATACACAGGGAAAACTCACAGCTCAAGTTAAATGACATGGGAAGAAACCAGGACAATCTGAACAAATCTGCCACCACTGGAATAATTCCCTGTCCTTCAAAGTACATTTCTCCTTGCCATGCCTTTCAGCCAGAAGTTGGCAAGGGTTACACAGTGATGGCTCAAGGGTGTTGGGACTGCCTAGCTCAGAGGTCTGGGTAATGAAACGAATATCCCCAACAGGGGAGCTGGCCTTTCCCGTAGGCACTTGCTGGCTCTGCTCCATGCTGCTGCAGTCTCCAGCCCCTTGGCCAGCAGGAGCTGGTTGCAGCCTGCCAGCAGAACCTGTGGCCATGTAGACTTGCTGACTTTGGGGTGTGGACTTGACTGACGCGGTGCACCCTCACAGTGTGCTAAAAGCAAGTCCAGAGGTGAGGGACCGCGTCCTGCTCCCGCTTCTGTGAGTGCCAAGCCAGGGCAACTCCTGTAACTTGCTGTTGCATGAATTGTGCTGTAAGGCTGGGTTCTCCCCAAAGACCTAAGGGCTTAGGCAGCCTTATCCCCAATTGTATTTTCTTGTTCTTAGGTCCATGTGAAGTCCCCAGCCTAATTTCATGCTTACTCTGTAACACACTACTATATGTACCAGGCAGAGGAGGAGCAGGGACTGCACACAACTTTGACTTTGAGGCACTGCAACAGAAGTGTGATGTTTTTCCCTAGACCTACACCAAATAACTCTCGTGTACAGCTCCCAAGCATGCAATTGCTCCTTTGTTTTATACTGGCCCTTTATAATAACAGTGTTAGTAGACAAATAATTTACTCCACTTCAAGGCAGGTTTCCTTTCCATCCTGATTGATCTGTCTGGGCTACCACAGACACTTCAATGAGAGCTGGCCTTGTGGATGATCTATACTGGAGGAGATTACAGAAGACCTGTGTTATAATCTCTATTCTGCCACTAAGATGGGTGATTTGGGGGCAAATCTCTTGTTTCTCTTCCATCCTTTTTCTGTCTTGTCTGTCCTGTAAGATCTTTGCAGTATCAGAGACCTTACAGAACGGATAGATTTTCAAGTGCCTCTGGAAACTCAGCAGTGCAAATCCTTTAGAAACTGGTGGTCTGCATCAGGAAAGCCCACCTGGCCCTCTGTGCTACTGAGTTGCAGAGTTACTGGGGAGGTGGATGTTCTGCTGCATGGGACTGCAGATAAATAGGCATGACTAAAGGGATGAAAATGAGTGTGTGGTATTTAGAATTTGTAGAGAGCTTTTCTTTTGGTCTGAAAAGGCAAAGTGTGTTCAAGTACATGCCAGCTAGGGAAAAAACGGCAAAGGGGACTTAAGTCCAGACATAATGTATTTGACAAGCTTTGCCATCTCCCATAGACTTCTCAAATAAGCAGTGCTATTTCAGCCACCATGTAACCCAAAGCTGTGCTAGTTTCCTAGCCTTTTGCTCCTACCATCATCATCCTAGTGTACAACTTTGTCATCATCTTTTTCCTGTACTAAGGTTTTTTCTCCTTTTTCTGCTGAATCTGGTGGTCAGGTGGATTTACCCATGTTCTTAGTAATGGGATGTAGTTAACTTATACAGTGAGCAACTCACTGATTTTCATCATCCTGATAAACAGCTTCATTTACTAGACTTTTCTTTCATGTCTCAAATCAATTGGACACCTTGTTCAGCAAAACTCTTAAGCGTATGCTTAACTTTATGCATGCGCTGGATGCATCAATGGGAGTCTAGCACATGCTGAAGATAACTTTTGCTGGGATTAGCATAAGCATATGCTTGAACAATTTACTGAGGAACTTCAGTTCTTCAGGTTTACATCTCACAAAATTTCCTTGACTTATTTCTCTTCATTTAACTGGGACCAGGATGTGGCCCAAAGGATGAGTGTAATTTGGCTGAAATTCTTTTTCTCTTGACATGGCTCTTATTTAGAGTTCAGTAATACCTGTAGAACATATGTTCTCATTTTCAGAATCCCCGGAGTCTAGGAAAAACATTTGTTTTCCACATCAATCCTGAGTCTGTGCTGTGCCAACTGAACACACAACAAAAATCAAAAGAGAAGAGGCAGAGTGACCCTGACTAAACTGATAGGAATTCAGTGCAAAAGAGGCCATTTGCTTCTGTCTGAATGGATGCAACCACTCCAGCACTGACAGCATCCTTGTTCATTACTAGTCAAAGACTTCGAGGCCATCACTGGCTATATAAACACTGGTATCAAATAGTCACACACACTATGGTTGTAACCCAAGTGGTGTGCTTGCTGTTATAAATGGGCTTTGCATCAGTCTCGCCTCTCTCAGCCCAAATAATGGAGTCAATAAAGGCAAGTAGAAATGAACTCCATACTTCTGCTATGTCCTTACTACTTGCCTATACTTTTTAACCAGTCAGCAAATCAATTCTTCCCTGAAAGACATTTCTGTGTCCAACAGTAACCCTTACTCCAACAGCAAGTCTAACAAGGTATTGCTAGAAGCTTGTCAGGGTTCTTTCTGAGAAGAAGAAAGGGGAGAAAATTGAGAGGAAACAAAAGGATAAATCATCTATTAGAAACCAACATTAAAAAATAGAGGTGAAAACTGATTGCACTTTTATTAGTGGCATTTGTTTTCCAGCTAGATCTCTTCCTTGCTTGGTTACAGATATCCGTTATATTTGCCCCATTAACTTAAACTAATATAATTTTTTTTTTTCTTTTGTCTTTTTTTTTTCTTTTTTTTTCCTTTTTTTTTTCTTTTTTAATTGAGTATTGGGTTCAAAGCCTCAGCTAACCTAACCCCATTTTCTAAGGGATAACTAGAAGAATTAATATCTGGAAAATAATGAAATGGCAGCTCCTAGTGATTACAAGCTGACCTCTGATTAATAATATATTTGGTTTAAAATCACAGTATTACTTTCTTTCTATAAGTAACATTATTTAATGCAGGTTGGCTTTTTTTTGTTTCTTTTTTTTTTTTTTTTGTTATCCTGCTGTAATTAATAGTAGCATGCTGTTGGATCTACTATTATCCCAGTGCTCAAAGAAGCAAACCTTTTGGCTGGCAGAGAGCAGACAAAACTCATTTCATATACGGAAAGCAAATAAAACTCCTTATAGAAGAAAATATTTTTTGTTGTTTTTTCAGCTTTTTTTTTCCTCTTTTTTTTTTTTTTTCTGTGTGTAAGTGTGTGTTTCTGGTGGGGTGAGTAGGGTGGGAGTGCCATTACAGGGCTTTTTGATCTGGGGAGTCTACAACAAGCGACCAGAGGGACTTCTGCAATTCTTGCAAATCATACATCCAGTCATTATAATGCAGTGCACAAAAAAGCCAGGACAACTGAGGGCTAGAAGGTTTTGCAAAATACTATGGGACAGCAATCATTGTAACTGTACAAAACTTGCTCTCAACATAACATAACATAAAGGCACCATTGATATCTTTCTCCATTTTGAAATATTGCAAAAAATACTACACATGGCCCTTAACTGTATATACAGATTTTAATTTATATAAGTTTGATTTCCTTTCCTTTTTTCTTTTAGCAGAATTGCTAAAAAAATAAATTGTTTAATTTAAAGGTGGAATAATTCATTATAGAAAATAAAGTTTTACATATGACTGTGTATTTTGTTTATGTTTTATACAGTGATAGGGTCTTGGTTAGCTATTACGCTGGACAACCTTGCTTGCAATTCTATCTGTGTGAAGTGAATTGCTGCTCTCAGCCAGTCAGTAGGAAGTGGCTGGTTCTTGATTGGTTGCCATGAGGTATTGTGTCCTCAGGAAGGGATTATCTTAATCTGTTGTTTCATCTTCTATTGCATTCACAGAACTACTGCTGTCAGAACTTGTGTCAGAGTCTATTTCTACTCTGGTGGGCTTTGTTCTTTTTACACTCTGGCTGTTAGTGAGTTTCTTTAGAGGCTCCTGTGCTGGCTCATACTCTTGCATTGCCGCGTATTCCTCATCTTCTAATATTCTCAGAAGACTAGATGGCAGATTGTTGCTCTGATAGGCAGAACTGTGATGGTAAGAGTTGACCTGCTGAAGCTGGTGGTCATACTTCTCCCACAGTTGACGTGGGGTCACTAGAAACATCAGTCTCTCCTCTTTCATGAAGGGCCTCATGACCATAGAGGGACAGATATAGTTAAACTGGAAACTGGTGGGAATCATACAACTTTGGAGAAGTCAAAGTATGAAAATCTACAGGTGACCTGATCAGGTGTGGTCATAGCTGAGACATACCTGAAGAAAAGAGATGGGGAAAGGTTGCGAGCACAGGAGTGGTGGTGACGTAAACACAGCTGCTTTCGTGGGCTGGGAGGGAAAAGGCAAGGATCCCTTAAGATCCCCAGCATCCTCACACAGGGCTACCAGGGAAACTTTTCTGTTGCTATTAATTCTATAAAATTGCTGACATCTGGGATTCTGGACAAAAATGTTTGAGAGCAGGAGGAGCACGGCAAAGCCCCCGGGTCCGTTTGCCTCAGAAGAGCCATGGAGATGCTGTAAATTATTTGCCAGAATAACTTCCTGGAATGAATCCAGGAATGGGATTCAGAGGCGGGGGGGCTGCCAGAAACAAAATGCATTTGCAAGTATTTTCTCAAAAGGAAAATAGGTGCTGCACTTCTGGCAGGACTTGACCAGAACCGGGGAAGATTTGCAGCACCATCCCAGTAGCTTTGTGCTGCTCCACTCCTTGGGTGCTAGTTACCCTGGTTGGTAGGTCTATCTGCAAAGAAACATGGGGCATTATTTGTCCTTGTGTGGGAACAAATGCTGACAGAGAGGACTGTCTGGCCTAGTGTTCGTCATTGGTCTGCAAAATTTGCCCCTATTCCTTCATTAGTTTCTGTGGGAAGGGTAGTGGTCAAAGGCGATTTCTGAAAACGAAGCTGAGGCACCAGTACAGAGTGTGTCCCAAAGGAAGAGGACAAAAAATGTGAGACTCTCAGCTGGTTTGACTAAGTGGAGCTCCATAAGATACTATGAGGTCATGCAGATTCATGCCAGGTGAGGATCTTCTGCCTGAAACCTCTTGATCAAAGGCACAGTGCCCACCATGACGTTTTGCATAGCTTGGCTTTGCTTTTGTTCAGGCAGTTCACCTGCCTGAGTTTCATCTGTGTCCAAATCAAAGTCTTTCTAAGCTCCATTTCTTACACAGGCCCATTGAGATAAGTTACATGGCTATGACTGATGAAGTTATTTAGTTTTTCATTAGTAATTTATTTATCTGAATCTGAAATTACTAAAATAAATCTGAATCCAACTTTCTTATCCAATCTATGACTGTTGCATACATTACACTTGATTAAAACAGAATTATTGGATAAAAGACCGGGACAGATCCTGAACTGATGTGCAGTGGAGTAAATTGGTTTCAGTAGAGGCACATTGATTTACATCAACTGAGGAATAGGAGAAAGAAAAACAAAACTAGTTATGCGTGGGAATTATCAAGTTGGTTGCTAGTGAGAGCAGAGGACAATTAATAGGTTTATGCATTGGATGAATGAAATAATTCTTTATTTTTCCTTTCATCCCTTTCACATTTTTCAATAGGCCTTGTCTGAAAAAGTGAAGCCTTTCTAATTCCCCAGCTGGTACAGTGTTAGATGTACATCTTGACATACTGGATTTTAGCTAAACTGGTTCAGTTAATGCCCTAAGTTAGTAAAAAGCGTTCAGCATACTGTTCATGCTTCCATCAGTGTCAGGTTGCTCATACTGGGGTGTTTGTGCATTCACACATTTCTGGTGTATTCCCCCACACCATAATAGGGCAGCGCTAACAAGCTGCTGCCCGCGACCTGAGGCACAGGAGCCAAACATGTGCAGCTCTAGCCCATCCCAAAAGGAAGGTTAAACGGCGATAGATTTACCCAGCTTCATGGCCAAGAAGAGGTAAACCATGGTGGCTCAGTGAAAGGGGATCAGAGTGTATCCGCGGCCAGGCAACAAGCATTAACTAGTTACAGGCTGCCAACTTCATCATATAGTCCAGCCTTTCATGCAGAGATGGTGCTTTTTGATCTTCTCCCTTCTAAGATGGCTAAGGATGTTCTGAAATACAGGTGTTTGGGTCCTCTGCTCGTGCAAACACGGTGTCAGGGCATGGGATCCAACAAAAGTGTGGGGTAGCACAAGAGAAACCCTCATAATGTCTATTCTATTTAATTTCAAAATGGTGAAGTAGCTGGAGACTAGAGGGTGGAGGGAGCACAGCCTTGATCTACCGATTCACAGCACAGCAACATTCGATGGCTTCAGGAAGTAATTTGTCAGCTCATACATTCCTTTATGTTTCAGAGTCATTTTTAGTTGCAAATAACTGTCATTTTCCCCCTTATATACACACAGAGATACAGGCGATCCATCTCAGCAATAATCTGCCGTGTATTTCCTGCTTGCTAGAAACAGATGAGGCCTAATTTAATGCCCAGGGAACTATCTTCTGTATTCCAAACTCATGGTCATTTCAGGCACATGCCTGGTGAGTTATCACAGAAATGTCGCTGCTTTTCACCTGTAGCATAATCTTCAAGAAACAAAATAATTGACGAAATGCCTTCTTTCTTCTCATCGAAATGGAAAGGTATGCGCTCCTTCCCCTGTGCCCCTCCCCCAGGATCTAACCAGCTCACACCAGAATGATGCTCTGGGTGTCCCAGGCAATGGGGGAAGACAGTGCAAACAACCTTCGCTTCTCGCATGCAGATGCCCAAATATACTAAGCTGTAGTACTTGCCATCAGCGGGCGTGTGGCTGTGCGTCCTGTACGGTTCCCAGGCAGGAGACCATGCAGTATTTACTGCTGTAGGTCCTGATCCAGCAAAGCACTTAGGCGTGCGCTGAGCTCTAGCTGAGTGAGTAATCTCGCTGATTTCGTCGGGGCTACTTGCACAACTAAAAGTTGATCTTGTTGAAGTGCTCTGCTGGATTGGGGCCATGCCTGTTTGTGTCACGTGAGCCACATATTTAGAAATTAAATTCCACGGTAAAGAACAGGTAACTTTGTTATAAGGAGAGAGACAGTTCACTATCCTTAGTGGTCATACAGGCCTTATTTAGATAGCTCTCAGCAGTGGTGCCTTATTCCGCTGCTAAGTAGCTGTTCTTTGTGTAGCAAAGACAGTACCACAGAAATGGCTTTTGCTGCACTTGCACATTCATTTTTCTGGAAACTGCAATTTGTCTCCTACACAACTTGGTCTCCTTGGGGATTGACTGGCTGCATTTTTGACATCACAGACATCCCATGAGATCAAATCCCTTGTGATTTCACAATGCTGAGAGAATTGGTCCAGTAACCCTTTGTTTTCCTTTTCTTCTGCCTCTGTTTGTTGGGAGAAAAACTATTTTCAAATGTCTTGTTTCTTCTCAGTCTTTCTGTTGCTACTCTGGGGCCATCCCATGTTCTTGAGATGAAATCCTAACTTATAGCTGAGAAGACTTTTTCAGTAAAGGTTTTCTTACAACTGATGCATTTCAAGGCAGACCTTAGGTACTGATTAAGCAGCCTTTTCAGAGAAAAAGATTACTTTATTGGAAAACTCCTGGGTAGCTTTATTTACAACTACTCTTGGTTTAATGATGGCTTGCAGTTTGTGTTCCTTGCTTTTATTTAATAAAGTGTCAAGAGAATTTTTGAAGGACATAGCGTGCTTAGGAGCTGGAATCCCCCAGAAAGTAAGTGGCGACAGAATTCCTATATCGCTTAGAAGTCCTCCTCCTATGAATCAATAGACTGATTTCCCCATCTTTCTCCCCATCTTTTATGTCTCACAAAATCCCTCGGTCTTCTCACTTGCTTCTCCTAAGAAACCGGTAATTAGGCAAAGATCCGTTTTTACTTTACAGTTGAGATTTCTGACAAACGACTTCAGTGGAGCTTATCCAAATGTGAACTGCTGGCTATTAGGAATAAATCCAGCAGAGGCAAGAAGAAAAGAGATACTTTTGGTGAACTTTAAACTACTACCAAGCTCTCCACCTTTACGAATGAAGAGATATATGCCCTACATGAACAGCTGTGGTGCTGGGTTTCCTCCTGTGCTCCCAGGCCTTGAAACCGTCTGGGAACACCCAGCCTCGCCAGCTGAAAGCAATGAGGTGGTGTGTCCTACCTTTCACTGTGAGGAGAGTCTCGGTAGGAGTCAGGGGTTTCTCTTGCATGCCGGAGGAAGCTGTTGCCTTCCCGTGGTCCACCGATGCCATTGAGGCGTCCCCGGGGTCCTGCTGGGCTGGTGTGCCTGCTGTTCTCCATGGAGGAGCTGACGAGCACTGAGTGGCTTTCGGAAAGGATGCTTTCGGTGTGGCCATTACTCCAGCTAGAGAGCAGGAACCAGGAAAGGAGAAGAAGGGAGGGAAGCGTGAGAAGGGGCTTTGGTGGCAAAGGCAGATGAGCAGAATTTTAGCCAGGGGAGAGGAAGAGCTCTATTGCTGCTTGGGATGTGCAGCATAACCTTCAGATTGGTAACTGGGGCTGCAGAGTTTTGTGAATTGTATGAATCCACATGTATCAAGATGACTTTGTATGTGTGAATAAAAGGAGAGCGAAGGAGGGCTTTCCAGTCACCAGGACTGTCACTGATGTAGCAGTCTACATATACTGAAATTCACTGTGACAGTATTGGAATGATGTTCACTCAATAAAAATCTTTGTAAATTCCTGGAAAGAAAATTATAAGGAGAATGAGGTGACATGACACCAAATAATGTTAGACTTAAAATGAAAACACTGTGAAGGGAGCATAGATTTTTCTGGGTTTGGGTTTTTTTTTACACATCTTTTCAGTTTTGCAACAGCAGCAGATCAGATATTACAGGTGCTGTTTGCCTTTTCCCTCCAGTACCTGTGGCTGGGTGTCTGGGTGACTGTCACGGAGTGATGTGTTGTTGAGGTGTAGTGGCTCGTAGAAAATGAGGTCTCTGTTTCTCGCTCGATGACATGCTCACTGGAGATTACGTTTTTTGAAACGTACTGCTGAAAAAACCCAGACAAACCTCAGGTTTACAAACTGTAATCCATAGCACATTTGCAGACACAATTTCCAATCCCTGCCCCCTCCCCACTAAGTTGCGGTTCGTACATAGGCGAAAGCACAAACTTTGTCACTTAAATACAGGTAGAAATCATGTTGACATATTGGAGCACGTTCCTGTACACCTCTGCGTACATACCCCATCTAAACTCAAAGTAGGAGGAAACAAATGAGGAAGTCAGCAAAGGACTACACCCCAATCAGGCTTTAAACAACATATGTATTTAACGAGGGAATGAGAAGTCAAAATGGATAGAGACCTGGAAAGGCACACACACCCCCCCCTTTACTACCAGATACATCAAAAATACTATTTTCTGATGGAGAAGATGGAAGTAGTTAGAAGTAGTGATTGTTCTCTGCGTGGTAAGTATCTGGGCAGGAAATGGCTATTTTCAGTGCCCATGGATACAGCACCAGGGCAGGCCTATTCATCGGGGCATGATCTGCAGAATGGGCCAAAGTTTCCTGAGACAAGCCTGGAGGTGTGCAGCGCCCAACCTCCCACACAGCTTTTCCCCTGCAATGCTGTTCGCTGGTAGTACTCTTCGTTCTTCTCCGTGGGGAATCCTGGTTTTCCCTCCCTTAATAATCTGACCATGGATTTAGGTCTTTTGAGGGGAAATATCGGAAGCTGAGCTCTTCTGAAAAGGCGTCTTTGCCTTAACCAAGGTCAGTGGGAGCACTGCCATTGACTTAGCAGCTCACCCCTGCAATGAGCTGCCATGAGTATGTGGAGCAGGAGAGAGGGAATGGCTTGCGGTGGCAGGAAGCTGACATTCTCTCCAGGCACCAGGCTTCACTGGGAAAGGGAGGACAGGAGGAAGCAGCTACAGACACTGTGCGCCTAGCCATTAAGGCCAAGGGGCTTGGCCAAGGGTTTAGCTGAAGAGTAATTCTCTTCTCTGCTCTGCTCTGACAAATGGTTGGGGAATGCTGGTGGAGTATCTACCCCAGCCCTGTCTTCTCAGCCACTGCTACTGTTCAGGTGAGATCTTTATTCAGACTTTTACCCCTGAGTTCATAATGTCACATTCCTGATTGAAGGGGAATGCCCCTACTCACCAACCATCAGGCCAAGGCGAGTAGGAAGAGCAAGGCATGTGTGTTTGAAGAAATTGATCTCTACAGCACTTAGCCCTGCTGTAGATCTGTTAGCATTTTTTTCTGATGTAATTTTCTTGCTTTTGGAGTCCTAGATCCACAGGCACAGCTGCAGCACAGAGACACGCCCCAGTAAACTGGCCATCTGCAGAAATGTATCTAATTTTACTGCATTTATTTTGCAAAGTCCATAATTGTTTCTGGGTGGAGAAAGCCAAGAGAATTCAGCCACCAGCCTAAGGCAGAAACTTAAAAGCTGTGGCACTGGCAGCCTAGGCTGAAATGAGGGCAGTAAAACCTACGTTCACCAGCTGGACGTTATCAGGCGGCGGGTTGGGGTGGTGTGGCCCGTTGGCCATGTTCATCACATTGTTCCTTTCCGAGCGCAAGCTCTGCCGAAGGCGGTCATGCAACTTTTTTCTCTGCTTCCTGTGCACGAAACACGGAAATGATTTTACTAGACAAAGGGAAAGCAGCTGCACCTTTCAGCATGTTGATGATGATGATGATAATAATAATAATATAACATCACTTTTTTTGCCAGCACTTTCCCCACCGCTGCAAGATCTCAGAGTAACTCTGAAGACCACAGGTCTAATTGCAGCTGGAGCTGTGGGGACCTGCAGAGGGGGAAGGATGTGTGGGAACCCTTCCAGGAGTCAGCAGGCCACACAGGGACGAGAAAAAGTGCGAGGAAGAGGGAAGCCATTTCTAAGCCACAGTCTATCTCAGGAGGAGCTCTTTTCTGCACTCAGAAGGGAGAGAAGAGATTTTAACCCAGCCACCTTAACACCATCATCGCGGCCACGGCCAGGTTTCTGACAGCACACCAAGTTATGCTTCTCCATTCATCACAGAGAGCTGAGGTGGCCTCGCCTCAGGGCTTGTTTGCCATGGAAAACATGGCACGTGCCATGATCTCTGTCATGTGGCAGCTACACATTTCTTGGTGGGGTGTGTCCCCTACCTAAACAATGCACTCCAAATAAATAAATGTGTTAAAGAAGTGAAGGGTGCAGAGGAAGCCCTGGAAGTGGGTGAATGTGTGAGGTATGACTGTGTCTGCAGCTACCCTGGCAGCTCTGGAAGGTTTCATTACAGCAACAACAGATTAACTCTGGAACCTAACGATTACCAGGTAGATGCCAGAGCTGCTAGTGCAGTCAGGAGAAACATCCACCAACGACATGCACTAACGGCAGGGTGTCTGGCTGACTTGGATGCTTCTACAGTGTCCCGTCCTCAGCTGCTCCTTCCCCAGTTGCTAATCTTTCCAACTCTCCCCAAGAGAGCTTTTCAGGAGATCACTACAAGCTGTCAGTAACAAAACTTGTAGCATAGTAAAACCTGGCGCTGTGAAGGCCATGCAGAATGCACTAAATAGAACACCAAAATAAATAACTGGGTAAGGAGCTGTTCAATTTCAGACTTAATTTATCAATATTCCCCAGTTTTGTCTGATTATACTGGAGAACTTCCACCATCCTGCCACAGAATCCAGGGAAATGAAGGGAGGATGCAGGCTCCAAAGCGCTGCAGAGTGCATATGACCTTGGCTGTGGCAAGAGCTAAAATACACACAATTCCCTAAGCTGTATGCAGAAGTGCAGATAGTTTTGGCAGGGTAGGACAGTGTAAGATATAACCATTTTCAATCCTGTTTTGAACTCAAGGGGACTATTCCAAGCTTTCCAAAAAGGAGGGGGGAAGGAAAACTATAAATGTGTTGAAGCTTGATAGCCAAGGAAGCTTAAAGACAAAGAAAATACAACTTGACACACTGCATTTTACGTATTTTCTCTGTGTGTATGTGCCTGGATAGTGGAAGACATTTAATTTATGTCACTCCATATGAATGGTATAAGCAGACACGGCTGCCTTGGACTTGCTCCTGTCTCAGCAGGACACAGTCCCTTGTCCACGTGGACTTTCTGTTTGGAGGAAAACCAGGCATCATCTTAGGATGCACAGGTGCTCAAGGCGGATGGAGACTGCAGTGCCGGGAGGTATCTGAGCAGATACCTAAAAACCTGCCTGGGCTGAGAAGCAACACAGACAAGGGTTTAACTTGATTTCACAGCACCTCTCCATGAGAACTTGGAGACCTTGTGAGGTGAGGGCAATCTGAGTTCCCTGACATGGTAGAGAAAGTGGGTTCTAGAGGGACTTTCTGTTCATCACGTATGGGTCTGAGATCCTGGCACATATTGCCCAGGAATCTGTCTCGAGGAAACTGTATTACTTCCCACCTTCAGTGATGAATGTATTTGCATTTTGCATGCTTCCATGTGTGCTGTTCATCCTCTCGTAAAAGGATACTTAATAAAAAAAAAAAACACTCCAGAAAACTAAGAAGAAAGAATAACGGGAAAGCTAAAGTGTACTTCACCTATTCTGAGAAGCCTTTCCCTTAATGTAAATGACTTGCAAATAAAGCACCGCTGAATTAAGACTGAGTGTCAGAAGATACTGCCTTAGCATTTGACCAGCAGTATCTCTTGCAAGGAGACCCAAAAAACCTTAGCCATTACATTTTATTTAACGTGTTCTCCTAACACCAGGATTTCCCCTGGTTTCTGGGTTTTCCCCTATTAGGAGGAAAGAGCATGGGGCAACATCTCACAGATAGCAGTCTGGCGTTGCTGCTGCATTTGGAGGGCCATGAACTGGCAGCTCACTTTCACTCTTACCAATTGTGTTTGAAAACATTTCACTTTTGGCTGGCAGTGAATGCTGATGTCTGGGACAAACTGTGACAAAGCATCCAGACCCCTGATGGATTCTGGGGGCTCTTTATATAGAAAGCCATACTTCAGGACTTGTACTTCATTCATGGGTATGTTCTGGCTGGTTTTGATGAACTTTGGAGAGGGAAAGATGGATTAGCTGCCCTGGCTTGCTAGTTGTCATTTCTAAAAGCAGTATTGATCTGATTCTTTATTACTGTTCCAGTCATTCCCCACTCATTCCACAAGGTTGTGGGTGGGAGCAGCATGTAGGGGGGCAAATGGTTCCCTTTCTCTCCCCCTTTTAACACATCCATTGTTTGTGGGCTTACAAGGAAAACCAACAACCCAACTGCCAATCAGTCCTTGCAGCAGTAAATCAGGTTTATCCCAATGTGGAAGATTTATGATATGGGTTTTCTGTGTTTTGGTGGGGAGATTTATAAGAGCAGCCAGAAGTTTTGGCAGCACAAATCCTGCTGATGTTCAGTGTAATTTATGGTCCAGAGTGCCTCATGCGTGTTTGAGAGTCACCCCCAGTAATTTACAGAGACTCACAGAACACATTTAAGTGACTACTTTTGCATTGGGAGTGCTTTTGTGTTCAGTTCTTTGGCCTTTGGTGTTTAGTAACCATTAATCTTGCCTCAAGAAGAAACAAACTAGGTTGATGTGTAAAATTTACTGCTGGAGAGTAACATGATTCCAGTGTTGGGGTTTGTTCCTTTCCAGCTGGGGAAACCAGCTGGAATGGTGACAGACAAAGAATTGCAAGTCAGTGAGATTTGCTAGAGTCACATTTGAAGGGTGAAAAACCTTTCGGATACCTGTCTTATTTTTGCACTGCTGATGGTCATGGAGACCTGCACCCATCTAGCTTGGACCAGAGTACCCTGGCCACAGGTTTGTCTCTTCAGTTGAACTCTGGAGAAACCCAGAAACAACATTACGCTCAGCAGACTAGAAGCTGCACTCAACTGGGAAGGCCCTGACCAACAACCACAGATAAAAAAAAAAGAAGAGAAAAGTTTACTTGGTTTTGCAGTAGGCCACAACACACATGATGCCAACTACTAGAAGAGCAATGCAAATGCCAGTTATGGTCAGCACCCGTTTCTGGTACAGTTCCTCAGCTTCTAGAAAGGGACAAAAACAGAGAAGGTCACAACATGAAGGATGGCTAGGCAAGGAGCACACAGTCAACAGCTGGCATGCTACAAACCACTGCACAGATTTAAACAGCCACACCGAAACACAGCCACCACACTTCAGGCAAACTCATTATTGACTGCAAGGAGAATGAGACTACACCATAAGCTCTTAACACATTACTAGGGATGAGTTATCATCCATACAATTATAGTCAAAAGTAATCTTTTTTTATTTAAGTCAACAGGAGTAATATGTACGAAACAACTTCACAATTGACAAACACTCAGCATTTGCTGGAAATAAAAATGCAATGCACTAAAGTAATAATATGTATTTGCAAATGCGTTGGAAGTTTTACTCTGCAAAGACAGCTGGAATGAAGGCCAATTTTACGGGCCTTATGAGAAATTTATTTTCTTATTATCTTTTTTGTATTGTTTTCATATCCAATGTCCCTCTGCCCCCATGTCAATTTATAACTCAGTTGTCTTTACAGGAGATATTTCAAAATAACTTTCTATATTTGAGACATGAGCTTGGCTTGTAATTATATCACCAATGCAAAGGAAGATAGGTTTTGAGCTCCGGTCATAAAATTCAGACTCCTTCTCCAGTGCTCCTCTGAAAACACAGCAATATTAACAATCAGCAGTGCCTTGTATCAGAGAAGTGCTGGGTTCCTACTTGTGTCTCTTTGTGTCCAGCAAAGGAACTGCTCTATCTAGGGTGGCAGCTTGCTCAGTCATGACAACTAGTTACCGATCTCATTCATCAGAGATATTTCACTATTATAAAGACGTTTGTTGCACTGGTAATGTTTGGGTTCAGCTACCCATGCATTCCGGCCTCACTCATGCTTGGCAGAGAGCATCACTGCATGCTGTGCTGGGGAACTTTATGTAGGAGCGCTGAAACAGAGGCGCGCTCGGTGTTGGTGCTTTACGGATGCAGATTTGCATTCCTACTTTCAGGAACAAAAATGGGCATCTAGCCCTTTGATTAAGCAGACAGTCCAGAAAACTTGCCCTGGAGGATCCATACTGGAACGGTGGCCTTAGGTCAGACTGCAATATTGACCACAGTCGGAATACCATCAGGTGATTAAAAATAAATGAATGACTAAAAGCTGCACAGCACTGCACTATCTTTGGGATAAATGCCAGCATTATTCCTGCTGGAAGGGACTTAAATGAACATAAAAGGTCTGTGGGGCAATTCACCAGGACGTACAGAGACACACAACGGTCTCTCACATGTGTCATGGGTCTCCGTCCAAGCTCAGGCACTTAAATGGTGTGCTGTCAAAAATGCCATGACACTTCAGGAGAAAATGCTCTCTACTGAAGAGGGAGCAGTCATTCTTCCAGTGTGTTTCCTGGGTTTATCTGGTTTAATTTTGAAGTTGCTGTGGGCGAATGGCAAATATTCGATGCAACAAACGACAAAGCAAAAAGAAATCTTCATTTCTCTGATACAATGCACCTTACTATGGAACGAATTCGTGGTACAAGCCAAACCCACTCTAAACCAAAACACCAGCAAACAGGTCATGAGCACTGTCAGACAAAATTAATAGCACTGATTATTAACAAGGGGGGAGGGGGCAGGGAAGAAGTGAGTTTGGTAAAACAAGGATGCTGCAAAAATGTATTAAAGAAAACAAAACTATAACTCCAAGAACAGAAAGTCAAAAAAGGGAAGGAAGAAAGGGCTGAAACTCCAAACCAAACAAAGACAAAGAGAGAAAGAGGAAAGTGAAATACAGGAAAAGACAAGGTTAAAGAGTTGAGAAGTCAACTGCAGGCCTGGCACAGCATGCTTGATACTGGAAAAAACAGAGTGAAGAAAAGCTTGGGGACCAAAAAAAAAAAAAGGGTTGAAGCAGAGTGTGAAGGGATTTCTCATACAGCATAACTCCTCGCCTAGGCTAGTTAGTGGCACTTGATCCCCTTCCCAGTTTTGCCCCTTCTGAAAGCGCTTATTAGTTAGCCATGGAAATGGTGTATTATGAGGATGTCACAGGAAAAAGGAGAATCGCGCTAAGCAATTTAGGGGCAAATTTGAAAGGCTTTGAATTATTCTTTTTTTTTTGTTCATGCTGTCAGCTGTTAGCTTGTGAAAGCAAAATGAATAAGGACATATCACTTGTTTTTTCTGGAGGGAAAGGGAGAGGAGGGAGATTAATTGACAGTGGACATTCTTCTTGGCTATTTATACTCAGGGAAACATTGCACTGACTCCAGGAGGTTTAATCCAGGCTGATGGTGCTGCAAATGAGGCAGGATGGCCAGTGATGGCCTTGCTAAGGCTGCCATTGGGTTGAGGCTTGTCCCTTGTGTGTTGGACGCTCCTGGGCTCTCGCCCACTGCAGGGGAGCCGGGCTGTGGGTGCAATCCTAAGCAACGCTCCTCACACCGGCACGTCTGCTGGGACTGAAGGTCTTGATGGGCATGCGGAGGTAAACCCCTGGGTCTGCTTTCATTGCATTAATTTCCTCCTGTGCCCTTCAAAATGAGGCCCTTAGGATGATCCAGCTTGACACGGTGTCCATGAACAGTGCCGCTGCTATGCTCTCCCTCAAGCCATGGGGGGAATGGCTGCCTGGGGAGGCACATGTGTCCAGGCATGTCTTGCCCAGCAAACCAGCAAGCTCCCATGTAAACCTGGCTGTACTCCTGGCTAACAGGGTCTCGCTGCCCAGGACAGCAGGGGGATGCCCGAGTGTCCTGGGGGGGGGCGCTGCTGCGGGTGGCAGGGTCTGCTGGCAGTTGGGACATGACTGGAGATCCTGGCCACCACTCTGCAGGCAGTGTGGTGCCTTGAGAATGAGCCTTGGCCTTTTTTTAAGGCCAGAAGAGTTTTGTGAAGCAGGGACCAAACTCCCATGGGGCATGTGCAGTTATACCTGGTATGGCCCCAAAACTGCCCTCTCTCTACAGGGTGTTAACATCTACAGAGCCAGTTGACGACGCCCAACAAATAGCACATGCTGTGTTTACAGTGCTCATCAAATGAGCTTCAAAATAATAGCAGCCTTGGGGAAAAGTCCACAGAGGAATGTCTGTGCAGTGAGAATTTAGAAAAGGTCTGAGCCTGTTAAGTATTAAAAATAATTTGAATACATTTTTTCCCCCCTGCAGAATGCTAGGAAAATCAAATCAACATGAGACTTAAGCCAAGATATTAAATCCCTCTATGTGAAGTCTTTCGAACATGCACATTATGCACTTAATTTCATGCCACCCTAATTTACACATAATTGATGATACATATGGTCTTAAATTTGCTCTGTTTTGAAGTTTTTCTTCTTACAGGTCTCTGGGCATTTTTAAAAGAATTTCATTTCAAGAGGTGGTTCTATTGATGTAACTTCATATATAAAGCAAAATTTGCAAGTTGCTTTTTTAATGGATTTTAAGTTAATTTCTTATATGTTAATGTAGGCATATATCTTCTAGTATGTATGAGTGAGAATTAATATTATGTGATAATAATAATGGTAATACTAAGCTGGGTTGTGAAATATTTTTAAAATCTGTACTTGTAATGGGTGTTCCTCAGTTCACAGCTTAAACTAATGACATTTTGTGTGGGCATTTTTAATAGGAACATGAACTAAAACTGTGTGAAAAGCAACACTACCTGGTTCTTCTCATTTGCTGACAATTTTAGGAGATTTCATACTAAAACTGACCTCAATTTCAAGTTAGCCTATTCAAGAGATGCATTATTTGTACTCTTGATTACTAAATGTTAGTCAGGTAAGTACAGTCTATTCATGAAGAGAACGTAGAAGACCTAGTTCTATTATATTTAAGCTGAAGTGTAAAAATAGTACCCACTGCCAGTGTTCTTGGTTAAGTGCAATATGAGTTTAGTATTAGAAATATTGTATATATTTGATGACCTGAGAATATGGAGTCTAGCTGTAAACCTCTACTTAAATTTCTAAAAAACTTTCAGTTCACTTCTAATTTATAGACCTAGAAATAAATATGTACATGTATATCATTTACACATATGTATATGCATCTAATTTACATATCTAGCTGTGGGTTTAAACATAAAACTTTACCCGGTAACCAGAGCTCAAAATTGTAAATTTGCAGAATTTTCAGTGGCTATAACAGCTCATCTTTTTTTTATATGGACTAGTTAGTAATTTTGCTTAATATTTACAGTGTTTCCAAAATCTGGCAACCCTGGAAGAACTCAGCAAAAGCAAATGTCAAAACTAGTCAAAATTACACAGCAGAAAAATGAATGTACACTATGTTATGATTACTTTAGTAGTTCCTAGAACTCCTTAGGTCTGGAATATCCTATCACTATTACCATTTCAGTGACCTGATCTCTGCTAACATTTTGACAAGGGTGGTTGTTATAGCTGTATGATCCCTTCTAAAGCATAAAGAAATTGGTTAGGAATTGAAAAGGGGAGGTGGAGAAAAAAAAATAAAAAGGGGTTTATCTCTCAGGCTCTAAAATCTGCAGGCTAAAAGGAATGATTGGTCCATACCCATAAATTCAATCCCAAGATGCTCTGCCAATGCAGAAAGTTGACAAAAAAAGAAAGAAAAAGGAAAAAGTTTCAGAAAAGAGCAATACACTGTACTCAAAAATAAATCACATATAAGAATCATGGCTATTCTGGGTCTGCACATGAAACAGGACAAAGGGGCATATGGCTATGTGGATAGTGCCCAAGTGCACCTCTGTAAGCTACATGACCTTCTGCAAGGGTTACACACCACAATACATATGGGGGATCTGAACAGCCACAGTCCAGGGAACACAGCAGGAACCATTAACCATTAAAGATCTTACTGAGATAAAGGGGGCTCCAGCCTGAGGATGCCATGTGAAATGGCTGATAGTTTTCAGGTGGAACCATGAAAGCACAGGGATGGCATTCCCCTGCAAATGCGTCATGCATTGCCCTGCCTTCTGGCCCTGCTCCTGTCCCGGGCATGTGGCTCCTTGCTCTTGTGGGTTGCAACCTGGAGGTCGCTAGGACTGTTTGCTCAGCAGTGGGAGCCCTTCTCAGCTTTGCGAACTGACTGCAGTGGGGCTCTCCTTTCTTGAAAATAAAGAGCCAATGCCTTTTCCCCTGCCTTTGGGCTGTGCAGCTTCAGCAGAACCACCCACTGGCCAGCTGGATGCACTCTGGGGTGCAGGGCCTGATGCCATTTACAAGGATCACATACCTAAATTAGCATTCCCAGGCCCCAGCAGCCGGCGGTGAGGAGGAAGAAAAGCTTTTCCCCTGGCAGGTACCCTAGGAGAGCCTTCCCACAGGGCCAACACCATAACAGCTCTCACTTTGTCCTTGTGTGCTGTGAAATTTAAGTCCAATCCTAATTTTCTGACCAAATGGATTTTTTACGTAGTTTGTAGACATTGGGAATGCCAATTCTTTCCTGCTAATCAGTAACATTTTAAGGGTTAAGTAAACTGGAATCCATCCAGGTCTCTTCCTAAAGAGCCAGTATTACACGCCTGCATGAACACTGTTAACGATACACATTAGTTGCATAGAAAGCTTGGTTAACTCTTCAATAAAATGAATGACATGCCCATGCATATATATTGTTGTACTTATGCTTGCTTATAGGTAGGATACCTAGCCTGGATGTAATTTAATTTTACGGGAAGTCATTCATATCATGCAGTTTCTATTTCAATTAATTCAATGGGAAGCTGGTACTTAGAATGGGAATATATTCTGGCTGAAGGTCCTAACAATAAAACATGCTGAAGAAACATGCATTGCTTATCCAAACCTAGATGCCATGTAGCTCTTATTTATCTTTGGTATTCCTAGCTACATTCCCTAGACCTGATTAAAAGCAAGCAGAATATCCCAACACTTCTAATTTTATAAACAGGTCATTATTTTTGATCTTTTCATATTTAACCCAATAGTGTTGCATACTTTTTACATGCAATGTGGTTTCTATTGAATATTTGTCCCGGTGCTCTAAGAAGAAATACAATTAATTTTAACAACTCAGTTTTCATTCTGGATGTGATTTTTGTGGGGGCAGTATTGGAAGATAAAATGTTTGAGAAGCAGTTTTTTTTTTCCAAAAAGTGGCCTACAACTACAACTCATTGGATATATTGTAGCATGCCGGGGTCCGGGGTCTACAGAACAAGATTATGATGCCTGGAAATGCTGGAATGGGTCCTCCAGGACGGTGTGCTGTGTCTGTGAGTAGTGCGCCATGGCCGCTGGGCACCCAAGATTTTAGGGTGGCTACTCTACAGAGTCGGGTGGTTGGGTAGCCTGGGGACATGGTGCTGCCCAGTGAGGGGTGAGCACAGTTGGAGGTTTGTGTGGCAACCTTGCACCTGACAAAGGAAGGACCCATTTGGATCAACTGCATGCAGCAGCAGAGAGGTCCAGGGAGACCAATTTCACCTCTGATGTATAAAGGTGCCACGTTTCTTAAGCCATTGCTTAATTTTCTTATTAAATGTGTTCTGTGGTAATGAGAAATTCTAAAAAAGTTTCATATTCATGTAATTTGAATTGAAAACAAGCTAAAATTCCCCAAACTATCACAGAGGAAAACCGCTACCTGTTGGCCAACTTTGCTTCAGGGGCTGGGATGCTGTGTCTTTTTGTGAGGCTTAGGATCCACTTTGGATCCTAAATCTTGGTTCATTTCAGTGGTACTCAGGCTCCAAAATCAATTTTGAACTTGGGATGTTACGTCCTATGGCTCCTGTAGAAGTGTTACCCTACAACTGATTCGAGTGTCAGAAGTATAGAATTGTCCTTTCTTAGAGTATTCTGTCATAGCAATTTTAGCATTTAATGAGCATTAAGTGAGCAGTTTATAGTGAAAAAATGTCTTCTTTAGCCTTGAGCAGAAGATGGACAATGACATTTTTCAAATCTGTTCATATAATTTAGGAGTCTTGATCTCAGCACATAAAGAGTGAACATTTAGGGTGCTGAAAGGCTTTAGAAAATGAAAATTTCAGGTAAGATCGTCTAGTACCATCATACAGATGTGAGCACTTAAGAAATATACAGAATATATACAGAAATACTGAGCTAATAGAATTGCTGAAAAATTGACTTTTGAAGATCTGTAGTTTATGTGGAAAGACTGAAAAACTGAGGTCATTACAGAGCAACAGCAGTTTTGGTCATCCCTCTAGAATATCATAGCTTTACTCAACTCCTGCCCCTTTTAACTTCTTGACCAGTCTCATCTTGACGATATGAGACAGGGCCTGTCATCAAAATAGAAATTTCCCTTTGTCCCTCTTGCTCACCAAGGACGGCAGAGCTGAAATGGTCACATTTTAAACTGGTGTCCCATGCTGAAATACTTGCCTTCAGGAAGGCAGGGCCTACATTCAATTCATGCCTGAGATGGCTCATGCCCCACAAGTTGTTCTATATTTACAATACATATATAACTGTTAACTAGTGAGGTTAGCAAGTCAATTGGCCGTTTGGATGGGGTCCTTGGCCCATCTGAGGTATTTTGGAGGACAAAGAGTTTACCTCTGATATGGTCTAGAGAAGTTTTCTCAACCTCCTATTAAACCAAGGCTCCACCAGTGTTTCTTAACCCAGGGATCATTCTGCACAGTGTTGCTGTAAGAGTTCTCATGCATAGCTACAAAAAAATTAGCCAAAACTTTAAATGTAATTCATTACTTTTATTTTCCTCCATTTGCTTTGCTTGCCTTCAAGCCAGTGAATGTGTGAACATTCAAATACAGCAAATATATTTGCATGTATTTTTGCAATACTTTTTTGGACCACTTTCTGGTGTCTTATGAACCAATGGCGGACCACAACCCTCAAAGTCAAAATTGCTGCAGCAAAAAGCAAGGGTATTGGGGAATACACATGGTAGCAGCTGTGCTCAAGGGAAGGACATTACAGGGTCTGCCAGCCAGACTCCACAGATGAGCAAAACTAGCACAGTTTGGTTTTCAGTTTTCCTTGGTCTGCAGTGGTGGTAAGCACCACTTGAAGGGGAAAAATTGTGCAGCTGCAGTGCTGGAGGTAACTGTGGCAGTGGAGAATCTAAGAGGCATAACTTCTCAGTCACAGCAGGTTGTCCTATGGTTTGGCGTGCTTGCAAAGCTGGAAGCCAAGGGACAGTCAGCCTAAACACGTGCTTTCCAGTAGTCTCCCTCACATCCATTCCCAGTTATGCTCACATTTCCACTGACAGAAAGGACAGGCATTTCTATGGAAGAACTTTCTTAAAATTGAGATCCACCTAATTTCCTGTGTCTGTTTTCAACACATTTCTAGTGCACCATGATAAGTGAATCCTCCAGGGCTAACCAAACCACTGACAAGATAAGCCAGTTAGTCTTGCCTTCTGTTGGGACAGGAGATTTCCAGAATGCTTAGCACTGGCCTTGTTTTGATCTTGCAAAAGGCCCTCAGCAAAGCTTGTAACTTCAGGACTTTTAAAAATACCAACTCTAGGGCAGATTTCTGAAGCTAACTTTTTCTTGCCAGCCAAATACAGAGCCATAAGATAGTAACAGCTCAGCAGTACGCATACTTGGTGTGGAACCCCATCGACCCTTTCTTTCCAAATTAAGAAGGACCTTTCTGAAAGCATGTAAAATTAGATAGCACTGGATAGTTCACATGTACACTTTTGTTTCCTACTAGTATTTATGCCATTTAACATTCCAATTTGCTCTGTATTTTGCAAAAGCAGTATCTACAGAGCTAAATTAGTCATCTGCAACTCTAGGCGCAAAATATAAGCTTGACTTGAAGCCCCAAATGCAACATTTGCCTGAAGATAACTCTCATTCTAAGTCCCCTTTTTGATTGTATGCTCTGGTCTGCACTGTGTGTAATAATAAAACATCATATAAATGCTTCTTCATTGATTTTTTTTTTTTTTCTTAAATATAAATGTACCCTCACTGGACCCTTTCCAAAAGTGTTATTTTAAGATTTGTAGCAGTTTAATAAACCTGATATTATACTGCAGATGCAGGGTAGGCAGAAGTGCCAGAATCTCATAGCCATTGCCTGGGGCTCTCAGAGTAGCCTGAGGTGGGTAGTGTTGTGCTCTCCTGCTAATGCTTTTCAAGGAGAGGAGGGCTGGACCAGCTTAGGTACTCGTAGTTTAGCATAACTCTTGCAGTAAGGCAGGGGAATTTATGCCTTTTCCATGGAGGCAGCTTCAGAAAATCTCAGCCTGGTGTGTACCACCCAAAGATTACTTTAAAAATCCCAACCAGAGTTAGGAAACTGAAAAACTAATGAAGGAAAACCCACCTAAACCTTTTTTATTTTTTTTAATGGGTAGTAAAATGAATTTCTCATCAACATACAATTCTTCCATAGTTTTCAGGGTGAAATCAGCAGGAAAAAATGGATCTTATGCCTTTACACCACCTCTTTTTAAATGATTCATCTAAGATATGAAAACCTTAATTGCACTTTTTACCACAATACACATAACAGGCCATTTAAATCTAACATTTGGTAAACTTAAACACTGTAACAGCATAAAAATTTTCAAATCCATAGTTACCAGAGGCATTTTAAAAATAACTCACACTAATAAAGCTTTTAAAAAAGGGCATAAAATACACACTTGAATGCTGGAAGGTCCGGTCTCCAGTCAGCACTCTTGGGATTTACATGGGCAGCTTCCATGATGGGTAGCATGAATTATGTATGGACATTTTTCATCCATCAGTATAAAAGAGAACCTATGCATCTCTTCAGGCTCCAAAATGTCCAGCACATGCTAACAGCTTTTTGTCCTGTATACTAATGGAAATTAAATTAAGCTAGCCTATAGTCTCTGAAATCTTTCTGTGCTGGCAAGTAATCCATCAAAAAAATAGTTCCTATAATACTGCTCTTAGATCATAGTACATTCTGAGGCCAGCGACAATTAATTATGAAGAGTACACATGCATTAAAATGTAAGATCTAAGCAATTTTCTTATATGTTACCTTTGACTTTGTTATAGCCAATGAAAGAAAATAAATATTCAGTGTACTTTCTGTTTCCTCCCTGACAAGTAATAATAATTAACCTGTTCCTCCATGGGAAAGCTTATGAGATATGTGACTGCAGTGCTGATTCTACCAGCAGTCTGACATAGAGTCCTCTCTGTGTGCGTGTGTGTGGTACATTTCTTTGGCCAATTAATCTGGCTCTGTAATACTTGATCTCTTGCACCTGTTATCCACAAATAAATATGTCAGACCCCATTCTTTATGCTTTCTATCCCCCCCTTCTTTTCTTTCTGTGCTCTTTCTTCTGTAACTTGGGCAATGAGGAGGAAGAGCACTTTGATCCTGTTTGGCATGTGCTCATTAGAAACGATGTAAGCATGTCAATTACCTTTAACTTGTAGGTCCAAATACAAATCTCATATGCAAGCAGAGGATTAGCTACCTGTCCCTTTGTTGGGGGAGTACTGCCCTGTAGAGAGGCTCATAAGGTTTTTGTGGCAAGTAAAATCTGAGACTTTGAAAATGTCATTTTTGCACTTTTACTGCTTCATGTCAGTGGGGAGTCCGTATCACACCATTCAGTGTTAATTTCACAGCATTCTTAAGTCTTGCATTTCCGCATAACCTCAATGCCAAACAATCCAGGAGAGTATTGCAATTGCTTTTTGTTATCATTTTCATGCAAAAGGCAGAGACAATCAATATTAGGCCTTAGGCAACAAATCTAGTTACAGATTAAAAAAAAAAAATTGGAGGAAAGATGCAGCGACAAGAAAGCAGCACCGACTGAGCATGCTTCTACTGCGGCACAGACAGAAAGGTAGTGGACGTACTGTAGAAGCTGGCCATTACGTAGTTTTGGCAGCGATCACCAGTAAATTCATTTGGGCACCTGAGAGGAAAAACAAACAAAAAAAAAATGGTAGAGAAAAAACAGAGAAAAGAGAAGAGGTGAATATATGCTAAGAAAGAAGCTCCTTCAGTGTGAACTGATAAGACTTGGTGAGTTCACTTTCAGAAACTGAATCTCGGTTTAGCGTGTCAAAATGGCTCAATGTGTTGAGAGCAACTCATTTGCTCCGTGGAAATGAAAAGAAATCCTCCCCCCTGAAAAACCAGCCAAAACCAAACCAATCCAGATCAAAGTGTGTTTCGAGATGTGAGACAGAAATTCACCATTCCAAATTCCCAAATTGCTTTTAGGATGCACTTTCCACAAGGCAGCGAGGACACAAGATCTGTATATCACTCATCTTCATAAGTTTGCTTTTTTAGGGTTGCACTTTACAGCAGTCTCCCAAACAAGAAAGCTGCCAATGTGTGCAAAACAAATGCATCTGCAAATGGATGGAAAGATCAAAAATCACACAAATGAGAACATTTTGGAGGTCAATAATGCCATGGTGTACAGATTTTACTTTAGAGAATCAGGTCATAAATTCATGTGTAAAGAGGCCAGTTCCAGCTGAACTGTGAAAACACCAAGTACTATTGATTTTGTTGCTGTAGTTGGGGAAGAAAGCAAAGTTCAGATTATTTTAACATACTTTCTTGGTTTTGGATTTTCATGGGCAGAGTTTCAGTACATCTTGCTCCAGTGAATCCAGGTTGGCACCTAAAGGGCAAAAACGTGATAAGCAACAGTACACCAAAACCGCTGCACTAACAGACTGACATCTGCTGGCCTATGGAGATGGGAGCGCATTAAATGACCTCCTGGTTAGGTGTTAGTGAAAAATGATCAGAAAAGGTCCAAGAAAGTGTAACCTTTCCAGAAGATAACACTTTGCAAAATTTACAGCAAAAATCCACCAGAGGAAAAAATCTAGGAAGTCTTTTTGCTTGTCTGTTTTGAAAAAGAAAGAAGAACCAGGGCTAGCAAAAATGTGCATCAGCTCATTGTTTATTCTACCTCATGAAGGGACCAGATTGAGTTTTTTAAAATTTGCAATGCAGTGTGTAACAGCAATTTACACTGCTGCTTTCACCAATCACATAAAATCTATGAAAATATCATGATTTCCCTATTTCTGTAATCACGTGTTGTGTCTTCCAGTAAATTCCTTTGAAGGGGAATTGTTAAAACAGCAATCACAGAAAAGCCAAAAAATCCGAAACGGGAGAACACAAACTTAAACACAAAGGCAGGAAGTACATTCAACATGGCTGACAAATGGAAAATAGTCAGTCCAGTCAATAAATAAGATGACAGAACAGAGGTGGTCTCAAAATTTGAAGCCCCACAGCTGTCCGCCCCTTCAGTTCATAAGCTCTTCTGCGGAAAACTTCAGTGCAGATTACTCCTTGGTCATAGTGAAGGAATTTCTCTTCTGTTCTTTGCCTGTCTTTTCTTCTGCTGCTGGCTGTCAGTTCTTCCTTCACCTTTATCCTCCATTTTGGGGCAGAGCTCAGGCTGCCAAAATATCACCATAGCAATACAGGCTCTTGTGCTCCAGACATAAGTATGAATGACTGTCCACCACACTAAACCTCTATAGATTTCAATCTTCTTTCTTCCTCCTTCTTTTACCCACACCTACCCAGCATATAACCTGAAATTACCTGATATTTGCTTCCTTGAATACATCTCACTTTCATTGCCTGTCTTTCTGATGCTCTCCATGAGTTTGCAATGCTGCAAGAATCCCCTGCTCTTTTTCTGCTGCTGCCAATGAGGTGCTAGACTCCTTTTCCTTCACAACTTTCATTCAAACGATTTCATCATTTACTTGTCAGGTGCCGAAGAGCCTTATTATTTGCAAATGCACGTTGTTCAGAACAATTCTCCACCTCTTCTATCCATCTGAGTTTCAACTGCATTGAAAGCTGTCCTGATTTTTCAAATTCCAGTCTTCCACAATTACCTCTAGCCCTAAGGATCAGCAATGCTGCTCTTGTACAAGTGGGACTTCCAGAAAATCACTTTGGCAGAGGACCAGTGTCAGGCATAAACACTAGTATCTTGTTTAAATAAACCATACAGGAATGATTTTTGTATAATATAGGTATACTTTGAGGATATGCAGATGATTGTTTGGAGCTGATTTGCTGTAATGACTTACTGTTTGTTAAGGAAGGGAATTTATGCTCATCAGAGCCAAGGTCACACCTCTGGTAAGTACCCAGCGTGGAGAGATCTGTCTCCACAGATATATTCAGTTGAGAAAAATGCAACAAAGATAACTCTGTCATGAAAAGACAATATTGCTGGGTGTGATAGAAGACTTTTTGTGCCTTTGATAGAAGGCAAAATCAGAGCATTTTGATCTGTTACTGAATGAGAGTAAAAATGTTTTACCCCCCTGATTTCAGCTTTATTTTGCACTATAGTGATCTTGTTAAATACCCATCCCTGAAAAGCTGATATTCACATCTGCATTGGCTTTCACTTCACAGGGACCTCTACATCTTGTTTGTCAGGCTCAACCCTACACAATCCCAATGAACATGCTGCTGATTAAAAGCCTCAGGCTTTTCTCCTGCCACCAGCCAGCGGTGGTTTCTTGCTCCATCTGTCCTTGTTTTCAGATGCTGGTGCAGCTGTGGAAGTGACAAAAACAACCGCAGCCCATTGGTGTAGACGATGCTGAAATCGCTTCCGTAGCGAGCAGGGTCATCCCTGTGGAGACGGTGCTGAAAACAGTTCAGGTGTGTTTATACTTGCTCTGAAACCGCTGTCAGCAAATGGACTGCAGCGCCTGCAGCTGAGAAGTGGTCCAGGGTGAGCCAGCCACGACGAGAGCCGAGATGAGCCTGCCTGCTGTGTGAATGCTGAAGGAATTTTATTGCTCAGATATGCAGCGCAGCACTGTTTCCAGTGCTGTTTGGCAGGTTGTTTACTCTAGACTGTGCTTTTACGCACAGATTGTGATGGTGTTGTATTCAAAACACCTTGCCCTACTCAAAGTTTTGAGACCGTATTTCTTGTTGTATCTTTAGTTATTACACATGTACCATTTTCTTTTATAACACTAGCAAAAGGTGGAGTCAAGCAACTCTGGGCAACAAGTAGACATTTATGCTGCGAGAGCCTTATAATCTCCTTTCTGCCTAAGACAAAGCTACTTAGACTATTTATTTATTGCATTTACTTGGTGAAACCACAATACTAAAACACATATACTAAAATAATTGCTTTTTTCCTCTATACACAGTAGTTGCAAACAGCAGTATTTGCTGTTTCAGAAGGCCCTTCTGAGAACATCAAGCGTATTGTCATCAAACTGTTTTTTAGCACGAGAGAAGTGGCTGAATGGATCAGGACCTCACATTTTCATTTCACGCACTGCCTATAAGCAGTTTCATTGTAGGAGAATGTTTTTTTTTCATGGGAAGTGCAATATGCTTCCATATTTAGTAGTCCATTTCATAGCCTAAGTCAGAACTAGTATTTCTATCCTGCCTGTTGAATGAATATATCTGGAAATTTTACTGTCATCATGGAAACAAATTTTCTCTTTTTGCTGTTTTCAGGAACCTTCTGTCAATTTCTACTCCACCAGGGCCCTTACATGAAGGTGGATATAGAAAATGGTATATCATTTAAAAGTATGTAATTCACTCTTTTGCTGTTAAGAAAAGAAGCGGCATCCTTCTCTTAGAGAGAAGTGCTATTTTCATTCAGTTAAACTCTGATGTAAATTCATTTCTCCAGTAACAACAAAGGCCCTACAAAAGATGATATCTGTGAGTAAGGAATCAATTAGTCAAACCAGCAAGGCCTTCATGGTAGGATACTTCAAAAGAACACTCTAAAAGCGTAACAGATATTATATTCACATAGATTTTTCTTCAAGTAAGAAACAAATACTAGGAATTCTGGTCTTAATTTTGTGTTTATTGAAGAAGCTATCTGATTTTTTGTCTTAAGTGATCTTGGGGACCTATTTCCAACTGAACAGAAATGACTTAGGAACGACAGCCTCATAAGAAGCCAGTAAAGTCCAGGCTTCCAAAGTCTGTGTTTTCAAAATGTGCCTCATGTTCCTATGAAACTACTGAAAATTTTGTATGCCAGTTTATTTAAGTAGTCTCAAAGCTTCCTTTGTCATCTTTAGTATTTTGAGAATTTGTTCAGTCTGGAGCTGTAACTATAAGACACGTAAGGAACATACATGCTACCATAGATGTAGCTGTACGATGCATTACTAAGTCTTCACACATTTCTTGAGTACTTCACATGGTTACCTCTTGAAAGCAGGAAATTTTCTCGAAGTTCACACCAGTATCTGTGAGAACAAGATCTGATGCAGTCTGGATCATTACACTATGTATTTTACAAAGCACTTTTTTCCTTTTTTTAATACATAGCTAGATTTAATCAGACGATGGATTTAGGAACTCCTTTTTTTTTTTTTTTAATAGAATAGGGAGTTTACGAAACCAGAGATATCACTTGGAAAATTCCATGGTTGTTGTGAATCTGAGTCATGTTTTTTTGGTTAGGGATAAAACCAATTTAGAATGATATGGCTCATGCTTTAGAAATTTTGTTTTTGCTCTCAACAGATGGACCATATGGAAAAATGTGAACTTGCTACTGAGGCAGAAATATTAAGAGCAAGTACCATATTTCAAGCATTCTGTTTCCACAGGCATGTTCTGGGGGAAGATTTATTTTCTCAGAACAATGAAGGCAATGTGCGCTGGTTAGATATCTAGTTTAATTAACACTGGAATAGTAGAATTAAAAGTAGACATCTGTATTTTTAATGAAATAAGAAGAGAATCATATTTTGTCTCTTTACTTTCCCAGTACACCCACTTTCAAGTACTCACACTTCTATTTCTTTATGTGGATGTATTGCATCCCGTTTCACTACACAACATAAAGTTTCAGTTCTGGCAAGTATTAGAGGGCATAGCAAAAAGCCCTGCAAAATAGTAGTGGCCCTGCCTGTCCTTTTCCATTGCCTTACTGTAAATGAGATTCACCCTCTCTTATTTTACAGCTCTGATGCTTTTTCCAAATAGGTCTTGGGCCACCCAGAGAGAGGCACATCTGCCAAATTTGGGAATTGCCTTTTCTTTCAATTCCAGCAAAGAATTAAAGGTTATTTCTTGTCTACAAGTGGGGAAAAAAACCCCACTCCATTCAAGTGTCTCTGAGACTTTTAATTAAAAATTACCCAATCTATAAAATCAAAGAACAAACACACTGATTTTTTTTTTAAAAAAAGTCCTAGTGCCAGTGAAAATGGGATACCTCTGAAACTGTCAAGACAATTCTAATTATTAGCAGGTCTGAAAGATGCTCAGCTCTGCTGCCCTGGAGTTTTCTGAGCAGTGTTTGGATAGGAAGTTGAAACAGGCAGGTAGGTTCTCGTACATGCCCTGGAGAATCATAGCAAACTGCTCATTTTGTACTGCTGGCTTATAACGCTCATGTAAATTTAACACAAATCTTTCCTTCTCTTTCTCAAAAAAGAATTGAATTCACCAGAGCCAGTAATTTTTCCATACTCACTTTAGCTAAAAATGATTCTAAAATCAATGAAATATTCATCACTTTCAGCAAAAGAGAAATTTGTGAAAAATCAAAGCAAACCAAAGCTCATAAAGTGCAGGTAACAACCTCCTACAAAAAAAAGAAAACTCACAAGGAAAGCAGAACATTGTGGGGTTTGCTGTCTGTGGGTCTGTGGGGTTTTTTTTGGGTGTTGTTTTTTTTTTTTTTGTTTTGTTTTGTTTGGGTTTTATTGTTTGTTTGTTTTTTTCAAAATTAACAACAGAAACAAACAGTCAGTGCCCTCCTGGCATAATGAAAGCATCACAGACCTTCACCTAACTCACACACCACAGTCATCTCTACGATAAGTGTAGTCTGATTTTTAGTCATAGCAGACTGAAAATCCTTGCAGGTAAAGCAGATGACAGTCTTTACTGACCACTGCCTCTTGTCTGTCTGAAAAACAGTAATATCCTCAGTAAAAGTGCCTTCTTTCCGCTCAGTCCTGCCAGGTCCAAGCATGTTTCCCGCGGTTTAAATGCTGAGTTCCCTCTCAAGCCAGAGAAGAGCCGTAACTCACTAGGATTAGTTCAGCTCCAGAGATAAATGCTACATGATGCGCTACCAGGCAGGAGGTGAACTCCAGTCTTCTCCAACATAATGGACTATTGCAACAGCCTGATAGAGCACAGGCCAGGACTTGAGAAAGGTGCACAAGCACACCCTTAAAACTAAACTCATACAACTTCTTGAACCAAGATCCTCACATGAAATAGAAACCTCCACCAATTAACATGACATTCACCATTTTTTACGCAATTAAACACAATAGCAAAAACTCCAGTTGTGAATCTGGTCTCATCAGAAAACATTCAGTTACTACAGCAGACAATAAAAATAACGAGTTTGTCCTGTAAAAAGGGTACTTACCCAGTGCAGTTATACACATACCTTTTTTTGCTATTTGCAGTGTATTTAGTTTACAGTATGTGTTTAATTATTTCTAACATAAGCCTGAAGTTGTGTTACTTCATGCCATGTAAACATCAATGGGACTTGCTATGCCAGTGTCATGTAGGAAGATTTCTTGGTTAGCCTCTGTTATGCCTCATATATAGAACACAGAGGTCATTCTTGGCAAGTTATTTTCACATCCACATACTTAAAAATGAAGAAGTATCTAATGCCGCAAGTACAGGAAAAGAAATTGTTCATGTGCTCCTTTAAAGAAAAAGCATTTCTGGAACTTGGTGACTCCAGCAAAATAAGCAAATAGGGTTTCTTACCTGCACAGGTATCTTGGGGGGTTTGGGAGGTCTTTAACCATGTAACACTCTCCCCCATTTACACAGAAGGCTTTCTGCTTTATGTCACATTTCGTGAGATGACTTGTTCCAGTTGTAGAAGTGGAAGTGGCTGGAAAAGACAAGAGTGAAAATATGGATCAGAATGGCTTAGTCTTCTTCCAGACTGGTAAGTGTACTTGTATGTGAGGGAAGAAGTAAGGTCAAAGAGGATCTGGCAAGTTCTCTGAGCCCTCTATCTGCTAGTATCACAAGCACTAATTACCTGACCCTGTATTTTGTTGATCAGCACAGGGAGTGGAGTTTACGTGCATACCTCAGAGATACGCTACACTACACACAGCCTGGGAGGAAGGGAGGATTTCACTAGCCCTGTCTATCAAGTGACCTTAAATTTCTGCAACAGTCATGTGCGTTTCATTAAAAATGTGTAATTTACATTCCATTACTTATATTGCATTAATTGCATTCAAGTGATTTTGGGGTGCAAGAGTCATTACAGACTGCTGATACAGTGTGCAATAAAATGAGGTCCGGGATGAGATTTCTTCCTGGAATTGCCTTGAAGTAGGTGTTTTTCAGTGGACTTTAGCCTGTGGCCCCATGCTGATTCAGTCCCTTGGGTTGGAACGCCTCGGTCCAGCCACTGCCCTCCTGCCAGCAGAGAGGGTGACCAGCTGAACGCTGAATGCCTCTTCCCCTGCTCCTAAACAAGAGCTCTGGCTTCTTTGGTTTGACCCTGTTAGGGAAGGAGAGAATGGGGGAGCTGGAGGCATCATCCCTTCCTGTGTGTATACAATTGCCATCCTTGTGGAGTCTTTGATCTGGACGCCAGCCTAGCATCTCCTGCAGATGGGATCATCTGCATGAAGTATTAACAGTTTTGGGCCACCAAGGCTGCTAGGCTGCAGCTGCAGACCCAAACTAGAATCTCTGGTTGCCCCCTAGTTTGGATAAGTTTCGCTCTAAATTCTGTTAGAACAGGGTAGGCATGCTTGAAGCCTGGGCACCAGTCAGTACTCAGCTCAGGAACCATGCTGCTGGTGGGCTATGTGACCTCTGGCAAGTTATTAATTTGACTTCATTTTATCTACCTAAAATTGAATTGTGTAGCTGTAAGGTGCTCTCCACCACGCACAGAAAGCAGCTCAACTTATCCCCATAACGGGTGGGATAAACAGCCCCTCTGATGGTGTCTGTCTCCCTATGTTGACTGCAGAGCAAACTCGAGCTCTTGAGAATATGCTCCTAAATTTTAAATGGCTAAAAGTAACTGAAGTGACTGCCATCTGTAAAAATTGGGGAAGATTACTGAATGTTTTTTTGTTTAGCCATCTCCAGACATACAGAAGTAAGAAATTTTATTACCTGTGCTGAACAAATCCCAATATTTTTTTTTCTGAAAGATAGCTTCTACCCTGAGGTGGAACAGTGCTTTTATCTACTGACTGATTCCACAGCTGTAAAGCTGCAAGCACCTACACAAAAGTTGTCTGCTATTCAAAGCCTTTTCTAACATAAAGGCACCCAAGGGGCATGTTTATAGTAGGCTATGTGTAACATTCTACTATTTGCTGCACACAAGTAATCCAAAGAAAACATGCTTTTGGCTATCAACAAATACCACTTACACATTTCAAGTTCTTTCTGAGAATATGGATGAAGTAGTCCCTGTCACATTTGATTTTCATGTGTCTCCCATTATCTTCCAAGTAAAACTCCATTTTTAGCACTCAGCACTGGGGAGAATGGGCCACCTTGGCTGGCACCATTTTCCGAGTGGCTTTAGCTATCTTGTTTCAATAAGACATGAGTGAGTGACTGGGATATTTAAGTTTCCGCTTTTACTCCATCAAAATCCCATCTGCTTGTATAGCTAATGTCTCTCATACCCCTTCCTTCCTTTGCCATGAATCACCAGCATGCCAGTTTCTTTCTCTCTTCCATGATGCCTTGCTTGCATGGGGTGCCCCCCTCTGATGGGCCAGGAAAAGCCCTCCTGTGACCTCTTCCAAAACTCAAGCTCTTTCCTGCTTCACACTGTTGCACCCGCCCTTTGTCACATCTCCCCAGATCCTGATCTTGACTAGGGCCTCTAAGTGCTAATGAAATGCAAACACGGAGTACTGATTCCTCGTAATAACACATTCCTTTCTCCTGGCCCCTCAAAGCATGATTTATAACCTCTCAGACCAGGATAAATTTATGCCTTGTCCAGAGGCAGGAAAAGGGGTCGTGTTTTAAGAGTAGTCTGACACTCTTCCAGCTAGCACCGGTTCAAACAGGACTTTGCACCCAATGTTGACAAAAGGCTGGGCAACAGATTGCCATCAGCTCAGCGATGAAGGGTCGTCTATGCTTGATGTCAGTGGGCTTACCACCAACCTTGAAACGAATCTTAGGATGGGGAGATTTGACTTGTGGAAAAGCCTTTCCTTCTTCACTGGCTTGAAAGGAGAGACCAAATGAGACACCTGATGTGACAGGCTATGGCATACCAAGAACTAAGAGGTGACAAATGTGGGTGAGTGAATCCCATCTACACAGTAGTGCACGTTTTGAGGCCTTTGTGAGTTTTAACAGGTAAACTCACTGTTAAGCTTATCCACCATTGTGTCCTTTTACCTTATTAAAAGACTTCAACCTGTGAGATAAGCACTCAGAGGATGTCCTCAAACTCAGAAAGCTAATGCATTAATTTGGAAGGCAAAAAAAAAGCAATATTATCTGCAGCATTTATGACAAAAAAAACCCAAACCATTTTGCTATCCTGCTAGCTAATGGAATGTTTTAAATTGAATTATGAAGGTAGATACAGTAGCAAGTGGGCTCGTAGCTATCTATAATTGTTTTCATTGTCTCCCTTACTGCTTTTTCTTTAAGCAGCAACTCAATCAAAAGCCGATCACTGTGGAGTTTCAAAGTAACAGTTATTTCCCAGCTGATGTAAGTGAGCTTTGGATAGCAATTGCTCTGAACTGACTACTAGAGATGGGAATAATCTGCAGCTCTCAGAGAAATCTCATGATACAAGGGCTTTATGCATATTTGTGAGGAATGCCTCTACCCACGTTTTTGGCATTGCATGTTCGAAACTGTTGTATAAATCTTGTGCGAGAATTTTCTCTGCAATACAGATCCAATGGCATCGTAGTGCCAATTTGCCTGAGCTTTGTAACTCCAGGGGGTGAGGGGAGGAAAAAAGTCTCCAGTGAGTTAATTCTGATATTAATTTTTCTTTGCAAAGGATGCATAGTTTTTATGGCATATGGCCAGTATTCAGTAATAGACTGTAAGTCTATTTTGCAAATTAGATACAAGAAACACTAACTACGGTTTTGGGTTTCACTTAAAGCCACATAACGGAAGAAATGTGGTGTTTGGGAGCAGGTGTTCATCAGAGCCCATTTCATATAGTCCATAACTAGCCCCAAAACACTGCTTTTCCATACATGTCTAGCAGACATGGGCTTGGAGGATGTATAGTGGGAATGACCGGCAGTGGTGAGGTAAAGCACAGCTGTAGACCACGTATCTGCTCATTGTTCTTTATTCACCTATTCAAAATTTGTACCTCCTTTCTTTTCTATAATATTTTCTTCAGCTATACAAGCACAAGCTGGTTTGCTTTAGAGTCCTATACCAAACCCCTAGTTCAGTGCAAGGAATAAATTACATGCTGTAATGAAATTCGAAAATATCATGCACAAGATAACATCTGAAAACACTGCATACTCTATCTTTTTTTCCCCTTCCCTGAATGCAGAAACACCACACTTAAAAAAGCAACTGCAGGCAGTATGAACAAAGTCCCTACTAGCGCAAATATTCACATGGCACGGAAAAACAATGAGATCAGCTCTCATCTATAGGAACTGCCTAAAGCCATTAACAAGAAGAAAAATAGGGTGTATCGCACTTTAAAAACTCTAAAATGTGAATTTCTGCTGTAAAACTACCTTAGGATCATCTCCTGTCAAGCAGGCACAACTTCATGTAATTCTGAGCTTATCTGGGGAATCTCTGACCCTTTTTTATCCAAAAACCCTTCTGAAATTCAGTGGTACAGCAGCAGGACTCCCACGCCCTGCACGGGTGAGGCAGTATGCTGAGAGGAGCCCTAAGGGATCTTTGAATACAGACTGAGAGGGAAGGGCTTTGCAACATAAACAGAATAGTATCCATGCCTCTTCGAATTGAGTTTCTGCAAAGCTGGTGTAAAATCAGAGGACACACTCAAAGTCATGCAAGGTGCCTACTGAGATGCTTATTACTCAATGGAGACAAAGTCAAGTGGCAGCTGCAGCACAAAGGAAGGTTTGCCATTCTCACTGGAAGACCATTTACGGGATGCAAATATGCCACCTATTGGACTGCAGGTGGAGACATTTCCAGTCTCCTTTTGTGAACAAAAAGAGCAAATTACTGGAGAAGAACAGAATAAATACTTCTGTTAATCACTGTTTTCTGAGACTAAGGCTTGAACAAAACCTACTTGCAGTGCATGCCAATGGAAAAGCAAGGATCTGCATGGACTGAGGGAGGGACAGAGGGACAGCAGGAGGAGGACAGACAGTGCACACAAGTGAGCTTTGTGATGATGAATTGTGTGCCACCAGAAGAAATTGAGTCTTACTAATTCACGTTCCCTCTCTTGAAGCTCATTCATTTCTTTAAAAGCACAATCCAATTCCCTCTTGACTTCCCACTGGGTACTGATCCTCTTCAACTCACTCCGACTTCCCCAGTGAGCCCAACTTGCAAAATACTTGTGACTTGAGAAAATCTTGGCATTTCTGTACTGCACTGAATGAGGAAAACTGCTGTTTCCAGCTAACTATGGGCAGCAAAAGCTATATGGGTGCCTTCAAGGAGAACAGAGGCCAAAACCTGAGAGTAATCAAAAACTAGCCCTTTCTGAACAGAGAAGATTTTCCATTTCACCAGGTGTGTAGAAGGACGTATTTCATGTCTTTCACAGTTAATGGTTCCAGAGCCGAAACTGCATCTATGTAGCTCTGAACATACCAAAGGTTTAAAAAAACCTATCAACACCAACAAATAAACTTTAGAGAAAAAAAATAAGTCCCAAATCTCTATAGGAGGCGTTTACTGCCTGTTTCATGGGACTGCTCTGAAGTTTTCACATTGCTTTGGTGATGTAATATGCTAAACTCACTGTTCAATCTAGATATAGATTTTTTCAGCCTCTGTCTTCACAAATAACATGCAATGTAACAGACTCCTAGGACCTCCACAGGAGACCATTTAAGGAGCCTGCTGTTTTGCCAGAAGCTGGAATTAAGTGCTTACAAGTTAGTGGAATTACTCTCTGGCCCTAAGACAGTGCTTTCTCACTTTGGCACTATCTCTATGAAGATCAGGGCCAGCAAGAAGGAAACAGGAAATCGCTGGGTCTGCAAGATAGAAACTTCAGGAAAGACTGAGAGCACATAAACTCTTGCTGAACCAAGGCAGTGTGTCCCTCTTCCTCCTACGGCTTGGACTCGGCGGCAATTTCCCCTCACAAATGCACCCTTAGCAAAGCAAAGGAAAGCAAAGGAAAAAAAAAAAAAAGAAAAACAAAGGACAGACGCTGCACCACCCGATCGCTTCCTCCATGATAGTCCAACAGACTGACCCAGTTGGCAGGCGCGCGACTGTGAGACCTGCACAGCATCTGGCTCACCAGGGAGGGTCAAGAGGTGACACATGCTAAAGACTGACCAGGAACAATTTTTGTTTGCTTCATTTAACTTTGAGGTGGAAGGAAAGACCAGCAGAGACACACAGCTCATAGATTATTAGTGAGGAAATTACTGTTTGCAATTACTGCTTGCAAACACTGGAGTTTTCAGAGAAAGGAGGACAAAGTGGGTTGTGGAAGAGTGCAAGGGTGTATGAAGAAACTTGGTTGAAACCGGGTTTTGAGACAAAGCATACTTTCTCATTGTCATGAAAGATGTCAGCTTTCACTTCAGGGTGATAAGTGCCTGCAAAAGGTCTGCAAGGGCCTTTAGACAACATTCCCCACCTGGTGAGGGGAGACATGAATGGCAAAACAGAAGGCAGTGACAGGCCACAAGGTCCCAAGACGAAAAATGTGTGTGTGGTGGGGAGGGGCAGCAAAATAAGAAAAGAAAGGAGGTGCAGAGGAAATAAGGATAGATGGAACCAGTGCGGGAAAAACAGGTCTAAGCCCAGAAACTGACAGCCAGATAGGGAAGTGCCTTTACTACTGAGGGACCCTCAAACAACCTTGAAAATGCCAGGAATGGGTGGAAGGGTCTGAAAAAGTATAGGCCTTAGACTAAAGCAGACAGCAGATAAGCAGCTGAATGCAACTGCCATAATATAGTGAACTTTATCAAATGTGGAGTCCTTTGCTGCACTGGAGAGCATCCCACCATGTGGAAAAACCTAGGTGGCCAATAAATTGTAGGAAAGGATTCCTGGCTCATCTTGCTTCAGAGGCTGTACCCTGCTCTTTTCCATGCTTGCTGTGTAGCAAGGTAAGTAAATAACTCATTTACTGGAATTTCATAACAGAGATGGAATCCATGCAAAACAACCCATAAACATTTCATAAAATGCACTCCATTGTGGCTCATCTTGCTTCAGAGGCTGTACCCTGCTCTTTTCCATGCTTGCTGTGTAGCAAGGTAAGTAAATAACTCATTTACTGGAAATTCATAACAGAGATGGAATCCATGCAAAACAACCCATAAACATTTCATAAAATGCACTCCATTACGGAGGACCTTACTCCCATGTATGTCAAAGCTCCTCCACAGAGCTCTGAAAGGTCTCTTCAGGCTGCTGGGGAAAGACCATCAATGCAGATGCAAAGCAGGCCCTGCAAACCGTAAAGGACACTTAAAAGAGGAGGTGAAGCTTCATAAAGCAAGAGCTGGCCAGAGAGTCCAGTTCCTCCTCCAGTGCACAGCTATGGGGGGCCAATGCATAAAAAGAGAAATCAGCTATTGGACAGGTGAGAAACCATCTTCTTCTGCATGCCATGGTGTAGATGCCAACCCCAGGAGAACTGACTGCAGCGGCAAACCACTGGGCAGGTCAGGTTTTCCTGTTGGTGCCATGGCCCTGCCTAATCAATGAGAAAGAGGCTATGGCACCATCTGCAGTTGTGTTATAGCCTGGAGAGGTGACTGATGGGATCTAGATGGAAACCCCCCTACTGACAGGAGGACTGGACTTGAGCTAGTAAAGCAAAGAACTTGGGCTCTTTTCTCAAGTCACAAATGCCCTGATTCTGCAAGGCAGTGTGGGGAGCACCCTAATGCAAACAGCATTATTCCTGCATACAGCAAACAAACGTACTCAACGGTTTTAATTCAAAAAGATTTTTAATTTAAAAAAAAAGGAGGAAAAAGAGCCTTGACAGAACTGAAAGGACAAACACACAAAGACTACAAAGATTACGAAGACAGATCGCTGTCCTTCAAGGAACTCTCCAGAGAGAAATCCTTACAATATCCTGAGGCTCTGACAGCTGCCCAAATCAAACTGCAGGTTTGGCATGGCAGTAAGCTCCCTGAGGCAGCAAGTACCACTGTGCTTACAGTGCTTCCCCTGCCTCAGGATGCAAAATCTGGATTTTTTTCCCTTCTCCAGTCCATGTCTGATGCTTTCTGTGAGGGTTGATCACATGGTTAACCAGTGCTGTAACTCCCGTTCACTTACTAAAACAAATAATAATAAAAAATCTAACTCTGATTAGCTGCAGCTAGTCTCAGCTGTGGTAGAAGGGCTGTATTACTGCTCCTGAATGTTACTGTGGCAGAGGATGCTATTATAGGTTCCACTTGGTACCATCAAGTTTGCCTTGATGGGTATGTACTGATACTAACATAACTATTTCCTTATCACATTAGGTATTGAAATACTTCCATCCTGTTATAACACAGTCAAAATCTGTTCTTCTTCCGCTTTCTTCTGAAAGATTTTTCTTGTTAATTCCAAATTCCCAATTGTATTTCTGCAGATAAGCGCAGAATGACTTCTTTAGTGCTATCTGCTCACAGAGATGCAGGGATAATAAAGACTATTCAGCAGCTTATGAAAGGAAGCATGCAAGCTTTCTGTTACAAATGATGTTTCATATGAAGTCAACATAACAATCCTTGTCAGGAACCCTACTTCAGGAAAGCATTTCAGCAAGAACACACTTAAAATTGAGCATGTAAACCCACATAAATTCAAGATAGCACTCAAGTACCTCCTTAATTTATAGTCACATTCACTTCCACGACTTTTCTTGGTGTCATTAAAAAGTTCTTCTGAAGTAGAATGGACTTCAGCATGATGTCTTGAGTGTTCAGCCTTGTTAAAAGCAAACCTTGCCCACTAAAATACCCCACATTAAACAAGTTTGCAAGAGGAAGCTGTGTCTGCAGCTTTTCCTTGAGTAACTCTAAGTGTCCAGTCCAGGATTCCTAGGCATGCATTAATCTGTCTCCTATTGCGTATTTCACTCTGCAGTGAAAAATACTGGTTTACTAATTCCACAATGAAACAAGCTTTCATTGATTTTGAAGCACATCTTCAAAGTCATTAAGGGCATGTTCCCTCCCCCCACCCCCATCCCCATCCCCAAAGCACCGAAGACTATCTGTTGCTTTCCCAGTGACCTTCTGCTTCATGGGGTTGGCTATGGGAAGAAGCCACTGGAACCTTGCAGCTTGAAAGGGATGTGCTGGCCTTGAGGTAATTACAGCTCAATCTCTTTAACCAGTCTGAGGTCCCTGGGTAGTGAGGAAAAGAAGAGTAGCAGAGTTTGGCCCTCCCCATGTAACAGTAGCTCTTGCGACACCCTTTGAAACACAGACTAGTACAGAAATATACCTCCACTTCTGAGTCAAAGATACGGCAAAGGCAACTTTTCTCAGAAAACGCAAAGGATAGCTCACAGGCTGCCAAGTATCTCCTTGATATCTATGATAAGAAAGCATTACTAGAAAGGACCCCCAATAAGAGTGGCAGGTATGGGAGATAAAGAACAAGAATGCTTATTGAAGACAGCTTCCTTCCTAATGCACTGAAGCTCAAATTTATTTCTCAGTTTACTTTGATATTTGTATTCCAGCAGAGTTTTCCAAGGCCTCATATTTTTTATTTTTTTTAAAGGTGCTTTACAATTCAAAACAACTTTTGAGCTACAATGGGTTGAAAAGAAGAAAGACTTATCTCTCGCTGTTAAAACTTATTCCTTACATTTGAAATGGACCGTTCGCCTTGAGAAAAAGGTGTAAGAAACCATTAGACAGAGCTGCTGGGTCTCTTATGGAGGCTGCACTAGAAAATCTCTGCATAGCTGCATGGGGAAATTTCCTCTCTGCTACCCACCTGCACAGCCATGTGACCCAAATTCTCTGAAAAGCACAGAGTTACAACTCCCCTGCTTGGAATTTCTCCAGAGGAGGATGGTGGAGAGGGACATTATTAGGTGCTTTGCTTGTAGAAAGATTGTTTGGACCCTGTAAGCAGGGTCCTTTCGTAGCAAATTGCCAAAGCAGTTGAAATTCCTATCAAAGAAAGTGCTTTCTGCAGTGAGGGAACCTTTTCTCATTTCCCTCCCCAGTGTCCAGCCGGGAGGTATGAAGCTGTCATTGTTTATAGTCCTGTATGAAAACAACTGTGTATGAAATCGTACTTATGTCTGTAAAAAGGCAAACAAGAATGGACCAGAAGACATGACTAGTGGGCCAAACTGGAAAGATTTCAGGTTGCCTAGCCTGAAAGAAGGTTTTTTCAAACTATGGGCTGAAGTTCTGCTGGGACTAACTCCAACAGGCTTCAAAGGATGGTGCAATATGTCAGGAGCAGCTGCATTAGCAGGCACCAGCTCAGTGCGTCCCAGTGAAACCTGCCTGTGATTGCTGCTGCCCCTGCCCAGGACCTCTGTGAACGGCTGTGGGGGGCAGTTGTGAAGGCAGAGAAGGAAGTGCTTCCACCCATAACCCCTCCTGTGAGCCTGCTCTCCCTCCTCTGCCCTCCCTCCTGTGACTTCTGCCACCATTTACATTAAAAGGTGTGCAGTATCTCACCTTGGGCTTACTGGCAAAGCTCCACGGCAAAACCTCAGGTTACTGCAAAGGGAATGGGATGCTGTCCTTAATATCTATCAACTTGATTATGTGAAAATGAATGCTAGTATGTTTGCTGCAATCGGAAGGACTGTCTGCCGTCTATCAATAGCACTGTTTGTTCTGGCACTTTATTTTATTTACCTGCTAACCTTATTTTATTCAGCTGTTATTTCTTCAGTGAAGTTGTATTTTGCTGTGTTGATACAGTAACTGTCATTTAATCAGTACCTGTTCTCAAGAAACGTCAGAGAGGACTATGCAATAAACATGTCACCGTTCCAGACAGTTTTTTAATGTTTATGAAAAGGTTGGAGTTTTTTTCACTTTAAAAGAAGTACACTAAAACAAGCATAAGGTTATTTTTTTAGCCTCTAAAAAAGTCTGGTAAGAAAAAATACAACCATGTAGAAAAATAAAATGTGTTCATGTTGAGACTAAATGGCACATTTCCTCTAGCAGTTAATTTCTACAGTCTGGTTATAAATCTGTCAAAAATCAGATTTATAATGAAATGCTAACAGATTCCAAGCAATTGCTGTGTTAATGGAGTCACTGTCATACTCATGCAATTGTGCAGACACAGACCTGTAAAAGGGATGGATCTGTAGGAATGAAAAAGGGTTCAACAGCCTGAGCAGAGTGTTTCTTTGCAAGAGGCAGTCTCAGAGTGAAGGAGAACATGCAGTCCAGAGGAACATCATACTGTCAACAGAAAGTAAAGATTTTTGTCCAACTAAGGGGAGGAGATGTGGTACAAGTGCATGCACAGTCATACAAGGGAAAACTTGTGACTGAAAAAAACCCCCCTCTTTACACATGACAGCTGCCTTTCTAACATAAACCATTTTTGCTATGGCAGTTCTATCCTTAGTCCTTGTTCTTCAGCTTAGAAGGGGCTCTTTGCTGGCATTTATTATTGCTGTCACTGTAAAGAGAGACGGGATGCTGTTGTGTAGGTCAAGGAGAACACTGGCCAGAAATTAGAAGAGTTCAGAGGGCATGGAAAGGGCAAGAAGCAGAGGTAAGCAGAGATGGGCACACAAGAAAATATCAGGAACCTCTTCATGGTGACAGCCAAGATTTTTTGTAGGTTCTTCCACAACAGAGAATATTCCAAGTAAAATGAAGAGTCGTGGCTTACAGAGAACCACTCCAAGCAGGGGGAAACATTTGAAGTGGCTTTTTGAACAACTGTTTTATGGAAAGCAGCACCCAATTGCTGCCTGGAAGTGGGAACCTGCACCTATAGAGTGAGCGGAAGGGAAGAGGGGATAAATTGTATGGGGGCTGGCATGCAAGATGAGAAACTACTGGAGGGATATAGACGGAAAGCACTGGTGACACTGGAAAAGCCTGATGAGGTGGAGGTCCTAGCTGTGTGGGTAAGAGCAGAAAGCTGTGCTGTAGTAGCAATAATGAACAAGGAGCCCTCCAGAGACAGAGAGCCAAGCTGGGCATCCACCAAGCCTACACTTTTCTAACTTCTTCATTTTAAAGCACTTTAAGAGGTGAAAGCTTCACTCTTCTCCTATAGATCCAAAAGACAACCCAAAGGCTAGAAGAGAACTGTACACCCAAGCCCAATGAGGTAGACATGACTTCCACCAAAACCCAGAATGTGCTTCACATGCCACAATTATTGGTCAGGTTCATCAATCTTTTCCATGCTTGTTCCAGGCTTAGGAACAAAGAGAAATTCCTGAAGGTCTCCAGGACAGGGCAGCAATTTGGCACAAACTGGGGAAGCTACCAAGTGCTCAGGGACAATGTTTTAGGCAAACACTTGACAGCCGCAGTGCTGGAGCTCTCCTGAAGTTATGGAAGACATAGGCCTAGCATTTAATTATTTTAAAATATTGCCCATTGTAGTATGAGCTAAAAGACGAAAATCGATAGCCTGAGATGTTTAAAAACCCTGAGCCAAGCCTCCAAAATCTTGGGATTAGTTTAGAAGGAGAACAGCAGGATATAAAAAAATCATTCACTCAGTATTTGTATTGTTTTGTTGCTTTTCAGCCTTTAAGCCTATTGTGCATTACAATGCAAAAAGTTAGGCTTTCCCTCTTTCAAGTGAAAGCCAAAATGTAGCTTGAAGAAAGAAACCAAATGCTGCAAGAATTCTGCCTACTTTGTGTGTTGGTAGCACTGCAACAGCGTTTTACCACAGGCTGAGAAACAATGCAATCCACTGCCTCTAAATACTGCTTTCAAAGGATCCTTGGCTGCTGTACCTGGAGTGAAGTGCAAGGAGCAAATTACCAGTCTGGGAGGTGATGAGGATTTTAGTAATGATCCATTTCTCTGACTCTGAAAAATATTGAGACAAGGTTGAGCCTTTTCACAGGAAAAAAGTAGTCACTGGCTGATTTTCTCCAGGGCTGAGGAGTGTGTGTGGGAAAGGACTTGGATGCCAGCCTGCCACGCGTGGTGGCGGCATGGCTGTGCTCAAGGCAGTGTTGCATCTCTCTGCTGCCAGAGCCAATGCGGTTGGCGTGAGGCTGCCCCCAAAAGCTGTGGGAGATGCTTGGCTGGGGTGGCGCCTCTGTGCTTTTGCCGTCAGCGCTCCCCAGTCTCCCTTACCGATTTGCACCTCCAGAAACTCAGTAAGGTTCCTGGCACAAGGGCCCCGGTGAATATAAAGTAAGAACAGCAGTTCTAGCCTAAACCCATCCTGTCTTTCACAGGATGCGTTTCTGCATCCTGTGAAGTTTTCCTGCACTGGAAAATACTTCAAGGTCAATGAGGACAAGACAAAGTTTGAGTATCTCAGGGCAAAACAGAATAATTTTTTCTTTCTTCGGGACATTCTCTTAAATCAAGCAAAGCTGAGTTCATGTCTTTTTCAACTTTCCTGTTGAATAAGAGACTTATGTCAGCTGTCTGCCTTATTTAACCTCGTCAGTCGGACACAAAACCTAAATGACAGATAGCGCTGTGTCAGGCACTGTTGTCTTCCTCCATTTACCCAATGGAGTGCTTCAGTCCACCAAAGCCACGTATTTTGTTACCAGTAGCAGCAATATCATGGCAGCAATGAAAGTCTTGAATTGGTAGTACGCCAGTGGTGAGCTAAGTTACAGTGCCTGTGCAATCTTTTACTCTCCCAGTACTGTAGAGATGAGCCCTGGGCGCCATTAATTTGCATGGCCTTTATGAAACTCACTGAGTGGGATGAAATTCCGTTCTACCGTGCAAGGAGTCTGCTTTGACACAAAAGGGCAAACAGGCCAGGAGGATTTATCTGCGAAAGTCACTTATGACCAGACTGAAATGAGAAACTGATCTCACTGAAAGAGAAGGAGAGTGGGTCTTCTCCTCTCTGACATTTTTGCAGAATTTATCTGCTTTTATTTACAGGCAGCAATGAAGAGTGGTCCTTTGCGCACAGTTTTCTTTAATGCTTCTAAGGCTAATAGCAGCTATTTGTATTAAATAGTTTGAGATAGTGCCTGCATGAAAATGAGTGAATTTGAGCATCTAGATAATAATTTGCCTTTTTAGCTAGGGATGAAAACAAAGACTAGCTTAAAACATTCACATGTGGGGAAAAATACAAGTCTAAATGAGTGGATGATAGCTCTGATTAAAGAGTTGAGTAATGGAAAAATTACTTAAGGGATAATAAAATCAAACTAAGTATAATACGAAATACATCTGCTTAACTTGGAGCAGTAAGTCTTTTTTACTTGTTTTGATGTGTTAGTTTTGTGTGGTCTTTCAAAAATTTGCTGTGAAATAGGATCTTCCTTTCATTACTCATGCTGATCAGAAGAAATTTGGGTATCAAAGAGATATCCATTAACAGATGACGCTAGAAAAAATAAAATGAAAAAATCTTTCAAGCATTTTGCAGGGCTAGAAACGAGTTCAAGCAGCACAAAGAACATATTAAACAATTTTGTGCTTCCAAAATAATGAGGAACATTTTTCAGTTTCGTAGTTTTATTTCCTAGCTAGTAATCAAAACTAGAGAAAAAATTCAAGAAGTCAGTAGATAGCAGTTAAGAAGAATGTTTAATGTTTTTAGGAGGATTGGGAAGCAAACAAATTGCAAAAAAGAGGTGGATCAACATTTAGTATATATTTCTCTACTTCCTTGGAAAAGAATGGGAAGCCTGACAGTCACAGTTTTCCCTGCAAGGAAACAATCACTGTCTTGATTTCATTTATCATATTGCTCTAAATTGTGATGAAATACACTACATGGAAAAAGGTAAAAAGCTAAAAATAAACTTTGAACTCAGAAATTATAAAAATCTTTTAGGTATATTGTCAACACATGCAGCTTTTTTCTGATGCATACCCTGTGCATGTCTGTCTGACTGGTGCAGTATATGCTGTTTGTGTCATGGACACCCATTAGAGGAGCAGAAAATTACCTCAGTCTGAAAAGTAATGATACCGATTTTTCAAGAAATTCTACCAAAAAATCCTTTCTTTTTTACTCATTTAGTGCTTAGCAGTTGAGACAGCCACAAAACGATTCCTCTAAAATAAAAGATACAAGCATTTTGCTATAGGATACTGCTGGTTTTGGTTTGACCAGGTCAAAAGCTCTTGATCTGGTCTGCTTTCAGACAGGCTGGGCTCATCCTGCCTTGAAGCTGCCTTGAATCAGGGAGTCCAAAAATGGAAGTACCCAAAAAATCAGCAACCACTTTCTAAAATCTGAGTTTAAATGCAGCAGTATGAACTATTGAAATTACCCCAGGTCTGTCTTCGAGATCAGTATTTGGCCCAAAGTCAATAGTAGATTTTACAAATGAGTAAGAACAGGATGCCATTCATTACTTCCCATCTTTCACACATATTCTGTGTGATCTGGTGGAGTGCGTCCCATTGGAAAAATAAATGGAAGACACTATCAGTTTGAGATAAAATGAGAAAAAGCAAGTTTCAGGGTTTTCATCTTTGACCTTATTATAGCCTGAAATTTGCCAACTAGACTCTGTTTCCAGAGGCTGAAAAAGAATTATGGCTGCCTAAAATTATACTTCTCCTGACTCCTTGCGGAGCTGAAGTCCAAGCCTGGCTCTCGCTGTTGTAGCAGTGGATCTAGAGACCACATGTACCCCTTTTTGTTTTCAGATTCTTTCACCCTTCCCCCTGACAGTTTATTTCAGGCTGTGCCAGACTGGCAGTCCAGTCTGTCTGTCTGAATTTTTATTTCTCATCACATTTCTTCCGTCTAGTTCTTGCCACAGCCCTCCTGCTTCAGCAATTGAAGCTATTCCAGTTTATTCTCCCTACTTCACTTCCGTGCCCTTACAGTACTGTCCCTCCAAGATGCAAGGACAGCAAGGATGTTCTGGGGCTCTAGAAGCACCAGCCCTTGGCAAATGCTGCCCTGCTGTCCTGTGGGCTAGTGAGGGCACGCAGCAGCAGGTGGCAGGCTGGGCTGGCAAAGATACAATTTTCCTGCAACCGGCTTGAACAGGGCTATCCTCCTTCCTTACTGCCAGGTACGAGTTTGTCTGGAGCAGAGAGAGAAGTATGTAATCCGGTTGAGTAAGAGAGGCTGGAGGGGTTCCTGCGCGGGAGCAGGCTTGTCACAGTAACCAGACCCATCAGTAATTGCATCCCCTGCATGTTCTGGTGTGCCTGGCTCCTCTCCTAGACTGACTACTCTCTGGAGACAGGTCTGGTTATATCTTGATACAGAACATGCCCTTGGTGTTAAATAAAGGGTCACAAAGAAAAGCCTCAGCTCAGCTACTTAGTCTGACAAAAAAGGCCTTTTAAAGTGTTTTTGAAGTGGTCCATTTTGCTAGGACTTGAGCGGCCTATTTATTTTATAGAGCTTATTGCTTTGGATTTGAAATTGGAGATTCAGCTTTTCTGTGGGTTTCTTTTCCCTAGCCCTTACCTAGGTCTTTCTGGATTTTTAGCAGACTGAATTATGAGCAAGTGACAGACACATTATGAGAGGAAATTACCAAGCAACACAGGGCAAGAAAAGCAAGGCAATTACTGGAGGTAATTCCAGCCATTGAGGCAAGGAATCCAAAGAAAGAATCCCCCTTTCTTAGTGTGCTAAATAATAAAGCTAATTAACCTTTGGACTTCAACTTTACACAAAATCTGTCCCAGACAACCTGCTTCAAGCACTACGTTGATGGAAGATACATGTATACCATTGCCAAGGTGTACAAGCCACATCCACTGAGAGACAGTGGGTCTGGGTCTCAATCTCATAGACTCTCAAATGCCTTGAAAAGCCCTCCCTGGCGTCACATGTTAGTGAGCAGCTCTGGAGGAGCTCACGTCACCTGGTCCTGCTGTATTCAGTGCCAAGCTACGATCAGCAGAGCTGCGGGAGCATCCTCTGACTGTGCAGTAATGCCAGCCCTGCTCACCAAGGAACGAAACATCCCAGATGTGCCAATCCTTCCTGTCCCTCCTGCAAAAACCCACCCAGCTCAGTGCCGCCTATTGTGCTCTGCTTCAGCAAAGTTCCAGGTACCTGTGGAGCTGATTTAACTGCCTGATCAAATGATACATTGGTTCAGCCTGTGCTTTCACACATTGCAGCCTAGTAATACTCCTTCAATCCTCCCTCCCCCCTTTATGATACATATAATATAATTCTTTGAGGAGATCATAAATTTTCTTTTTCAAAATTCTTTCCATCATACAGTAAAAGTAATACTTAGAGCAAACAAGCATGCATGCAGATCATGATTGTCAGCCATGATAATTTTATAGTGACCTCAGAGAAGGTGGAATTTCAAAGACTCAAGTCAAAATAACCAAGTGAAATTTTGGAGGTGGTGGCATGGTTTCTGGCAATGGTCTGTTGCAGGAGGTAGAGAGTTCAAGGTAAATTCAAAAGATTATTTGCTCATAGAATTACATAACAGATATTTAGTGATGTAGCAAAGAAGGAATAAGTAGAAGATAAATCTCTGGCCATTTACAGCATGTCCATAATTCTATTTTTTTACTTCCTTAGGAGCATGTTCAGCCATTAATCTTATAATCAATATGTAAAACAGACTGCAGTGCTCTAAGTACTTCTGTTCTGAAGGGTCAGCAAACCTTGAAAAGGAAAAGACATATAAAGGAAAGACAAAAGTGCGTTTGGATCCCAGGACTTACAGATCTTTAGATCCTTTGCGGATGAATGTTATTTTTGTCCCTTGGAGCACTTAAACTAAAATGCTTGGTCTCCTGCCTACTAAATATAATGTCTGCAAAACGTTTATTAAAATGAAAGATCGCACTTCCAGGTGGACATTTAACCATGTGGAACCACACATCACATGCAATTCCCAATTCCCTGCTCATGACTCTGGATCAATCCCATCATTCCTTAGAGTCAGTACATTACCACAAAAAAAAATAGTTTGGCAAGATTTCATAGTTGATGTGAATCTTCCAGAATTCAGCATTGCCCTTGACTCTGGCTGTAATTAAATATTTCTTTGATTAAACCATGATCTCATACAGTACGTTTGTCATAGGTGCTGAGTATAAGCAGCTTTCACTGAAACCAAAGGGACTGGCAGGTGCTTATTCTGCTTAATTAATCCACTACCTTTTTTCAGACATTCATGCACAACAGAGATCTCTTGCAGTAGTAGGAGTAGGTGGCACTTTTCAGCAAAAGACCAGTGATTTATGAGGTGGATGGCACATTTCCAAAGGCTTGCAGGCCCTTGACATCAAGCACTGGTTTTGGATATCTGAGCTGATCAATGAATTTGGACAACTGAGGATCTGAGTACTCAATGGAACTAGTTGAGACTACCCTGATCAGCCCTTTATGAAAATCAGGCTGCATTAAAAGTTGCAGTGAGAAGCATCTTAACAGCTCTTCTATTTTCTTTCTCTTGTTCTTTTGATTTCCATGCAGCTTCAGCTCACTGCGGTGACAGTAAAGGTGTATGGAGGTAAAAAGAGGGACAAGGGACACTTTATAGCTCTGAAACACTGGAAACACTGTGAGGATCCAGAGGGATAAGCTGTGATTGCTATCAGGGTTTCTTCTTTCAATATGTTAACAGGTCCACAAACAGCCCTCCTTGTAACTGCATGCACCTATTTCAGATTAGATCAAATCTGGGTTTGGAAGGAAGGAGGAAATTTTCCTGCCATATGCAACAGATGTGATAACTGCTAAAGCCAGATGAAAAAGTGGCTGGGAAGAGACAACCTCATTCCTCTTGGGAAGCAGCAGAAGCAGATTAAACTGCATGTTTCTCCCACCTGCCTTCTTATTTTTATAAGCCTCTGTGGAGGCGCCCTCAAAGTGCTGAATAAATGTGGACAAGGCTGTGGTGGAAAGGAAATTCAAACAGAGCAAAACCAGATTCCTTCACACAGACACCATCCACTGCTGGTCCCAGGCCCTGCTGGGAGGGAATCAGGCTTAGGACATAGCTCTGGAACCTTCCTTCTCCTCCTCCTTCTCCTTCTCCACCTCTTAACTAACCTATTTCTCCAGCCTTGACAGACCTCTCAATCTGACTGACAAAGACTGCAGAAGACTCACGTGGGAGATACCCTCCCCGACCATGGGCATCTTTGCATAAATTTTCAAGGCCCCTCATCAGGAGTAGAAGAGAAAGGACAGCCAGTTCCTGCACGCATCACGGTAGACCTTTGGTAAGAGTGCTGCCACAGAACCACCTATGCACCTGCACCTGATATTGCTTCTTGTCAGAGCAGCAACAGAGCTCAGGCAGACAGGGCTACATACAGGAAAGGACTAGTGGCATCTGGTGTGCTCTCCACACCCCAGCCTAAATCACATTCCAGGTACGTCTCCACCAGCTACAAGGAGTGCTGAAACCAACTGGCATCTCCATTAGCATGCTGGAAGTTAAGGTTGAATAAACCCATGCTCTTCTGCCCTTTTACCTCCAAACCAGGAAAATAACTTTTCAGGCTGCCTATAAAGGGCTTCTAAGAGAACAAAACATCTTATTTCAGGGGCTTCAGCTGGCCCCAAATGGGACACGCAAAACATCTGAAAGAGAGTGAGCTGGTTAACATCAGCTGGGCAGCCCAGTGCCCAGTGCTCCAGGCTCCTCTGAGCATCCCAGCCCTGCCATGCGGAAATATAGGCAAAAAAGGCCACAATCCAAAACCTTGTTGGCTCAAATGTCTCTTATTCCTTAGATCACATCGAACCCAGTTCAGCTGCAGGTAACCATCAGCTCATGGACAGCTGGACATCACCGTCATGTTGCAAAGCAAGAAGAAGACCTCAGCACGGGCAGTTATCACATCAACTAACAGGGAATCCAATCACAGTCAGAGAACACTTGGGGCAAACAGCTGGTCTCTGATATCAATCCTGAAAGACTGAGGCAAAGTAGTGTCTATGGAAGGTCTTATCCACTGATTTATTTTTCCAAGTCTCTGAACAGCAAAAACCTGGGGAAGTTGAAAACCCGGGGTAAGGGTCAGGGCGGATGAAGGAAGAAGAGGCTTTGCTTGCCTTCAGCTGTGAACTCTGCTCCTGATACAGTGTGTCACGCACAGGCAGTGGGGTGGTTTGAATGTCCTAGTTCCTCTGCTGCTGGAGGCAGAAACTGTCTCCTTCAGCATATGGAAGTGTCTGTGCTTTTTCACAAGGGTACAGCTATATTACTAAAGAAAAAAAATCCCTGAAAGGGCCAATGAATTTCAAAGCTATAGGGAAGGCAGACCATAAATCACAAATGTACATTGGGATTGCTCTGGGAGTGTGTGTCTTATCCCAACAAGAACTAAAATGTTACTGATTTTATTGTGAGGTTTACTCTATATTGTATTAGTATTAGTATTAGGAAAAGGAAAAAATGCAATTGATTTTACTTTGCAGCTACAGTTTGTAAGTGAAAAGATGTGTCAGGTCCTGTATCACAGATTGCCTATGCTTCTGTCTCACTGTCCTTAGCCAGTTTACTTCAGAAAACTGGACCTGATTAGTTAGAAGACTTTGAGTGTCATGTTTAATTTGTCCTTCATAGTCTCTCTGCTTTACTTTTTGAGATGATACATTCTCTGTGTTAATAAAGCATACAGGAAGTTTTCTCCTCTGATCTCACAGATCCTTTAAAATCCACAAGCAAGAAGAGCATGGTATTAAAAGAAAAGAAATCTCTTGTTACAGCATCAAAAATGGGCTGTTTGATACAGGCTACAGATAGTCTCAGTCTAGTAACACCAAAAGGGAATAATGTAAAAAACGAATACTCTTCTATTCAAACCTAGATACCTGAGGTTAGACTGAAACAACTGGGCAAGAATGCTTCCTATTTCTGTTACCAACATTTATTAGTATGCAGAGAAACAGTGAGCATTTTAAATTTAGATCCACCTGTAAGCAGACTTCAAGCTTAAATATGCTGCCTGTTTTGTTTGTTTGTTTTTTGAGAGCCAAAGTCCAGCCACGTGTTCCTAGCCTAGACGCACATAGAACCTGTTGATGGGATCAAACACAGTCATTTTTATCAGTATGGGGCAAGGACGTAATTTCCTAGAGAGAATTGTATTTCCTGTAGAGAAGATCTGCAGGGTGAGAGAAGAGTGGAGGAGTCGAGAGCAAACTCCAGTCTGCTTTCTGGAAGGCAAGGGCTATTCATCAGCAGTGATACAGCTTCCACAACCTGGAGCCAGTTACCAGCCCAGCCTGTGTGCTAGCCGGAGTCCCGCTGCTCAGGAGGAAGGTAAGTCTGTGAGGCCTCAGCATCACTTGGGAGCAAAAGGTGGACCCAGGAGAAAGGCCTGTATGGAGAATTGGTACTACATCTGCTGCTGTTACCTCCGCAGCATCCCTCTCCTATTCAGTGGGTTGCATTACATGTATCAGAAGACCTTCTGCTCCGTGGGGGGCTGACAAACCCAGTACCAACTGGAGCTAGAAGGTCTTCTTGCCCATGTGTTAGGGGACTGAAGGTGAAAGAGGTCTGTGCAATTGTGGTGCATTCCTCTCTGTCTGGAACCGTCTGGCTGGCTGCCATTGGAAAGTTGCCATTTTTGCCTTGTTATGCTGTCGAGTGGCCTGAAGGACCCCAGCAAGCGCAGTTTCTGATAATCAGATAGATTAGCCAGAGACTTCATCCTCTCCTTAGCTAAAGCGTTTCCTTCTGCTGACCACTCTCATCTGCATTGTTTCCTAGACTGAGCCACGGCAATGTCCCTCTTCACCTAGCCATTGCCTTGGCCCAAGGTCCTGGTTTGGTGCAGGATTTGAAGTCAGCCAGATACTGCCACTTGCACCATTACCACACAAATAGTTCCAAGAAGAAAACTCAGGGTCTCTAATGGTTTCCACTGAGCATTCCCAGTGCTTTCCCCACAGTCTCATGCACAGACATCTAATCCAGCGAAACATCATTCTGGTTTTCTGATTTTCTGTGGCAACAAGCTCCACAGTTTAACTACATGTAATATAAAGCACAATTGCCTTCGATCAGCTTTTTAGTCCATCAAGCAGTGGGACTGAGCACATCCTTGCATTTGTACCAGTGGACAAAGACAGCAGAACTTGCTGTCTGCCCTCTCAAGGTCATTTTTAAAATCACCCAGTCTCCTCGTTATGTCCGCCAAATCTTTCAGTTCCAATCTCCTCACATAGGAGAAACACTGAGAGTTTTTCCAAGGTCTATACTATCCCTTTAACTCTTTGCTGGATGCTTTTCTACTCTGCTATTCCATCTGTGAAATGAAGCAGCAGGCAGCACTCCTGACAAAAGTACATCATCGTTTCGTATGAAAGCATCGTGACATTTTCCCTATAGTTTTCCCTATATTCATATATAGGGAATTATATATAATTTCATAACATATAATATATATTCATATTCATATATATTCATATATTTCGTATCTATAATATATATAATTATATATAATTTCGTATTTTCCTAGCATCTACTTGGGTATCTAAGCACAGTAGTGTATGCAGGAGAGCTCTTCATTTGGATTTAAAACCCAAAAAATTACAGAACTACAGCTGTGTTGCAGTAGCAGTGGAATAAGCTGTTTCTACTTCTGAAGGATAATATATGTAACACAAGTGAAGACCCACCCCTAAGGTGCTTACAACCCAAAGTGACCAGGCAGATGAAAGAGAGGAGGTGATGTGCCTGAGGTTAGACAGAGGGTCAGTAGCAGAGGAGGGGAAAATGCTTGGCTGTCCTGACCAAAGGCCAGGACTGTGAGTGAGCAGCTTGGTTCTGGCTTTCCCTCTGGGAAACAGGCAGTTGGGCTAATTACACCTATGTTCTGTGTCAGCTCAAACAACCTAACAAAGTGGGAAGGGAGCCATCACAAAGGACTGCTAGGAACAGGTCTGTTTCCTATAGTCTGTTTTCCTGCATCCAGGGGCCTACCTTTCCCACTGTCCCCTAAGAGGCTCACTTCTTCCTTTTTCCCCCCAGTATCACGTATTATTTGCCAGTTCTGTTTAATATGAATCATGAGAAATAACTCTGTTCCATGAGCTGTGCTCTAACAGATCTGCACAGATATGGTCACCCAAGAGACAACGAAACTTTGACTGACCTACTTGTAGCCAAAGTTTAACTTTCAACAAGGAAATAAGCAATGCTTTTGATCCAAAGGTTTCAAGGAGGAAAACAGGAGAAAATCAAAGATAAAAGTCAGTCAGTTATCCCTGAAAGACATAATACACTCTACAGTATATTTTTCAGGGTAGAGGGGAAGGAGGAAATGGGGAGCTCTTAATGCACATTCCTCATTCCACTGCTCTCAGGGGTCCTTTGAGCCTTACAGCTGGTCTGAGATATAAATAGGTATATCTCTTGCTTTTTATTTCTTGTCTCTTTGTCATTTTATTGCTGGCACATCTGCTCCAAAAATGGCCGCTAGACAGGAAACTACTGCATATGCTTTAGTGGATTTTCTTATTGAAGTGACAATTATCCAGTAACCAGACTCATGTTGTTGAGCCCATATGAGGCTGGGTGAAGAAGAGACCCTCTGTTTCCTCCCTCCTGCATTTCCAGCATTGATTTTCTAATCTATTTCCAGCTGTATGCCTCATTTCAGAATAGAAAAAAAATCCAGTATTGATATCATTCTCCTTCTAGGTTTAACGAGAGATTGCTTTGCATTTTGGAAGCAGAGGAGTTGAACGAAACAGAAGAAAATTAACTCAGCTTTGACATTCAGAGGAAACCAAATCTTGCAGCAATAAAGAATAACCAAATAAAAGTGGGGGCAGACTTTTCCAAAGACTTATAAGCAGCCTGCTTCCAGTACTGGGACCTGATTTTCAGATGCAGTCCATCTCCCACTGTGGCCTTCTGTGGGGACTGCTGTCTGTCAGAGGTGATGCTGAACACTGTCCAACGTGAAGTTTTCAAAACTGATTAGTGCCTCTCTTGCCGGCTCCTTTGAGCAAGCTCTCTGCTAACAGGTTAAACCGGGAGTCGAGGTTGCATCATGGGTGCTGCACGCTTTCCAGAAACTGACCCTTGCTGCATGGAGAGAAGGTCTGAGGTTGCCTAGGTCTGCTGCTACGTTGCTGGTTGTGATGCTGGGGAAAAGGCTGTCCCACAGGAAAGAAACATGCTGGTTTGGGTTGGACAAGAATATCAGTAGGAAAGAGAGGAAGGTGGACAGGTAGGACGCATGGACAGACAGAAGGCAGTTATGTTGCTCTCCAAGGGCTTTTTTCTGCCCCAGAGATATAGAATTCAGCCCAAGTCTTGGGTGACTGGGAGTTGTTCTGTTAAGCAGCCATTTTTTATTTTTTTTTGTATATGCCTATTCATTAAAAAAAGATGCATCTGAACAATTGGTTGAACTCTACCTTCTTTTTTGGGTAAGCCTCCTCTTTGCCTGTCTCCATATTTTCTCCCATTTCTTCTTTTCCCCGCTTCCTGTCCTCCCCATCCCACTGCAGCAGTCTTACCCTCCCTGTGCATCCAAAACATGGGAACCCTTCCTTTCCTCTCCACTGGGAGCAAATGCTGACAAGTGCCTTGGTATAAATATGTTGTTCTTTCACAGGGGCTGCAGCTCTTTGAGATTTTTCTGGAAGGTCCTGGGAGAAACCTAGTCTTGGCAAAACCCCTGCTGTGTTAGCAGAACTGGCACACCTCCTGTCCTGTACAGAAGGCCCCACTGAGATTACTTTAAAAATTAAAAAGTAGCATTAAAAATAGAAAAGGTTTTTGACTGGCCCCAGTGTTACAGTGGAAGAGGATGATGTGGCCTCTCAGATTCATACTGATGTTCAGACTTAAAGATGTGTGGTTAGGTCTTGCTGAACTCAATAGATTGCATCAGCATATGAAGCTAGGTATTAGGTTTCCTGCTTTTGACTGGGGATAGGCTAACTTCTGGTTTTTTGCTCACAGAATCTCAAATGAGAAAACTTGTTCTGCTTTCTCAAAACTTTTGCTTTGTTTCTATTTTAATTCCAAATCTGCATTAATGAAATAATATTGGTTTTGCCAGACTGTGTCTGGCTCAGGGCCCACTCACTCAGTGTCCCCTCTCTGACAGGGGCCAGCACCAGATACTTCAGAGGAAAGTGCAAGATACTCTGTTAATGCTCAGTTATGGAATAAGCAGACCCCAGGGAAAATTTCTTCCTAAGCCCAGTTAGCTAGAGCTTGGCTTTTGTCCTGATGCCCAAGGATTTATATTCCTTCCAAAATCTCTTGTTTATTTTTAAGTATTAACCATTATGACTCTGGCTAATGTTGCTCTTCATATTATGACTAATCCTGTTTTGAACAGGCCTGCAGTCCTTGGCTTCAGTTATATCCTTTGGCAGTGAGTTCCATAAGCTAATTGTGTATTGTGTGAAAAAGTATTTCCTTCTTTTAGTTTTCACTTTTTTGTCTTAATAAAAATTATTTTGCTATTTTATCCCTCCCTCACCTTTTCCTGTTTTCCTCACAGATAGATATCCAGCCCAGAGCTGGAGCAGAAGGGAGACATGTACTATTGATGTAAGCTGTGCCAATGATTCAAAGACAGGCGATGGGTTGGAAGACACCACCTAGCCAGCCCCATGTAGTTTGGACTGTGATGTGCCAGCCCTGCAAAACTAGACCTTCTGTAAATAGCTTTTAGAGTCACAGATGTGTCTATAACAAAAATTTGAGGTTTTTTTTTTAAAACTTTATTGTAATGAGTTCTAATTTTAGATATTTCAGTTCAGCCATTTTATTTATTTACTTACATCATACATTCACTGCCTTGTTGCAGACCAGTGGCCTTTAGGGCCATAATTGGCAAATGCAAGGGTAAAATCTGCGATTAGTTGCCAGCCAGCATTCCTCCTTATTCACTAGAGACAATTCCCCGGAAAGGAGACAGATGGCAGTGCCAGCAACATACTTCCTTGGAGATTTTCCAATGAGGAAAACTTCCTTAAATTAAAAACTAAGCTTTCTGAGAAACCAAGTAGAAAAGTCTGCATAAGTAACTTAGGAATTGTTCTTGCAAGGTTCTTCACATCTCTTAGTACATGGTAAGTGAAAATTACTTTCCAACATTGCTGGTCACCATGAAGACTCTCTGCTGGAGGAGCAAAACTGCCAGGTTACCAGTGGGGGCCACTCAATTGCTCTCAGGCTGAATGGGCTCAGCTGGCCTCCGTCCAGCTATAAAGATCCATGACCCAGAGACATGAGTTTGCATTTACTTCAAGAATGTATCTTTCATGGCTGACTCTGCAGCAATACAAGATTGCTCCTTATGCTTTCTGTAGCATTAACTCCATCTTTTGACTTTAAAAAAAACAGTATTGCATTACACTTAAAGTCTGCTCTGGTCACTGTTCTGATAAATAGATGTGTGCTACAGCCTTCATAGAGGTTATCTTATCTATCTTCTAGAAAAAACAGATTTTGGTTCTGTAGCCACATTAATCACTAACCAAGCAAGCTGTTTAGCTAATCAAAATCTGGGTCTTACAACCGATTCAATTTAACGAATCAATTTCAGTGCCGTTGTGGGCATACCAGGCCACTTCATCATTGTCACCTACTGAACTGCAGGAAGCGAAACTTTCATTTTCAGTAACTACTTACTTAAAGGCAGAGTAGAAGTGGCATGGCGTTTTCATTCATAGACAGCAACTGGTCAGGGGATTCGTGGAAGCCAGCTGAACAGAAATTGGGGGTGATTGCTGGGCGAGGCTCATGAATGTGATCTTAGAAGGTCTGGGAGATCACCCAAGCCAATGTTCAGGCAAGGTATGGTGCTGACCTCAAGACTACCATAGCACCCCAAAGAACAAGATGCTCAGCAAATGACTACAGAAACAACTGAATGAAAGACTGCATATAAACAGCAAACACAGATAATGAAGCTTGCCACACTGCACTTTTCCTTTGCAGTTGCTCTTCATACTTGAGCATTGCCTTGTGTCAAAGAACTGTTGCCTTGTAGCCCTTTGTCTTACTTGGTCTCACAATATCACTGCTCAAGATGTCTGGAGTCATGGTGCCATGACAATGGGTTGTGAGAGCATAAACAGCTGTATGACCTCACTGCAAGACTGGGCAAAAGAGTGGCAGATAATTATCCAGTAGTGGGTGTTACTAAGTAGTAAAGATGAAAAACAACACAAACATACGTAAAACGAAAGGCAGTGAAGAAGACAGGTCTTGCACAGTTCCTTACTCATGGTTAAGGGCCGCCACAAATTGTAGTAAAGGAAGAACACATTCCACACAGCTCTCCTTTCTCAAATTGTGTGTGTGAGAAATGAAGAGAGGTGTCCTTACAAAGCCTATGCAAGTGTCTGCATTTGGGATCCTGTACAGCCATAATGCTTATTTTTCCTTTAGTACCAGTACACAAGGACATTGGTCTTCAGTAATGGCCCCTTGCTTGACATATATCAATCTAGCTTTACTTGTTCAAAAAATACCACCTCAATCTGACCCTGCTGTTGCAAATGTTTCTGTGCAAGAACAGAGCCCACGCAAATGATGGGCTCTGCACATTCATAGCTGCTTACAGAAGCAGAGGCTCATCTTTTGCCACCTGTGCCATGGGAGGCATCTCCCTACCCTTCGAGCTGTATGCTGTCTCAGTAGTCTGTGTACATGCACCTTGAGAGCTCAAAGGCCAGAGGACAGGTTCACAGGGGAATCTAAGTCCCCACACATTTCAGTGGGAGTCATGGTGCTTAAACAGGGTTTAAGAATCTATATATATTTGTAATACTCCCCCAAGAGACAAAGAAGATAGTCAAAGATTTCCTAATTTCCACTGACATTCCAAGAGTGCACTGACGGATAATCACTCCAAATGCTTCTGTACCAAGAGACATAAATCCTAGTAAGTGCACCTTGTGCTGCTTACTGCAGATCCCAAGCAAAGATAGGCACAGGATGCATATCTATTCCCTACAATGCTATTTTTCTAGGCTGAGTGCTTCAGAGACGTTAGGAACACAAGGATCCCCTACCTCAGTTTTCCTAACCTCTCCCATATTCCACTAATTCCTTGAAGCTACATAAAATGCCACCATAATATATAGAGAAGAAAGTCCTTTCCTGATGGCTGTCGCTTTGCTACTTCCATTCTGAACAGACTGTCTTGCACATGAGTCTCAGACATACTGTCTCTTGTGAGTCACAAAGCAAGGGCAGAGTGCACACAGAACTGCATTCAGCAAACTGGAAAATCCTGCAAGCCCTTTACTTCGAGTTGTCCCCTGGCTTTTTCCAGTATGCATGATGCTGCTCTGCCTCCCTTTCCTCTCCTCCGGGGTGTTTGGAAAGGAAAAGAAAATGATGCAGAGCTAATTTGTGATCAAAGTTCGAGCCTGCTTTTGAACATACCTTACCTATCCCAAGATGCCTGGCATGCCATTAGTGATATATGGGTGATTTTGTAGGTGAGACAGGGCACTTCCTTTGGTTTCCAGCCCTGTTCAAGAACTATCCAGGGAGTTATTTTTAGCCTCAGAGACAGATCGTGCTAGCTCTCATGAACTGGTCAAGGACTGCAAAGAACATGTTGTAGAACCCATCTGACACCTAGACATTTGCAACACGTGGGAGGAAGCTATGCATACCCATGTGGCCTCAAAGTATGGCACCTAGCCACAGCTAGGGACCTGCCTACTTGTGTGATGCTGCCTCCCTCTCTGCGTTACCAGCTGTTAATCTGTGCAAAAGGACAGCTCCAAACTCTTTAAACACTTTCTGCCACTCCAACTTTTCCATTCACACAAGCGTCTCTGGGATGAAGTGGCAGTGAGGGAGGGCACCATGCAACAGTCAGACTCCGAGTGATAACAACATGAATGATGGCAGTAAAATCTGCAGAGGACATTAAAGGTTACATGATTGCATCCAGATACAGATGACCAAACTCCTATCTGCCAGCTGCAGCTCCCTGATGAGTCATGCTTCCAGGCGTGCCAGCTTGGCAGGGGGGGGGAAACTTCACCCCACTGCCTGTTCCTCTGGAATGCCTCTTCTGAACATTGCTTTAGTGTTGTCTGAGTAATCCTCAGCTACTGACTCCCAAATGACAATGAAAGGCTGGAGCTGTGTATGGCAAAATACAGGGCAAGCAGTTCCTAAATGCCTCATATTCACAGCCAAACTTCACTCATTTCATTTGTGAACACTCAAGGTTTTAGCTGTCACACATACATAGTAAACAGAGTGGGTTTCCATCTATTGCTGCATCGAAATATCCAAGACATCCCAGAACTTCCATGGGAAGAATGCACCAAGGAAGACTGCTCTTGGGATTCATTTTATTGCCATCAGAAAAACCTACATTTAGAAAAGCTTGGAAGAACTTGTAATTTCCTGATTGCGTGCACAGTGCGTCCCCCGGGCCTGGGGACACAAGCGGGTACAGAGTAATCTTGCCTATATCATGCTTAGTATGTGATGATGAACCACAGGAATGATCTGGAGAGAAAAGCTAGTGCCAGCCAATCTGGGCAAGGAGAAGTAACACGATGCAGCAGCGCTGTAGGTGCAGCCAAGCCACTTGGACTGAAAACGAACTGAGGCCTCATTCCAAACTGGGAAGACTTAGCAATTGTCCCTAGCACTTATTAAGGCAGGACAAGCAAAGTGCCCCTGCGACTCTGCCAGGTCTTCATGCTGCCTGACATTTTTTGCATATTGAGCACAGAATGAAAGATGACATCTGGCCTTTAGGATTAACAGATGAAATGCTGCTGTGTAATTAAAAGAGGTGGTGCTTTGATATGGATTGATGCCTGCTTGTGCTTATATGCTTACAAAGGTAAAAAAGGATGAGTCACCCTTATTCCAACACTGCCTGGACTACTAACAAATTAAGAAGTCAGAAGCTGGAAGCAGCCATGTTTTGCTAGTGACACAACACAGGATGCCAAAAAAAGAAGGAATGTTAAGACGATTATAAAACTGTAAATCAACCTCTAATAATAAGCACCAAGATTACTGCAATTTTTCATTCTCCTGACTTAGAGAAGATCTATTTTCATGTAACTACAAAACCCAAGCCAGAAATTTGGAGGAGTTTATTTGGTTTATCCATTCCTCTAGGGCTACTATGCTTCACTCTTTACACAGACCAGCGCATTGGCTTTCAATTAAGACAACAGAAAAACATAAATCTAGGTTTCTTGCTGGAGTTGTTTCTGTGTATCATCCTCCCCCTCTATCCCATCCAGTAGCCACCAGAGACACGCAAAATGGTAATACTGAGTTTTTATGCTTGACAACCTTCCTCCTCTCTCCCATTCAGTTATCCTTGACTTTCTGATGCTATTAGTCCCTGGAAAGAACTACATGGACATCACAGATGGACCAATTTCATTTGACCACAGTAGGGGAGAAGATTTATTCCAGGCTTAACAAGGAAAGCTAATCACAGCCTTAGCTACAGAGAGACCACCAGCTCTTCTTTGTTCTGAAATAGCAAAGCCTGCTTTTTACAGTGACAGTGTTTACAGCTCACAGATTTTGAAACCATGGTAGTGGGGAAAAGAATTGGTTGCATGAATGTGGTGTTAAAATGGCATTTCTGAAACACAGTTTCTTTAAGTGTTTGGACGCTTGTTCTGTACCAAGGCAGAGTAATAGTATATTGAAGGGCTTTGCTGTCATGATGCATAACACTGAAAAGGAACCTGAGGGGTGTGTGGAGGTGGAGAGGAAAAACACAGAAAATGAGGTCTATCTGGGAGAAGAGCCCTACAGTTGTTTTGTTTTGTCTGAAGGCAAAATGTAAAAACATTACAGTAAGTTATTGCACTGTGACTTGATGAGGTGTCTGTGATGGGACAGGGTGCAAAAAAAATCACCATCATTGTAAGTTCTAGACTGTACTTGAAGCTAACAGTTTTTCACTATAGAAGAAAATGCACTTAAAGTAAAAATGTAGTGTGGGAATCTGGGACCATCACGGACAATCTTCTTCCTGAAATGCTGCAGGGTTACCAAAACCTAACCATCACCTTAGATCGCTGACCTCGCATCACCTGACCTCGCTCTTATGTACAGGAAGTGGAAAAAAATAAAAATATCAAGAACAATCACAAATTTAGCTAATCTGCCCAGGATTTCCAAAGGGCAAACCAGGGCCAAGGTCCAGGGACACAGGATACTCTGTTTCATATCAGGAGATGCTGGGACACCTCAGCACTTTGGTGGACGGGGATGCTGCTCTCACCTGTTCATTGCCAGTGGGAAACTTCATTCCCCGTTTCTGCCTGGGGAAAATCTGTTCTCAGCTGATGAGTGTACACAAAGTCACAGTCTAGAACAACTTTTGAAATTTGTGATTCCCAGATCTCAACAGCTTTCCTCTCCCAGACTGGCTGTTTGTTACCAAAGCTGTTCCTTGTGCCAGGGTGCATCACCCTTGGCCTGCTGCTAACACTTTCTTGCACCGTGCCTCCAGTGTCAGCAGCTTGGGCAGCCTCCATAACTTTCCAGTGCATGACACTCTGACACTCCCTTCCCTGCCAGTAATGGTGATGGCCCACAGCCAGTTCCTGACCACGCACCACTGCTGCTCTGTGGCCAGTGTGGGGTTGCAGAGCTGCTCTGCTAAGGTGCCTGTACATTTGCAGGTTTAAAGGCACTGTTTGACCAAAGCATTTGAATTTTCCAGGGCACCAGTGGAAGGGTTACTGTCTCTCAGCTCCACAGAAGTTGTGACAAACAGTAAAAGCCCTTTCCTACTGATGGATCTACACAGAGAGCTCCCAGATCCATTGCCGAGGTTCCAGGCTGCTGGGGATCAACATGGTGAAAGGATGTAGGACACCCAAGCAGCCTGTGATGGCCACCAGGAGCTGGGTAAGCCCTGAACAAAGCCCTAGGAGCTCTCTAGGAGCAGATGCAGAGACACTAGTAAATGGTGCATTCTCCTTTTCATGCACCCTTACATGCCACACTGTTTTTTGTCATTTTGAATGCAACTTATGCAACTGTCATGATGCAACCAATGAATCAAACACATCCCAGTTCAGATGAAATACAAATTCAAGCTGTTAATCACAATCCAATAGGAGTCATCCTTGTATAGCAGGTAAAAAGAGTAAAAATCAAAATTACCAACCAATGACCAAAACCACACACACATGCCCATGCACACACAGAGATGCATGCACACAGTCACTCTTGGATGCAAAAGGCTAAACAACAGAAACTCATCCAATGCCGGAAATATTGTATGCTTGTTAAAATACTGGCCAGACTGCTTTATGATTACTATCCCAGGATTTTAAATGATGGCTGAGTTTGAGATGAGGCTTTCAGAACAAAAACTGCTGATGAATAGAGGAGGAAAGTGGTAATGAAGAGAGTGAAAGGGATTTAGACATATAGGAGGAGAGACTTTTCTCCTAGAGCAGCCAGAATAGTTTGACAAGTAGCCACTGTTTCTAAGCCAACATTCGCTCTTTCTGTCTGTTGGGGCATTATCTTAGATGACCAAGAAATTATGGAAATGAATGGGAGAAGCATAGCAGCATAAGCTATTTAACATTACTCACAGCCTCTCATAGCAAATCAAAGGGGAAAATAGAAATGTGGCCTGTGCTACATCCTCTCAATGCAATTGGAAGGACCACTGATCATGCCAGCTCTTATCCTTGACTGTAGGGTTTTTTGCTGTTGTTAATTTTTAATTGGCTCTCCATTTGCAGTTTAAGGCTGCAGCAAGTGAATCAGCGAGTCTGTATCTTTCAGCTAAACGTAAAACAGACCATTCATAAAATGAAAGAAAAAAAAAAAAGGAGGTGAACAACAATAAAAAAATCATGCTTCAGGGCAATGTGGTCTGCTGTCAGAATCCCAGATAGTTATTCTTCCAGAAGATAAGTAACACCCTGTAACCTCAGCATAGCATACAATGCTGACTCACTCCAGGAGGCAGATCACCTTTATTTTCCCTTAATGGTGAACTGGGCAGCTGTGCCAGAAGTGAAGTAAAAGCTTCTCTTCTCTTCTCAGGAATCCTGCAACTAGCAGATACATACTTTCTCTTTGAAATGCCCCCTTCTCCTCTCTACTCCGCCATTTCTTTTTTGGGAGATCAAGGCTACCATGAAAAGATAGTGTAACAGCTATCTTTTCCTAGAAGGAACTCACTAAATCAAATCAATCTGCTGCTGACATCTGTGTCCCCCTATTAATTCCCTGTTGTCTCCTCTTTATGGCATTTGTGATCCACAGAGGCAGAGATGTTTTAGACACCTTGGCCACAATAGCATCAGATTAGTGTCCCATCTGGATGCAAACTGGGTGCCACCGGAAAAAAATGGCTGTGTGAAGAGGCTGAATGAAGCTGATCAGCAGGGGTCCAGTGGGCCAGTAAATCGCTGCCCAGGGCAAACCTTCAGGATCTCTCCCAGAGACCAAGCCTGTAGTGGAGACTGGGCTGTCAGTTTTGCACCACATGTACTTCCTACCCAATTCAGACAAGTTTCACAAGTGACAGGCAGAAAAGTAGAAAACAGAGGCAGACTTGAGTTAATGCTCTCACTGAGGTCTGGGAAGCAGCAGCTTGTACATGGCTATACAAAATGAAGGACACTGAGTACTAGTGTTAGCCACCATCCTACTCTGTCTCCCCCAAGCAATAGCAAGACTGTTTTACCTTTCTGGTAAGTGCATCGACAATGTAAATAAAACATTATGCTGAATATGTGTGCTTTATAGTGGTGTCCCTGCAGCCACATGACTCTCATCTAAAGAGTCACCTGCATGTGCGACTCTGTGAGTGCATCCATTAGGTACTCACAAGCTATTCTTTAGCACAGGCAAATCTGCTCTGCAAAAACTTTCCTAATCTTGTTCTCAGAAGAACAGAAAATCTTTTTCATTGAAACTTTCCTAACAATGTTCTACCTACTGCATGAGGCAGGGATAATTTCCATTTGAACAGTCTGTCAAAATTGCAAACGACTGACAACATGGGTTTATGGTGGAAAATGCCATACAACTTAGCTATGAGGCATCAGCTACTAAAATGTAAACATAAAATGTTTAGAAGAAAGTCATTTATTTGTTATGCAAGATTTCTAGGCAGTTGTTTTCTTTTTCTGCCTAGCACTGGACGGCCTCCTTTACACTTAGCACAGTGTAAGAGAGTGGCAATGATGTCATTCACTGCTGCAGAGGAAATAAAAAGCTCAGAGCTTAGATTTTGGCAGGGAAAAACAGTTTTGCACTTAATCTCTGAACAAGTGTTTAAATAAAGTTTGTTTTGCTTGAATGCTAGTCAGGGTCTGACAAGAGGTGGGTAAACTTTCCCCAGGCACCCAGTCTCCAAACAGATGAAAAGTCGAGGCAGAGCAGAAGGACTAAAAGCGCCAGGGTGCTGTCAACCCCATAACCAGGCTAGCAACCAAACCTCTCTCTGACACCCTCACCTCCTCCCCAGCACCTGTGCGTGTTAAGAGGTGAACATCTCTGTGGCACTGGCTCTTTAATTTTTGCATGATGTTCATTTACAGGTTTCTTAAAGGACGCCAAACTGCTGCACACTCGGGTCCTCCTGATCAGCCCCCTCCTCTGATCCTCAACTCTACGGGTGGCGCCCCAAAACACTCACTCCTTTGGAAAATTCGGGCCAGAAATCCTGGTTTCTAACAGGCAAAGCTGGTGACAGAGCTGAAGGTCACAGCTGTAGTATGAGGCTTACCAAAGCAAAAGGACAAGCCAGGGTAGTCTGTGTGACTGGCCAAGAGATGCCTAAGATCTGAAACTAAAACATCACCTCACGCGCATGTGGCTGTGGCTGTGTTACTTCACACCTGTGACAGTGACAGCACAAAGTTTACATAAAAAATGCTTATGTAAAAGACATCACTGGAGGCAATCTGGGAACCACAACACGAAGAAGTAATTTGCATGCCTGTAGCACAGCTAAAAGTAGATACAAAGCAGCAGGAAACCCTGATTTCTTGTTTACGGTTGTTTTTTTCCCCAGTAAGTGATATAGCTAACAAAGACCCATAATGTAATTAAGTTTAAAGAATGACAGAGTTGAAAGAAGAGCACATCTCACTGTGATCATAATTCATATTTATTTTATGTTCTAACACTGTTAGGTTACGTGATGAAAGCTCATCTGCCCACCCATGAGGAAGCATACAGAGACAATGGCACACAGGGGGAGACCCAAATCATACCCTGCCTGGTGCCTCCCAGGCACATCACAGGAGGGATGAAACCCACCACTGTGGTCCAACTGGAAAGGTTTCCTGGACCAGCTTTCAAACAGAGGGTTGTTGCTGCCTATGAGCATCTGGGACTCCTTATGGGACGCAAGGGAAATGCATTTTGGTACTGTACAAGACTCATTATGAGATATTTATGGGAGGAACCAAAGGCAGGAAAAGGGAAGATCTAGATGGTTTGGGGGGGAACAAGCATGGGAAAACAGAGGGATAAGGGGACAAAAGGTTACCTGTAAGCAGGCTGCTGATCAGTCTTCTTGTGGGGCCATGCCCTGAACCTGATCAGTGCAGTCTGCATAGTCTTCTCATTATACTCCATTTCTACCTCACTTCCTGGGTAAGAGGTGTGCACATCTGTACAGATCACATGTGTATGTACATGTATCTGTATGCATGCCTGCTGGGAATGTGTGGCCAGCCTTGCTGCTGCCTGGACCTGGGGCATGGAGCCACTGCAGCCTCACCTCAGTGGGGCTACCAGATTTGTCCACTTCCTAGCATATGCAATATAATGTCTTCAGGATTATGAAAAGTGGTCAGCATAGGACAGAACAGTACTAATTCATTCACTTCAGGTACAGATGAATGCAATGTACATCTTGAGCTAGGGTGACTAAGGCAAAAGATGAACATGGTCATCCTTTTTTCTTTCTATAGAAAGTTTTCCATTCAAAAACTGACACAGTACCTGCTTGAGAAAGGGGGACTTTTAAACAATTTGGAGAATTAAGAAGATTTTGTCACATAGAAAAATATTTTTAAAACAAGGTGGTTTAGTGGAAAACACAACACTATCACTTTTGAAATAGTATGTTCAGTTTTTCTGGTTTATTGTAAGGCTGTCTGTACAGATGTTTTTAGCAATATCACGTCTCTCAGCATATACAAGATGCTACTTTATTATTTTTTTGGCTGCAAAACACTTTCTTGGAAGACATCAGGGACAAAGCACATGTTGTGTTTCAGACTAGGGTGTTATAACTTGGGGATGCTGACTGCAACTTGAAGGCAATAAACTTGAAGTGAAATACCAAGTAATGGAGTTTTCCTTTGGAGATGCTCAGCTGATAAACAGCCCATAATGATCATACGCATCTCAGGTTCGGTTGCAATGAAGAAAGAACCTTTGAAGCACTGGGGGGATAACAGTCATTTTTAGGGGACAAAAATTCAAGGAAGCATAGCATCAATTGGGTCACTTAGCACAGAATCTTGTTACAGAATATCCAGGGTAATGTCCCAGGTGACTATAACTCAAGTCACCCTTGGCACTTCCTCACAGTCTAACTGGTCTTAACTTCCTGCTGTTTCTCTAGAGCCCTGCGATGTGGTTGTTTGGGTTGGGGGGAAGATGAGGGTGCCTTGGCAACAGGTTGCCCAGCAAACAGCTGGACCCTGGCCCATAGCCTCCACAGCTAGAGCGTGCGGAGGCTACTCACTACTGCTGAGGGCTAGCCCCAGGAGAAACAGGTCCAGGAGGGACTGATTGTGGTGGTAAATCCATGGAAAGGAAAACCCATTGCAGCATTGGAGCTGCAGCATCCTTTGCTTTCCCACTCCTCTCTGCCACAATCCCTGGAGACCTGCTCCAGTGCAGAGCTGCTCTGACCCGTAGGGATTTTCTTCTACTTTCCAGACGAAGTTCACGCTCTCTTCCTCCCTCTCACTGGTGCTTGTCCCTTTTTCGTGTCTTAGGAGATGGCCCAAAGTCCAGCAGTCTTTGTATCAGCTACAGCAGGCCCTTCCAGTCAGCCCTTTTTCTCTTTTATAGTTTGTCAATGTCCTCTCATCCTACCTCCTAAATGAGAGCTGAGGCTGTCTAGTACTTCACAGCTATGTTTAGCTGTGATCCACAGTCCCCAGGTAGTGCTGACCTCGCTCATGACTGCGGCTTTGCCAAAATACTCATGATACCCATGGTGACAACCAAGCAAAAAAATCTTTCAGTTGTCCATGTTGCACTGCACACAGGTACCTCGGCACAACCCCTGCGGGGTTGCTGAGGCTGTGCTTCACCCCTGGGTGAGAGAGGGCCCTGGGGGGCTGTCCCACACCTGAAGAAGGGGAGGTGCTGCCCAGCTGGCTGCTCTTCCCCAGCAGACAAACCCAGACATCTGGCACATCTCCACTAGCCACCTTCCTGACTAGGGAAGGGTTACTGTTCTTCTTCTTTCCTCCTGTTTTTAATGACTCTTAGTCATTTGGCCTTTGCTAAATATGGGCCAGGTGTAGACAGGGTCTCTCCTTCAATAGGCTTTGTGGTATTTTGGACTCTTTTCCCTCCCTGACTGCCTGTAAACAATCCATGACTGCAGGAAAGGATCTCCTAAACCCCTAGTTTTTGTCTTGTAAGATTTCCTGCTCTGATGTTGTTGCCACAAACTCGCGCTACCATCACACTCAGCAGCATGGATTATCCTCTTTGTGACTTCTCATGGAGATGGACACCTAAGCTGATTCACCAGGGTGCTCAGCAAAGGACAGAATGTTGAATCCACTTTTTCTCTACACCAGACTAATTTCAATGAAATTTGCCTTTGCCTGAACATGAGGTATCTGCTTCTTACAAAAAGTACTAGTAACTAAACTGTGTCTCTGGTTCTTCACCCTTCCTGGCGTGAAGAACCTTCTTTCTCTGTTCTTTACGTTTTGCCCTGTTATTGAGATTCTCTGTCTCATGAAAACAGCGTATATAGACGTTGTTCCACAGGGGCTTTCCGATTGGGTCACTAATGACAGAACAGCAGATACGCTCTCTGGACTGTTTTTTGCCATTGTATTGTGGCCACTGCTTAGATCTCCATGAAGAAGATCGTGGGCACAGTTTCCTCCTCAGCTGAAGATACATGCTTGTCTTTCAGGGCTATTTGCTTCTCTGTGCTTTGAACAGCTCTGGAATAGTACTTAGCTGACTGTTCTGCAGCCATGTCTTTCATTCAGAGAAAAGCTTTGATGCTTTCCTTAGCATCTTAAAAGAGAGGAGGATTAGCTTTTTTAACCTATTGATGGACATGAAAACTTTTTTGATGATCCATTTTAAGCACGCTCTGCTAAATATAATGGCTGCTTGCAGTGCTTTTGCTGATTGCAGGAGGTTTCCATGTCAGACTACTGAAGATTTAATCATATTTTTTGCAGTAACAAAGGTGAGTAGGCAACAGAACCCTCTTCATAACTCATACACGCCAGTATACCTTAACTTTCGATTGAGCTAAGGTCTGTATTGGGAAGCAGTATCTTTTGGTAGACTGTAAGATAGAATTGGAAAAAGATAGGTGAGCTTTTGAGCCCACCTATGTCTCTTCAGGCCTTTAGAGTTTCAACAAATTAATCTAATCCCACAATGTTCATATACTCCATAAGCACCACTTTCTGCTGGTGTTCTAAGTGTTTAACTTCACTGAGGTCAATGTGGCTCCCTAAATCTGTGGTGGATTTGGCTTCATGTATGTATGTACTGAATATGTTCGTGAACATGTCTTGGTGAGATCAACTGAGCTGGCTAACATGGTGTTGACTTAGCTGTGGTCCCAACCCCAGGGCTGCTGGGTTAGTAGTTACAGGTATTCTGCTTGCACACAATCTCATGTAAGTCTCTAAGCTTGCTAAACGTGTGGAATTTAGTCTTGCCTCCAACGTTGTCCGGACAACTTGCCACCTGTTCTAATTTTTCCATGCTGCGACTGAAACAAGAATATTTTTGAAGGCCTTATTGTTGCATCCCATATATCATTGCTCATAAGCCAAGCAATTCTGCTGCCAATGCTCAACACGATCAGTATACTCAGTCAGAGTTTTGTGAGTTACTGGCTTGTTGCATGTGCACCTTGTTTCCCTCCAGCCCACAGACAACTCAATCACCCTCTTTTTTCAGAGGCATTTATTCAAAGTCAGTATCAGCCTATTACCTGCAGCATGCCTGCTAATTAATAGCTTCCAAAATGCATGTAGGTATGAAAGATCTCAGTTCAGTAATGCTAACAGCCCTGCTTCTTTCTTCAAGCTCTTTGCGTGCAGTCTTTCCCTCTTTCATGCAGTCTTTCCTTCCTTCTTTCCCTCCGCTACTGCCAAGGGTCACAGCAGTTGGTAGAAATAGGACACCCTGGGAAACCATGCCCTGTTTTCACTTTCTGGCCTCTTTCTGTGTGCTGCAATGGGAGGAACTACAACCCCGGTGTCTTCAGGCACTGCCCTGTGTGACTTTTGTGCACGTCTCACAGCCTAGAAATCCACCCTGGGGCAGTCAGAAGGGTAAGGAGCCTCATCCATGCAAATGGGCTTTCCCAGTGAGTCCAACATAACAAGCCTTGAAATCTAGCTGAGGCCCACGGGGCTGAGCAATCCCATCCAGGCTCAGCAATGTGACCACATCACTGGCATTTCTCCCTGGCTGACCTAGGCAGGGGGGATCTGCTGGGTCACCCCAGCTTCTCTGGTATGGTTCCTCACTTTCCTGTGCAGTGCCTGCTACACCATCCCTCTGTGTTTTATGCAGCTTGTGTTAGGTTGCAAATACAGACAGGCACAGTGCTCAGGAAAATACCTAATTGCCCTTAGTCAGCATGCTTCAGCTGTGAAGTAACTCAAGCCATATTCTCCAGTTCTCGCAACCTGACCTCTTCTCATTTCCTGATGCTTTCCCTAAACACTTCCATGCAGAAACAGCTCTCAGCCCCTCTGGGATCCCTGCAGAAGGCCCTGTGTATCTGCCTGATGGGGCCCAAGCAGCGAGGCAGTGCTCATAAAGGAGGTGTCAGAGAAAGTCCTTGCATGACAAACAAAGAGAAAAAATAAGAACAAAACCAACCACAGCATGCAGACGTTCCCTCCAGCCTGGGCTGCGTCTTACCCATCCAGCAGTGACTGCACTCCTCTCCTAATGTGATTTTTTCTGCGCAGCTGATCTGAAAATGCCAAACGAAAGATTTCCCTAGGAGAGGCACTTTTGCCTGGCCACTCTGTCAAAAGAAGCTACCCATACCAATCAAACTATTTTAATGTTTCACCTCTGAGGAAGATGCTCATGACTGATGTCCGCTGACAACAAGAGAATTGAGACGAAGGTTTTCCTTTTTCATAACTTGCTCTTGTGTTGGCAAGAAGAGGAAAACACAAATGCACCTCAAAAGCAAACTGCTTACCCTTGCCTGTGTGGAACTAAGCCACAGGACCGGAAACAGAAGAGGGCAGAGCTTTCAGGGAGGTATTGCCAGTGGGCATGGGAAAGAAGTACAGCCAGGGACACTACAGGGAATAGACAGTGCTGGCCATGCTGAGAGTCACACAAGGCCTGGGAACAGCCTGGCTCTTGGCTTCAATTACTGAGCAGCAGGACTGCACTTCAGAGACCACTTATCACTGCAATAAATCTTGCTTCTCACTGAGCACATGTGGAAGCTGAGACATCTGACAGCGAGGAGGGCTCATGTAGGCAGGGGTTTGGCAGTGCAGGCAGGCAGTAGTTTTTACAGAGCTACACACTATTGCCAGTAATGTGACAGAAGCAATACTGTGTGACTAAAGCTGCTTTTTAGATGTATTTTCTTGGGGGCTGGAGTGAGCAGTGAGAAGAAAGGGATTTAGATGAAGAAATGTCTTTTTAAGCAAAGAACAGAAAACACAAATTAAATCCACAGCCTCACAGCGTCCATACAACTCCCCCCATGGCTGCTGCACCAGGATGCTGGCAAAGTGAGCCTTTTCTTTAGAGTGAGGAGCAGATCCTGCCATGCTCCCATTTTTACCGCTGCATTTGCTGCAGAAAGCATGAGATGTCAGTGCCTTCTCACGCCGTACCCGCACCCGGCTGCTGCACCCAGCAGTGAGTCAGCAGCAGATGCTTGCAGGCTTGAGAGTTTCAGCTTCATCAACTGTAAATCCCTGCAGCTCCACTGGCCACAAGAGCTCCTCAGAGCAACACCAGCTGGAAACCTGCCCCTGTAAATCTCTGGGGATGAGCCACCCGAGCAGCTCCACCTCAAGCTGGCCCTTCACAAGGGTCTCATTCTTCCTGGTTCCTAAGCCTGTTTCCATTCCTCCCAAAGCATAAAGGGGTTTGGTGGAAGTGGGAACCTTTATTTAAACTGAGCATGCGGGGTTTGCTTCATCCCTAGTCTAAACAAAAGTCTAAGTGAGTGTAAATGAGCATAAATGAGAGTCAGAAGTTTCTGTGCCTGTGTGTAGGGGAGGCGGTAGGGCTGCAGCCTGATTCTGTCCTCCTGGGAAGAAAACAGGCATTTGTAAAACCTGCACACACCTTGTTTGGAGACAGACTGAATATCCATTATGTATACACTAGCAGGAGCCTATTTTTAGCCACCAGGCAACGATAGGGTATCTGTCAGAGCTGTGTTCAAACCTCAACCCGTGCCTGTCATTTTCCTTCCCCCTCTCTTCACGTCTTCATCATCCCTCCCCCAGACTTTCCCCTTCTTATGGAAACTGGGAGACGTTTCATGAAGCTGGTAATGAGATTCCATCTCCACACACAGACAATGAATCATCCAAGAAGTTTTTCCCTCCTTCCTCTGTGACTTTTCACATGCAAAACCACTGACGATTCTATGATCACATAACAGCAACACAAATGTCTTATCATCCTGGGGGTGCTGCTTTTTTTTTTTTTTAAGGCAGAGAGGAAACTTGTTTGCATTGCTGGCCTGTATATTGAGATGAGCGGAGTTTGAAGCACAACCTGAAGAGAGCATCCCTCTGTGCTATGTGAAAACCTGAACCATTGACACTATTTTATTACCATAATGACTTCACAAGTGCATGTGCTTCATGGTATCCTAGGTCAAAATAAGATCATGGAACAAGAGAGGTTAACAAGAGTGACATAGCCCTCACATGCATTGCTAGAGCCAGGGATGACAGAAGAAGCACACAATCTGGTAAGTGAAGGGGCTCTGCTAAAGGCCTTAACAGGACCCAGCGCTCAAAGTGTTGACATACAGGCACAGGCACATTAAATTTTTGTTCTGCTTTGTTTTATGGTATGTCATATCCAAAGACACACCTCAGATGGTCTGAGGTACCAGAAAGCAATTAAAAGATCGGCAAACCAATGCAAAAATGGATAGTGTTGCACTTCCAAACAAAATCAGGAAAACTTAAGCATTCTGAACAACTGCAGAAAACAGGACTCTACATGGTTACTGCCCAGAATCATTCAGCTATGCAGAGCTATTATTTTAATAGCCTTAACACAGCCTCTAAATCAGAACTATTTTGTCATTCCAAACTCTCTGCAACTAATATTTAAGAGAATTCTCTTATTTCCCCTCATATCAGGCTGGAGTCAGCAGTACTTCTTCTAACATGACTCCATTGGAACAAAGGTATTTTGTCACTAATCTATATAGAGTTACTACAAATTAGCGCTGTATGCTCAAAAGTGTAGCTCAACTGTGACTTCAGAAGACTGGGCAGTAAAGAACAGCCAGGGGCAGTAACTTCCTCACCTACTCCAGCTCTGTCCTCAAATTATATGGAACTGCACCCTCCCTGTGACTTAGGGATAGGCAGACCCCAGCAGGCAAAAATTGTTCTTGCTATACCAAAGGAGAACTGAAAATATGCAACATCGGTATGTTCTTGCTATACTGATGGAGAACTGAAAATATGCAACAGTCTCCCCAGTCATTTATCTCTGAATTTCAATGAATATTGAGCACTAAACCATGCTCTTCTCAAGCTAATTTACAACCTCTTTTTGTATCTGAACTAACACTCTGAAAACTTGTGGACAGGGTAGCAATTTTCCAAGGCTGATTCATACGTTGTATCACCTAAAAAACTGCCAATAATCATCCTATTCTTGGCTTGCAAGAAACATGCAAGAGCTCCAGTGATGAAGCAGTCTTTCAGGGAGCACATGCAGCAATTCCCTGCACTCAGTGAGTGATCAGAGGTACCTACTGGCTGAAGGGGAATGGAAGATGAGGGTGTTAAAACAGTCTCTGTAGCCCATGGGCAGAGGAAGGTTACACCACGATGCTCAAAGCATTCAAATGAGATTGCTGTACTCCACAACCTCCTGAGAAGCCAGCTTCTCCACTTCTGCTGCCTGGTGAACTAGCAGAAAGTGATGTGCTAACTGAAAACACGTCTTACAAATTACAGCCTGGAGATGGTACTGACTGAAAGCAAGCTGGCCATGGTGCTGGTGTGCTGCCTGCCTATTTGCTTGCTGCTGTAGGCTGTGCAGAAATGGAAATTTTCTCTCATCTTATTTTGCAGATTTCACAATAGGAATTGTGTGCACCCAGAGGGCACCACCTGCCGCCCTCCCCCCTGCTTCAGACAGCTGTAATTGGAAATGTCCACGTGGCATTCCTCACATCTGGGGTAGGTATTTCTGCCATGGATTAGGTTTCATCCAAAAACCCAACACCCTAAACCCAAAGATAACCCCAAAAGCAGTGCTGTAGAAGCAGCAGGTTTGTACACCAGGAAGAGGACATCAGACAGCTGTTACGAAGGCTATTTCACTCATGACTAAGCTGGTTTTGACTTGCTGGGTCTTTTAATATTCATGCAACATTTCTTCCTTCACATTGTGCAGTAAATGGCTATTTTTGAAGGCACAGTGCCACAGACGCTGCCCAAGGGAGGGAAAAGCAAGAAAATCTGGGTTTGTCTTTGTGGCATTACAGCTTGTTTATTTGTTTATTTAATGAGAGCTTTGTTGCTTACCTTTCCTCCTCAATTTCTAGGCAAGAAGCCTGTGCCAGCGGTGGTGAAGAATACCAACCCCTTCCTAAAACAGGCACTTTTCAGCAAAGTCTCTGAGGCTCTCCATGGCAGATCTGCTGGGCAGCGGGGATCAGGATCAGCGCCTGGCAGAGCAGCCTAAAGCCTTGCAACACGCTGCTCAGGCTCTACTCTACACCCCTAAGCTGACAGAGGCAGGGTGGGTTGACATTGAACCTCTGGTTTGGTGTTTAGCCCTATCACTGCTACATTTCTTTTGGGATATGGAGCCACCTACCATGACACCTTCTATGCTCCTGCTCTACTGAACACAAACAGCCCCTGCTCTCTGCACCCTCACAGCGGCAGGCAGTTACGTGCCGAAAGAAAAAGGAGGGATGGAGAGATATGGTGAGGAACAAACCGCAGTACAAGGGTTCGTACGCCGGTACCCAGACCAGTTTCAAGGCAGGTGTCCCCAGCACATTGCTCTTACTAATGGTGATACTCACTACCACCACTGACTCCCAGCTTGAAAAACTGAGAGGAGGAAACTACCAGCTCAGCACTGCGCTGAAGTAATGAAACAGGACCCGATTCCTTCTGAATGACTGCAGCTCAGCCAGCTCACTCACACCGTTGTCCTAGCCTTGTAATGGAAAGAAATGCACTGCAGAACGGTCCAAGAGCAGCTCCTGCCAGACTGCATGCTAGAGGCAGAGCGGGCTGCTTATTTCTAAAATGATCTCCTTTGCTGCATGGTTTCAGTCCAGGACATTTCCCCAGTATTCACATCACCTCCTGAGACCACACACACACATCCTTACTTACGGGCCCTGTTTCCATCCACTGCCAGGAAACATTACATAGACTTGTCTGCGTAAAACCACAAGCCTTGAGATGAGGCGCAAAAGAAGATGAAAAATATATATCTACATTGCTTTGCTTGAATGAGATGACCAGGAAGCAGCTTAAAAACTAAGGAAACAAAACTCAGACCATGGAGAACAAGGAAACTGAGATCCCATCCATTCCAATGTGGGGTCAGGCAGATGTACTGGGGAGGCATTAGCAGCAGGAGAGGGTGCCAGATCTCTGCTGCTGCCACAGTTAAAAAGCAAGCTGCTCCCTCCTTTCTGCCACACTTCCCTTTTTCAGAATAAGAGCTGTTAAGAACTACTGTACTTGTTATGCCTTCCTCTCAAATCCTGCTACTGCTTCACATATCACTTCCCCAGTATCTGCAGTTGTCCTCATTTCCCCCTGTAAATCCCTGGAGCAACTTTGTTTCTTGCACTCTCCTTTGGGTGTCTTCCACACTGGATTGGGAGGTCAGTCCCTGCATTTCCCATGCATTTGTTGCTCAACTTTGTTCATCCCTCGCTCACTTCCTCTGTGTGTAGAGCTGGCTTCACCTGAGCTCCAGTTTTGGCTTGAAGGCACTGTGCGGGGAAGGAGGATCAGCCTTATCATCAGGAAAAGCAAGACACCAACAAGTCACAGGCCTGAGGGAGACTGAGATGCAACTGGGCACATTGAGCTAGCTGTCAATGTCATCTGCTCAGCTGGAAAATCCCAGAGGGTGCAGATTAACATAAATGAGGGCTGGGGCAGGGTATTCTTTGCACTGAGAAGTCTTTCAGGAAGCACTGACGTGTTGCAGCTGGAGCATTTCTACAGAAATGTCCGCATTTCTACAAAGCTTTCAGTGAGAATATGGCTTGGGGTAGCAGCCTTCAGAACAAGGAAAGGCTGGTGTGCTTAGCCAAGGTGTAAAAGACCTAATATCAAGGCCCTTGTCCCCTGAAGTGGGAATGAATCTGTGTCCTGTGTACTGCAAGGGATTACGTTCATTGTTGAGCTGTTGGTGCTCAGTGTGGGGAAGGACTGGAAAGGAATGGGTTTCCTTCTGGTGCCCAACTGAAACACCTCAGCCAGAGTCCTAAGCAACCCAACAGCACATCTACCTCATTTTATGGCGTATATTCACAAGGACTGCTTGTACCCTCAGAGAGAGGAGGTATGGAGACTGCATCCCCCAGAGGGTGAGTCTGTGGGAGCGGCAGCAACACAGAAAGCCCATTTCTAGCCCGCGATGAGGGACCTGGCCACTAACAACCTCCTTTCTCAATCCTCCTTCAAGTTTCATTCCCCACTCCCATTCCATGACTCCAGGAACCACACTTTTGAACCGAGGGCAGGCCAGCCTGCTGAGCAATGCCGCACTGAGGGCAACAGCAATCCGGATTTATTTCTCTCACATGTAAAACCAGCCCAACTGCTCCCCAACAATCGTAGGGGAGTCTTTGCAGATGCGGCACAAGACTTCTCAGAGGACAAGATAAAAGTAACTGTGGAGCTGTTCTGCAAAAGCACTTTAATTGCTTTTGACACTGCAGACTAACTTGATTAAGCCCCAGGCAGATGACTCTCAGTAGCAGGGTGTACTGGTGAAGGAAACACAATGGGATGTGACGAGGAAGGCAGTGTTTCCACAGTAATTAGAAAATTTCTCTGTTGTGAGTGTAACTGCCTCACATCTTACCTTCAGCTGGACTTTAATAGTAGGTGATCAGAGAGGTCCTCAAGGACCAAAAGATGCTTAGCAGTGCCCAGTATACCTGGCCTGCATTGAAAAGAATAAAGTAAAAGTTTTCCTTGAAGGGCCTACGTGCCTCCGAAGTTAGACATTCTCTTTCTTTCCAGCAAAAAGAAAACTGTTTCATGAGCCCAAGTACTCTACCACCTACATCCACTGGCTCCACCCAATTAGATCTTAAGCTGGCAGAGCAACATCAGTATGTGCACGGGAAGGGAATGTCCTTGCTGCATGACTGAAGGCAAAGCCTGAAACATTTACAACCCCCTGGCAGCAAAAAGGACACAGCACACTTTCCACCATCATTTTGCCCGGCTCAGGTCCAAGCACTCTTGCTGTGGATGCTTCTACCCACAGTAACTAATGCAGGTGCGGGTCCTGTTACTGAGAAGCTGGTGTGACTCTTTCTTTGCAGCAGTAGTCACCATGTCCCACAAGAGCTCAGACCTTGCTAAAACCATGCTGGCAAGAGTACTTGGAAGCAATATCATGTTAAGGCTTGGCTATGAATCTGGGAATTTCTAACCCCCGGGTATCTGCAGTTATTACTGTTACCTGCAAAATGACCATACTGGGAGAGCTGCTTCGCTAAACACATGCACATGGGCAATATGAGTTGATGGAAAGGGCCGCTCCAGATCCTCCACCCCACTGCAGTCAGCGTGGGTCCAGCACTGTAAAAACTCTGAGTGCAAGAGTCAGAGTCCCCTGAGTGTACAGAGGAGGGAAGACATGCTGCCTTCCAAAAAGGGGCAGCTAATTACAGGAGCTGCAAGGGTTG